>PVNU02002177.1:0-26630 GCA_003013855.2 Liriodendron chinense | reverse complement strand
TGATTAGGACCTTTTAAAATTATTTTCGCCTACTTAGCAGTTTTATCAAATTAAACTCAGTAAGCAAGAACACTTCGGCTTCCAAGCCTAAGTGGGTCCAATCACAAGGCTAACATATGATAACTAATTAAGTTACCTAGTCTAAGTATGCATAAATTAACAAATGATTAACTATCAAGCACCTAATCAATGTAACTTAAGTAGACTACAAGAGAATGGATCATTTAAGCTAAAGTCTACTCAAGAAGTGAAAGTACATCTTGTGTGTATCGATGTGCCTAGTAAGTGTCTAGCATACATTCTAATTAAGCATTCAAATTAACAATTAAACACAATGCATAATAAGAAATGTGCTCAAATACAATCACACAAACAACGATGTATAGTGGTTGGACTTTGAGTCTACTCCACTCCCGGTTCAAGTACTCAACCCCTTTGAGCATACGACATTCACTAGGAAGTTTAAATCTGGTTCCTCTCAACCAAGGTATTTTAAATCAGATCCACCCAACTGAAGAGTTTACAGGTTCCTCCCTACCTATAAGTTCACACCCATGTTGGTAGCTCCCCTTGGAGACTTGTTTAGGCTTACTCAAGTCAAGGTCCTATAACCGAACCTCAATTTAGACTCCACTCATGAGTTACGGTTCTACATCCAAACCTTTATTGTTTTAGGCTCTACAACCGAGTCAAGGTCCTACAATCGAGCCAAGGGTTGACTCTTGCCGGAGGCTCCCCAGTTGGAGACTCAATTCGACCCTACAATCGGGTCTAGGTCCTACAATAGAACCTATCAAGTTTGAAGACAAACTCTACACTCAATTCCCCACGGGAAAGAGTGGATGAACTCTAACAAATGACAACCTTACTTATTCAATTTGAGCCCATTGTATGCTGCTTCGGGTTGCTTCTTCTCGTTCTCCCTTGCTTAAATCAGCTCCCCTGTTGTCTCCCCCAATCTTTGATGTCATTACGTCTCCAATGCTCCAGCTCCAAGATCAGCTCCCTTGCATATGATGGTCCATTAGAGATGCCCAAGGTGCTAGGAGGTGGCGAATCCTCTATAAATGATAGGAAATGGGTTTCGTAGAGGGTTACACCTATTTGGACTGCTAAGTGGCATTTAAACAAAGGATATACCTATGATCAAGGTGTTTAAATTCTAGGAATCAAGAGGGAAAAAGTCCATTCTCATTTTAGCATTGAATGCTAAAGCTTGTGATAAATTACAAGGAGAATGAATTTCAATGGGTTAGGAATAGAGCCTCTAATGGTCTTTAACAATGGTAGCTTCTATCTCCTTAAAATCTCCCTCTTTTGCCCAAAATGAATCCTCTTACCTTTATAGATTTTCTTCCATGGTAAAAAAAGGGTAAATTCGGGTATCTCCGATTGATCGAAAAAATGTCCGATTAATTGGAGACCTGTTTGATTGATCGGAGACTTGTACAATTGATCGAAAATCTATCCAGTGAGTTTTCAAACTCTATGGAAGAAATTTTAATTGATCGGAATCATGATTCAATTGATTGGAAGGACCCCATCCGATGATCGAAAATCTGTCTCGTGAGTTTTTCAAATGTTCTGGAACAAATTTCAATTGATCGGAATATCTATCCAATTGATCAGAGTCTCATCGGAACCATAGTCCGATTGATCGAAGATCAATCAGAAAACTATTGTTTGGGTTGATTTGTTTATATCAGCTTCCAGCTCTTTTATTAACTATTTATTATGTTTTTCTATGATCTAAGGCTAATAAGGATGAGTAAGGGTATTCCTATTTGGTCTAAGTCATTTAAGAGGTTTTGGGTGTTTTGGTCCAACTGGTTAGGGTCACAAAAGCTTCTCATTTACCAGTTCTTCTTCCTTGATGCTTCTTGTCCACTTGAATCTTCGGTCTTCAGTTTGCCAAGGCTCAATCGACATTACAACACATGGACTCACGTAATTTATAAATAAGGTGTACCAGTATGCCACAGACAAGTGTATTAACAATATCTCCCTTTGTCAATTACGTGACAAAAACCTAACCTAAGACCGTGTCATGGTTCAAACCAATGATACTACCAAAACACAAATACATTACATGTCAAAGGAAAATAAATATTAAACACTCGAAACAAAGACATGTAAACTATCAAGCTCCTCTTGATTGCCCCCCATAACTTGTCAATCCTACATCATAAATCAGAAAAAAAAAATTGGTGGGACTTGATCTTTCTCTCCCTTTTTGTCAGCAATTAACAAACTATTCTCTCCTCCTTAATAATTGTTAAGCTCTTAATTGTGCATATTCTAACCCCAATTCATCACTCATTATGCATGGATTTTATGTTTAGAGACTATTCTAATGCATGAATTTGTGATTGTAGGAATGAGAAGGAGGCTTCACTAATTCATAGTTAAAAGAGTCACTTTGTATGCATTAAAGATCGATAGAACAAGTGCCAAAAGGTGGAAGAAAGAAGCAAGAAAGCAAGAGAAGAGATAAAGAAGAAAATCTGAAATTTTTTCTTAGACCTCTTGTAGACGGTCGCTAGACCGGTCGCCAGACAGGTCTACAGTGTATTTTTTGGACTGTTTACCGGTCGCTAGACAGGTCGAGAGTAGTCCAGAAACACAAAACTCACTGAATTATTTTTTAGGTTTTGAGACCGGTCGTGCGACCGATCGTCAGCGTAACAGAGCTTGTGCGTGAAGCTCCGATTTTCTCAGCGCAATTGCGTAATTCCTTGCTCAATCTGGAATCTTCCGCACCAATCTATAAAAGGGACTTCTCCTCTTCTACCAGGGCATGCTAGGACGTGGGGATCATCAAGGAAGCTTAGGAGACGAATTCTACTTCAAGTTTTCCTAGTTTTCTTCCTGTTTTAGTTGTTTTTATGTTTTTGAGGCTTCTAGTTCAAGGATGTTAGAGATGAATTAAAACCTCTTAGCTAGGGCTAGAGGTGAAGCTTTTGATTTGTTTTTGATGGATTGATACAACCTAGGTTTCCTTTTATGTTTTACTTAAAGAAGTTTAGTTAATGTGAGTTTGAATCAAGTACTAGTTAGTTTACTTTGATCTCTTGATGACTCCGGGCTCATGTGATTCTTAGTGATTCTAAACTTAGTAGTTATCTTCTAAGCATTGGTTATGCTTGTGTAATTCATTGAGCTATCATCGACTCCGGGCATGGTAGACCCTTTGATTGCCTTGTGTACAATGGGCTGATCTTGATGTGGAAACTCGTTCAACTAAAGTTCTTATCTTTTGTTATAATTTGAAATAGTTGTATGCTGGTTGATTTTGATTTAATTAGAGTTCTAATCATTAGTCGTAATCAAGTCTAGTGACAGGATTTGATGTGAAAGCTATGGTTGTGAATCTCAACTAGATTGGAAGGAGGCTTGGCCTATACAATTGAGTGTGCCCAAGGCCTGAACATTGTTGTGGGAATTAATAATGAATAAGCAACTATTCAGATAATTATTGATTGAACTGCTCTATATTCCGATCGGATAGAGATATGAATTCGATTCCGATTGTGTAGTGAGAGACCTAGTTGTGTTGATGCATTGAAATTTATCAAAAGTGGATCTGGAGCTTTAGTGCCTTTTTATATTATTATTACCTTACACATTCATGTTTAAACTCAAATCACTATTTTCCAGCTTAGTTCTTAATAGGATCTTAATTATTAGTGTTTTAGATAAATCCTTAGAATACCCATTCATAAATCTCTGTGGAACGATACTCGGTCTTTCCGAATTATTACTATTTCACAACCCTACACTGGGGAGTGAACAAGTTTTTGGCGCCGTTGCCGAGGATTCTATGCGGTATTTTTAGAATTTGCTAAGATAGCTTTTAATTGAGATTGGGTTAAGATAAATTTAGATTTGTTTGCTTTTTAGGGTAGGTTTTCGTCTAAAATCACAATAAACTTACTTTTTTTGATTTTGCAGGATTCTAACATAGATCTGCAATTCAGGGATTTTTAGGAAGTTGAAAAAGAAGTAGGCATCTTGAGTCTCAAATCAGGTTTTATCCTTCTAACCCTACTCTTCTTTCTCCTACTCATTCCTATCATTCATCTCTTGTAGAGTGGGTGGAGACTCCTTTTGGATCTCTGATAGGTTGGCCTTGTGCGCCTTGATTCCTATTGGTCGGCACTGCCGTCTTGGATCACCTTATGCTCAGAGATTTCTTTCTCAACCCTATTCCTCTTCTTCTTTTTCTGCACTTTTCTCAAAAGACTCAAAGAGTAGGTGTGGAGTTCTCTGAACCCTATTGACCAGGAGAAATCGGTCTCTATCCTTGCTTGTGGCTCGGCCATTTCAGACACTTGTGCTTAGGTCTTAGAGAGGAGAGGAAGGAAGGAGGAAGAATTCTTTTTTTTTTCATTCTTTTAGGTTTACATGCCACATTGGTTCGAGATTCTAATAACGACTCATTAGTGGACGAGAGTAATGTGATGGGATTGATAGAGCCTCATGCTAGAAAACGTCAAAATTTTCCTGAAATTACTAGAGAGATGGCTGAAAATCAACCAAATCAAGGGGCTAATCAACATCAAAATCAAGCCCAAAACTTACTGAATTGGATGAGAATGAAGTGGGGGTGTACCTCAACCTAGAACTTACGTGACTATTTACAGCCAGCTAGGACGAGTACTCCCTCTTGCATAATTTTCCCCACATGTGGGAAATATTGATTTTAAACCGGGGTTGATCCAACTTCTTCTTAGATTCCATGGACTCGACTCCGAAAGCGCTTATCTACATTAAGGAGTTTGAAGAGGTTATTGCCACAATAAACTTTGACAATGTAACCCAAGGACACTGTAAAACTCAAATTCTTCCCTTTTTCCTTGAAAGAGAAGGTTAAATCATGGCTACATTCCTTAAGGCCGAGGTCTATTGGGACATGGGCTGAGATGACTCGGGGGAGTTTCTTAAAAAATTCTTCCCTACTCATCGAACCAATGCACTAAGAAGGGCCATAATGAATTCGCCAAAAAGAAGATGAAGCTTTTTTTCAATGTTGGGAAAGGTATAATGAACTATTAAAACATGCCCACATCATGGCTATGAACGGTGGAGGTTGATTAGTTTCTTCTATGATGGATTAAACTCAACCATGCGCCAATTTGTGGAGATGATGTGCAATGGGGAGTTCATGAACAAGGAAACGGAGGAAGCTTGGGACTATTTTGACATGTTGGCTGAAAACACACAATCATGGGATACATCTAAGCCGACAAGTTCAAAACAACCCCAAGCCAAGGTAAAGGGAGAAATTTATGTTTTAAATGAGAAAGATGATCTAGGTTCTAGAGTGGCTAATCTCACACGAAAGGTCGAGGAGATGGAATTAAGGAAAGTGGATACAACCCAACAAAGGGGGACGGTTGAAACTATTTATAGTATTTGTGCTTCCAATATACATCCAACGCTGGATTGTCCAACAATTTATGCATTTCGAGAACTTTTATATGAATAATCGAATGCTTTGAATAGTTATCAACGACCTTTTACTACTCCAAATCCAAACACGAACAATTCTAGTTGGAGAAACAACCCTAACTTCAATTGGGCGAATGGAACCACGGCTAACCAAAGTAGTCCTCAAAAGGGGCCCCCAATGCAATTTCCTATGGCCCCACCTCAAATGCCTATAGAGGATACATTGAAAGCATTTATGGAAGGTCAAGCTCAAATAAATCAATCCAACCATACGATAATGCTTGAGCTTAAAAATTCAGTGGAGGAAATCAAGGCTCGCTTAAACGCAAGGGAAGGGATTCTTCCGGCCCAACTGTTCGCTTCCCCAAGTGTAGGGTTGCTATGTAGTAATAAACTCGGTAAGACCGAGGTCGATCCACAGGGATTTATGTAGGATTTCACAAACTCATCCACAAGTGTCTATTGAAATCTACTAACCAGATTCTTGTATGAAATTGATATGAGTAACAAAAGTTGAATTAAATTGAAAGTAACTAATTATAAGAAGGCACTAGGGGTTCAAGGATCCACTTGTAGCAATCCTTGATGTTCAATCCGCTGTGGTTTCTCATTCTCTTAACTAGAATCGACATTAAGGTCTATCTAGTCGGATGATAGAGCTATTAAACCAAACAGTCTATAATATGTAAGTTCTATGCATAAGATTCACTCAATGTAGGCTGATCTGAGCATGCTCAATTGCATAGGTCATTCCCCTTTTCAAAAGGTCTAGTTCACAATCCTAACCATCCTCAAGTCCTATCACAAGACAAGGCTAGATCAGGATTTGAACTGGATTTAAATCACATGCACAGTCCATACATATTCCAGAAAAACAGAAAATAGAACTTTGGTAGGAAGTTCCTTTATGAAGATCATAGTACTAGAGCGCACTCCGATTCCTCGGATCATACAGGTCTAGACTGTCACAAACCAATTAAGCAATTAAGTAATTATCCCAAACATCCATGAGTCGTCATAAGACTAAGAAAAACTACTCAAAAACTTGTATAAACTTCAAACCATAGTTCATAATCATGAATTCCACACTTAAAACCACTTAACTACGAATAAAAACATCTTGGATCCACTACAAGCTTCACCTCTTAGCCCTAGCTAAGAGGTTTAGCTGTTCATGATCCAAGTAAACATGAAACAACTACAAAAAGCATGAAAACAGCAAAGCAAACCAAAAGGAGTTGTGAAACTCCAATCTCCACTTCCACAGCCTCCAACCTCGCTTGAACCCTTCTAGGATACCCTAGGAACAATCCCTAGGTGTCCTTTTATAGTCTGGAGGCTCCATAACTTCAGAAGAATCGAGAAATTGCGTAAGACTTACGCAGCGCAGAGAAAATCGGACTTAATTTGGAAACTTCTAAGTTCTTACGCATGACCGGTCGGCCTCAATGAATGATCACTCCAGCAAGTATAGCCGACCGGTCATGACCGGTCGGCCTTGTTCAATGTTAATCCAGCAAGCATGTCCGACCGGTGATGACCGGTCGGACGTTTTCCTTTATATTCCAGCAGCCATGGCCGACCGGTCATGACCGGTCGGCCCTATACAATCTTCCTCCAGCGACTGTGTCCGACCGGTCATGACCGGTCGGACGTCTTCAGCAGTCTTCCAATGTACATGGCTGACCGTCACGACCGGTCAGCTCCCTTTTCTTCTTGTTTTCTTCCTTTCTTTCTTCTGCTTTCTTCTTCCTTAACTTCTTTCTTTCTTCTTTACTTCGGTCCTCCTTTGGGTCTTCATCTAAGGTCCTAACATGCTCTTTCATCTTCAAATGGGTGGAGTTCACTCTAAATCCTGTAGTCCACAAAACATGCATCAGATTCATCTATAATCATGCAAACCTCGCACAATGAGTGATGAATTGGGGTTAGAATATGCACAATTAGGAGCTCAACACACCCCCCAACCAGCATTTTGCTAGTCCCGAACATGCGTGAAACTAATCCCATTCTTCAAAAGTCAACTCTCTTTCAGAAAACCATCCTTCTATACATTCCGAGGTTCATAAGTGTAAGATTCAGAAAGATTAGGCGTCAAAGGTTGAAACCGTAAATCCTCAAAACATAATAAGCATTCATATGAAATTCCCGCTGAATGGTTGATAAATAGAAGGACTTGAACAAATTCAACCTAGTGTGTGTAGTGAAAATTCATCTCACGAGTTTCTAGGATTATCTTCTTCATAGATCCAGTAGACTATAGAACTCAAGGTACATAGAGCCACATCAAGCCAATGACAGGAGTTTGCCTTACCGTCCTTCCGACGACTTTCACACTACGTCCCATTTCCGGCTTTGGTTATAGGTAGACCATCCCCCGGTTGGTAGTAGGTAGCCTTAATCAGAATTTTCCACCATTTTTCCATCATTCCCAATTTCATCCTTCCTTTTCCTTTTTCTTTTTAAATTAGATAGGATTTTTAAAAATCCATATCTTTCATTATTTTCCCATGGACAAGGATGGACAAAGTACCCCGACCTGATTTCTCAACACCTTAATTCAAAGTCTAGTTAATCCATAAATCACATAATCCCTTCAACTCATGAAAATCGTGTAATGTGAACTAGGTGTAAAAGTGTTCAGATTTTCTATCAATCACAAAAATAGGGGAGTTCACATATAAAACCATTATGCTATGAGAGATTCCAGACATCCAGCCCATACACTTCATATCTCCTCCTCTTATGCTCATATCAACTTGAATGCATAGAACCGGTGTTTTCCAAAGAGTTTCGAATTTTTGAAAAATCGAAATTTTTTTTTACATGATTGCTTGAAATGTTGTAAAACGCTGGATTCATCCAAGTGATCCTACACCCCCCAACCAAATCTTGCATTGTCCTTAATGTAAAAGATGTGCAATGAGCAAAACATGAGAGCAATTTGAAAATAAAAGGGAGTGAGGAATGATAGTACCTGAGAGAGTGAAAAGTGGAAATCTTCCTCCTTCTAACAAACCTATGAAAAAGAAAACAAAAGCAGCAAAATCCTAATCCTAGCTACTCTATACCTCCATCAGACTAGGAGATCAATCATCCTGATACACAGGATCATTCAGAGGTATGGACATACCTTCTGAAGGGAATTTCTCAAAGAACGGCTTTAATCGCTGCCCATTTGCTTTAAAAATGTTGCCGTTCCTTGGATTCAACAGCTCGACAGTCCCATATGGATAGACAGTTTGCACAATGTAGGGACCGGTCCATCGAGATCTCAATTTTACCCGGAAATAAATGTAAGCGAGAATTATACATCAGGACTTTTTGATTGATCGTGAATGTCTTGCGAAGAATATTCTTATCATGGAATATCTTCGTTTTGTCCTTGTAAATTCTCGCATTCTCATAAGCTTCATTCCGGATTTCTGCAAGTTCATTCAATTGTAGTTTGCGTAACGAGCTTGCCTTGTCAGAATTGAAATTCATCTTCTTAATAGCCCAATATGCCCTATGTTCCAACTCCACAGGCAAGTGACAAGCCTTCCCATAGACAAGTCTATAGGGAGACATTCCAATAGGGTTTTAAAGGCAGTACGGTAAGCCCAAAGCGCATCGGTAAGCCGAAGTGACCAATCCTTGCGATCGGGATTCACCGTTTTCTCTAGAATATGTTTAATCTCCCTATTGGATATCTCAGCTTGTCCACTAGTTTGTGGGTGATAGGGAGTGCTCACTTTGTGTGTTACGCCATATTTCTTCATTAAGGATTCAAAAGGGCGATTGCAAAAGTGAGACCCTCCATCACTTATGATGACTCGAGGCGTTCCAAACCGGGAAAGAATATTTTCTTTTAAAATCGAATGACCGTTTTATGGTCATTATTCCGGCAAGGGATGGCCTTGACCCATTTGGAAACATAGTCGACGGCAAGCAAGATGTATAGGTTTCCAAAAGAAGATGGGAATGGGCCCATGAAATTGATGCCCCAACAATAAAAAATTTCGATTATTAAGATGGGATTGAGTGGCATCATATTTCTACGGGAGATTCCCCCTAATTTCTGACAAGGTTCACATGCTTTGCA
Source organism: Liriodendron chinense (assembly GCA_003013855.2). Lineage (NCBI taxonomy): Eukaryota > Viridiplantae > Streptophyta > Magnoliopsida > Magnoliales > Magnoliaceae > Liriodendron > Liriodendron chinense. Next base: position 17,095 of record PVNU02002177.1, on the reverse strand, counting down.
AAACTCATGTGTGTCTTTGAACATAGTGGGCCAATAAAACCCACATTGCAGAATTTTCGCTGTGGTCTTTTTAGCCGAAAAGTGGCCACCACATGCTTGAGAATGACAGAAGGAGATGATACTTTGTTGCTCATCATCTGGGACACATCTCCTTATGATTTGATCGGGACAATACTTGAATAAGTATGGGTCGTCCTATAGGAATTTTCCCACCTCCGAGAAGAATCTATCCTTATCTTGCTTTTTCCAATATGTAGGAATTGTACCTGTAGCAAGATAGTTAGCAATGTCCGCATACCATGGCAATTGGAAAACAGCAAAAGTTGTTCATCAGGGAACATGTCATTGATTGCAGTCGTTTCAGGGGAATTAGTGAGGACAAGTCGAGAGAGGTGGTCAGCTACTACATTCTCTACTCCTTTCTTATCACGTATTTCTATGTCGAATTCCTGGAGTAGAAGGATCCATCTTAACAACCGTGGTTTAGCGTCCTTCTTAGAAAGAAGATACTTAAGCGCGGCATGATCAGTGAATATAATGATCTTGGATCCAATCAAGTAGGACCTAAACTTGTCCAAGGAAAAAACTACGGCTAAAAGTTCCTTTTCAGTAGTGGTGTAGTTTGCTTGGGCTGAGTTTAGGGTTTTAGTTGCATAGTAGATGACACATGGCTTTTTATCTTTTCTTTGGCCTAACACGGCCCCAATAGCATAGTCGCTAGCATCGCACATAATCTCAAAAGGAAGGCTCCAATCAGGTGGTTGCATTATTGGAGCGCGTGTCAACATACCTTTAAGGGTGGTAAAGGCCTTTTGACATTCTTTATTCCACTCGAATGAATTTTCCTTTTAAAGTAGGTTACATAAAGGGCGAGAGAGTGAACTGAAGTCCTTTATGAACCTTCTATAAAATCCTGAGTGTCCTAAAAAGGACCGTGCATCTCGTATGCTTTTGGGTGGTGGAAGGTTAGAGATAAGATCAATTTTCGCTTTGTCTACCTCAATTCCATTTTGTGAAACGATGTGACCAAGTACAATTCCCTTTTGAACCATGAAGTGACACTTCTCCCAATTCAGCACAAGGTTCTTCTCTTCACATCTTTTCAGCACAGATTTCAAGTGCTCAAGGCACTCATCAAAGCTACAACCGAATATGGAAAAATCATCCATGAAGACTTCGAGAATGGTCCCCACCATGTCAGAAAAGATGCTCATCATACAACGTTGAAAGGTGGTGTTCGCTCGCCTCAAGTGTAAGGCTACGATGTAGTAATAAAACTTGGTAAGACCGAGGTCGATCCACAGGGAAATAGAAACAAGCTTCCAAACTACTCTAGCAACTCAATTTATGGAAGAAATTCATATTCAATTGGGTATTTAACTAAAACAGCAAAATCAGAGATATAAAGTACTAAGGCATTCAAGGATCCACTTGTAGCAATCCTATGTCAATTCAGTCAATCCAAGTAGAGAACACAACTAGATTTGAAGTCCTATCTCTCATCTAGTTGGAAAATAAAGCATTCACACACATTCAATCCAAATCAAGTTGAACTTCCAAGTTCAAGTCCATTCAATCAATGTAGAATTCAAATCCATAGCCTGCGGAGTAACAGCCATGCCTATGGACTATGGCCTGCTCAAGGATTACTATAATTTGAATCTAAACAAGCATCATGTGATAATCTCAGAGAATTGCAAGGAATTCATGTCCTGGGTACATGAACTCTCATAAAACATCTCAAACTACCACTTTTGGAACTGAAACATAAGAAACATCCAAACTTGAATTGAAAAATACTTGAATTAAACTGAATCCAACATAGAATTAGCTACAAGCTTCACCTCTCAGCCTTAGCTGAAAGGTTCTAGCCGAGCATTGTCATGCTGCAACTAAAATCTCAAAATAAAAGCATAAAAACAGAAAAACCCGAATAGGAGAGTTGCAGACGCTCCACGATCACTTTTCCTCCTTAGAACCTCGTTCCTTATCTTCTCTGATATCCTAGGAAGACCCCCTAGGTGTCCTTTTATAGCAATAACTCTTCCTTGCATCAGATTCTGCAAAAGATTACGCATTGCGCAGCAATTTTCGGAGTCCTAATTTAGAAAGAACTCTCCATACGTAGAGCCGACCGGTCGTGACCGGTCGGACTGGCTTTTCAAACAGTCCAGGGAATGCTGCCGACCGGTCAAGACCGGTCGGACAGACCTGCCCAACAGTCCAGCGTGTGTATTCGACCGGTCATGACCGGTCGGACCAAGTTGGCTACCTTCCAGTGTGCATGGCCGACCGGTCAAGACCGGTCGACCTGTCTTCCTTGTTGCCCCTTTGATGTGGCTGACCGGTCGGACGACCGGTCTGCCTTGTTTTTCTTCAACTTTTTCTTCTTTTCTTCATTCTCTTTTCTCCCTCTTTCTTCTTCTTTCTTTGGTCCATCTTAGGACTTCCTCCAATGTCTTCAAATAACCCTTATTACGCTCCAATTGGTTGGAGTCCGCTCTCATCCCTACAATCACAAAAACATGTGTTAGATGGGCCTTTAAATCATGGAAATCATGCAGACCATGTTATGTAATGGCCAATGCAATGTATAAATTGGAGGTTCAACACACCCCCCAACCAGCTTTTTGCTAGTCCCGAGCAAAACATGCATGAATAAGTTCAAACCTCCAAACCCAACTCTCTTCCAGAAACCATGTTTCTATCCATTCCAAGATGTACAAGTCTAAAATTTGGAAAAATTTGGTGATAGAAGCTGAAACCTTGGACTCTCAAAACATAAAAGGTGTCTACATGAAATTCCCGCGACTGATTGATAAATAGAAGAACTTGAACAAATTCAACCTAGTGTGCATAGTGAAAGTTCATCTCATGAGTTCATCTTCTTCATAGATTAAGTAAGCCATGGATTTTAAGGTGCACAGAGCAACAACAAGCCTATGACAGGAATTTGCCTTACCGTCCTTCCGACGGCTTTCACACTATGTCCCATTTTCGGCTTTGGTTACGGTTCGACCATCCCCCGGTTGGTAATAGGTAGCCCTTTTCGAAATTTTCCACCATTTTTCTTTCCTTCCCGATTTCATCCTTTCTTTCCTTTTTCTTTTAAATTAGATAGGATTTTTAGAAATCCATATCTTCTGTTATTTTCCCATGGACAAGGATGGACAAAATACCCCGGCTTGGCTGCTCAACACCTTTAAATCAAAGTCTAGCTAATCCACAAATCACATAAACCTGTCACTCATGAAAATCGTGTAATGTGAACTTGGTGCAAAGGTGTTCAAATTTTCTATCAATCACAACAATAGGGGAACTAACATATAAAACCATTATGTTGGGAGAAATTCAAAACTACAACATCACACACTTCGTATCTCCTCCCTTATACTCATAGCGTCTCAAATGTATAGAAACAAGATTTTCTAAAAGATTTTTGAGATGTTAGAAAATTCGAAAAAAAAATTTGTGCATATGAAGTTCGAAATGTTGCAATATGCTAGATGAGGGATCTCATCTCACCCCCCCCAACCAAATCTTGCATTGTCCTTAATGTAAAAAGATAGTCAATTAGCATGAACATGAGAGCAATGGTAAAATATGAGAGAGTGAGAACAATAGTACCTGAGAGAGTGATCATGGAATTCTCCAACCCAACAACTAAAACCTATTAAAACAGTAAAACAAAACTAAACCTAATCTTCGGAAAGCAGTAAAGATAACTAACCCGTCCCTTGGAAAAAGAAGATCCCCATCAGACTAGGAGATCGATTATCATTATAACATCCAAAAGGACAAAGTTGAGCAGGATCATCAAGTGGTGTAACAAAGTTTTCAGTAGAACTATCCACCATCCTGCTTTGGAAAGTACATTGGTGACATCAACCAGTCTAGCCCATTGAAAATCTTGCTGAAAAGTTTCAGCGGATTCTTCAACAAAATTGTCACATGTACTAGGAAAGGAGAATTGCATTGGTTGAAAATCAGGGTATATGGGTCTCCTTTCCTTCTTGTCTGGGCAGAAATTATTCAAATATGGATCATCTCAGAAGTGTTCTTCGGTTTGAACAAACCAAAGAGATGTGGAGACTTGTATTTCTTTTTCACAAGTCGATATAATCTCCACAAAATCAGATTTCACCGGTGCTTCCACAATTGATTCGTCAGTTTGGCACTTTGTGGAAGGAGGCTTTTTGGGCACCGGAGGGGTTTTCTTCAAAGCATGCACAATATCTTGAATCATGGGATCATCCCAATCTTCAAAATACGCTAAACACTCCTCTAGAGTGTAGGAGACTTCATCGGAGGAAGTTTTAAGATTTAGACCCTTTATGTTTTCCTCCTTCTCAGAATTTTGTGTACGTTGGAGTGGGTCCTCAACCTCTACAATTTCAGAAATTGGCATCTTTGTAGGCAAGTCAAGCACCAATTCTTCCAAATCCTGCACAACAAATTTGTGTAAATCAGAAATTGGTGACTTGTCAAATGAATTTTCAGAAATTGACACTTTCTAAGGTCTTAATAAAGTGAGAATTAGATTCATCCTTAGAATGTGTCAAACATGTCCCCAAGCTTTCGGGTAGATCATGTTGGAAAAACCCCCCATCATCCATGAATTCTATCATGTTTACCTCATGGGGGCTATCGTTGTCATCCCAATCCTCAAAGGGATCAAAGCTAAGAACATCTAGAGGATCTGAATTCTGCCTTAAAGCGAACTCCTCTTCTACGATTGAATCAATCATATCAACCTCGTGGACATCATCATCATCCCTATACCTCTTGCCCAAGTGAAACACATTCACCTCTAGTGTCATGTTTCCAAAAGAAAGTTGCATCACCCCATTCTTGCAATTGATGATTGCGTTTGATGTGGCAAGGAATGGGCGGCCTAATATTACCGGTATTTGGGTGCTAGCATCCAAAACCGGTTGTGTGTCCAAGACGATAAAATCTACTGGGTAGTAGAATTTGTCAACTTGAACTAGAACATCCTCAACTATCCCCCTCGGTACACGGATGGATCTATCAATGAGTTGCAACGTGGTTTTGGTGGGTTTTAATTCACCAAGGCCCAATTGTTCATATACAGAGTATGGGATCAAGTTCACGCTCGCCCCCAAATCTAACAAGGCACGTTCATGAGACAGTGGGACTACCGGGATCTTTGAATTTTGGGGGGTCTTTTGAGTGAGGATGGCACTCACTTGCTCAGTTAAGAAGGCCTTTTGCTGCACATTATATTTGCGTTTTGTTGTGCATAGGTCTTTTAGAAACTTGGCATAAGAGGGAATTTGTTTGATGGCATCAATCAAAGGGATATTGATCTTGACTTATCTGAATATCTCTAGAATATCTTGAGATTTGGGAGAGATTTTGGGGCAACCAATCTCGAAGGGAATGGTGCTACGGGCTTGTAAATGCGTTCCGGTTGTTGTGGGGCTAAGTTAGATCCATTTTCATCCTCAGAATTTACCGGATCATTAGGCTCATCGGCCTTCACCGGGATAGTTTTGTCAATTTGTTTACCACTTCTAAGGGTGGTAATAGATTTAGCTTGCTCCATGTTTTGGTTGGAAGGATTAGGGATGCTTACTTCATGTACTTGCTTTGGATTGGGCTGAGGTTGGGCCGGAAAGGTCCCTTCCCTAGCATTCAAGCGTCCCTTAATCTCATCAACCGAGACTTTAAGCTCTTGGAACATTTGCTGATTCGATTCATTTATTTGCGCTTGCCCTTGCATAAACACTTTCAAGGTATCCTCCAATGAGAATTTAGGTGGGGCCATATTTTGCATGGGTGGCCCTCTTTAGGAATTGGTAGGATTGCCCGTAGGAGCATTCTTCCAACTGAAATTCGGGTGGTTCTTCCAACTCTCATTGTACGTATTACCTACCGGTCCATTGAAGGGCCGTTGATAACCATATGTGGCATTGGCTGTCTCATGTAGCACTTCCTGAAACGCAGAAATTGTGGGACAATCTTGCGTAGCGTGTAAGTCGATGAGACAAATCCCACATGTGGTTTCAACAGCTTCCTTGGACTTGGGAACTCCACTTTTGCTAAGTTCCATGGCCTCAACCTTCCTTGTGAGGTTGGCTATCCTTGCATTCACGTCGTCTTCCTCTTTAAGGACATAGATCCCTCCTTTCTCTTGAGTGGGCTTGGAGTTCTTGGGTTTATCCGAGGTATCCCAAGATTGGGCATTTTCAGCCAACATGTCCAAGTAACTCCAAGCCTCATCTGGATTTTTACTCATAAACTCGCCATTGCACATCATTTCCACAAATTAGCGCATATTGGAACTTAATCCATCATTGAAAAAATTTATAACTCGCCAACTCTCATAGCCATGATGTGGGCAAGCAAGTAGGAGATCCTTAAATCTCTCCCAACATTGGAAAAAAGATTCACCCTCTTTAGCCAAAAAATTCATTATGGCTCTTCGAAGGGTGTTCGTTTTATGAGCCGGGAAGAACTTTTTCAAGAATTCCCGGTTCATCTCAACCCATGACCCAATCGAGTGTGGTCTAAGAGAGTGAAGCCAATCTTTGGCTCTTTCTTTCAAGGTGAAGGGAAAGAGTTTAAGTCTGATAGTATCGTCGGAAACATTGGTGTAATGCAAGGTGGCCAACACTTCTTCAAATTCTTGCAAGTGTAAGTATGGGCGGTCAGAGTCTAGCCCATGGAATTTAGGTAAAAGTTGAATTACGCCCGGTTTTATGTCAAAGTTTTCACCGTTTGCTAGTAGAACTATACAAGAAGGTGTAATTGCACGGGCAGGTTATAGGTAGTCCCGTAGTGATCTCATTGGAGGAACATTATGTACCTCATTCTCTCCTACTCCTTCCGGATTTGCGTTTGTAGTTGGAGTAGGGGGGGGGGAGGATTCCTTACAGGTGTTTGATCCATACTCCCCAAACTTTCACAATGCTCTTGATAATTCCGGACTCGTCTATGGACTGACAATGGTCCAACTAAACCACCTTCAGATTGGAGACGATTTGAGTGATTACGTTCCCAACGGGACATAAACCACTCAACCAGAAACTGAAACTATTCCTAGAAAACTGAAATCTGAAATTAATCTAAAATTTTTTTTTGCAGAAAGCTAAGTTAGAAAGGTATCACCTGATGCGCTTGAACTAGAGAAAAATTCCTACAAAACAGAAAAACTTGTTAGTTCTAAGAAAATCAGAAAAAAAACTATCTACTTCTACAGCCACAGAACTATTTGAAAACCGTTATCTAATCCCCCGGCAACGGCGCCAAAAACTTATTCGCTCGCCTCAAGCGTAAGGCTGCGATGTAGTAATAAAACTCGGTAAGACCGAGGTCGATCCACAGGGAAATAGAAACAAGCTTCCAAACTACTCCAGCAACTCAGTTTATGGAAGAAATTCAGATTCAATTGGGTATTTAACTAAAACAGCAAAATCAGAGATATAAAGTACTAAGGCATTCAAGGATCCACTTGTAGCAATCCTATGTCAATTCAGTCAATCCAAGTAGAGAACACAACTAGATTTGAAGTCCTATCTCTCATCTAGTTGGAAAATAAAGCATTCACACACATTCAATCCAAATCAAGTTGAACTTCCAAGTTCAAGTCCATTCAATCAATGTAGAATTCAAATCCATAGCCTGCGGAGTAACAGCCATGCCTATGGACTATGGCCTGCTCAAGGATTATTATAATTCGAATCTAAACAAGCATCATGTGATAATCTCAGAGAATTGCAAGGAATTCATGTCCTAGGTACATGAACTCTCATAAAACATCTCAAACTACCACTTTTGGAACTGAAACATAAGAAACATCCAAACTTGAATTGAAAAGTACTTGAATTAAACTGAATCCAACATAGAATTAGCTACAAGCTTCACCTCTCAGCCTTAGCTGAAAGGTTCTAGCCGAGCATTGTCATGCTGCAACTAAAATCTCAAAATAAAAGCATAAAAACAGAAAAACCCGAATAGGAGAGTTGCAGACGCTCCACGATCACTTTCCCTCCTTAGAACCTCGTTCCTTAGCTTCTCTGATATCCTAGGAAGAACCCCTAGGTGTCCTTTTATAGCAATAACCCTTTCTTGCGTCGGATTCTGCGAAAGATTACGCATTGCGCAGCAATTTTCGGAGTCCTAATTTAGAAAGAACTCTCCATACGCAGAGCCGACCGGTCGTGACCGGTCGGACTGGCTTTTCAAAGAGTCCAGGGAACGCTGCCGACCGGTCAAGATCGGTCGGACAGACCTGCCCAACAGTCCAGCGTGTGTATCCGACCGGTCATGACCGGTCGGACCAAGTTGGCCACCTTCCAGTGTGCATGGCCTTCCTTGTTGCCCCTTTGATGTGGCTGACCGGTCGGACGACCGGTCTGCCTTGTTTTCTTCAACTTTTTCTTCTTTTCTTCATTCTCTTTTCTCCCTCTTTCTTCTTCTTTCTTTGGTCCATCTTAGGACTTCCTCCAATGTTTTTAAATAACCCTTATTAAGCTCCAATTGGTTGGAGTCCGCTCTCATCCCTACAATCACAAAAACATGTGTTAGATGGGCCTTTAAATCATGGAAATCATGCAGACCATGTTATGTAATGGCCAATGCAATGTATAAATTGGAGGTTCAACAGGTGGCAGGGGCATTACATAGTCCAAACGGCATCCGTCAATAGGCGAAAGTGCCGAATGGACATGTGAATGTAGTCTTTTCTTGGTCTTCACGGGCAATTTCTATTTGGTTGTACCCTGAATAGCCATCAAGGAAGCAAAAGTGGGAATGACCCGCCAACCGTTCTAAAATCTGATCAACAAATGGTAGGGGGAAGTGGTCTTTCCTTGTGACAGTGTTTAGCTTCCTGTAGTCAATGCACATTCTCCAACCGATAGTGACTCTAGTTGGCATGAGTTCGTTATTGGCATTAGCTACGATGGTTATTCCGGATTTCTTAGGCACCACTTGGGTTGGACTCACCCATTGGCTATCGGATATTGGGTAAATGATACCTACATCTAATAGTTTCACCACTTCGGCCTTAACCACATCCTTCATGTTTGGATTTAGTCATCTTTGTGGTTGCCGGGATGTCTTTGCATTTTCCTCAAGGTGTATGCGGTGAGTACAAATCAGTGGGTCTATGCCTTTGAGATCCGCAATTGACCATCCAATGGCACTCTTGTGCTCTAATAGAGTGGCTATTAGCCTACTCTCTTGTTCCTTATCCAAGTGGGAAGAAATCACCACTGGATATGTCTCATCTCGACCTAAATAAACATATTTTAGCTCACTTGGTAATGGTTTTAGGTCGAGTTTTGGTGCCTTGATGTTGGATGGGAGGGCCTTGTTCTCATTTACAGGCAAAGGTTCAATTGGGGCCCTCCATCTTTTATTCTCAAGCACCGGCATCACATCTAGAATGGCATCCATCTCTTGTGTTGTGTCATCATTTATCTCATGAGAATGGGCCACACATGCCTCCAAATGGTCGAAAGATAGTGACAAGGGGATTGTATCCTCCACGAATGATTCAATCATGTTTAATTCGTGGACATCATCATCAACCTCCCGTGGTTGTTTGCATAAATCAAATATGTTAAGCTCAAGGGTCATATTTCCAAAGGACATTTGTACAAGTCCGTTTCTACAATTGATAATGGCATTTGAGGTAGCTAGAAACGATCGTCCAAGTATGACGGGAATTTGAGCACCGGTGCCTATCACGGGATGTGTGTCCAAGACAATAAAATCTACTGGGTAGTAGAATTTATCAACTTGGACTAGAACATCCTCTATCATTCCTCTCGGTATCCGGATGGATCTATCAGCAAGTTGGAGTGTGGTTTTGTTGGGTTTCAATTCACCTAACCCAAGTTGTTCATAGACCGAATATGGAATGAGATTCACACTTGCCCCCAAGTCGAGTAGGGCTTGTTTGATCCGGGAGTCTCCTATGATGCATGAGATGGTTGGACTACCCGGATCCTTGTATTTTTGGGGCACCTCTTGTTTGATGATGGCGCTCAAATTCTCAGTCAAAAGAACTTTGTTGTGAATGTTGTGTTTCCTTTTGACTGTACACAATTCCTTTAGAAATTTGGCATAAGATGGCATTTGTTTTATTGCATCCAACAGCGGAATGTTGATCTTCACCTGCTTGAATACTTCTAAAATCTCCATATTTTTATCTAAAAGTTTAGGTGAAATCAACCTTTGTGGAAATGGGGCAACCAGCTTGTATTGTCTTTCCGGTTCTTTCTCTTGTGGGATATTGTTTGGGCTATCATCCTCTTTGGGAATTTTCGGATCCTTAGGCTTTGGAGCCTTCACCGGATTAGATTTGTCAATTTCTTTCCCACTTCTCAAAGTGGTGATAGCTTGGACATGTTTCGTATGATGGGAGGATGAGCTTGCATCTTGTATCTCATACTGGGTCCTTGGGTTAGGAAGAGGTTGAGCAAGAAGTGTGCCCTTCTCTCTAACACTAAGGTGAGATTCAACTCTAGCCAGAGATGTTTTTAATTTATTGATGGCTTGAGCTGAATTTTGATTGAATTTCAATTGCTCTTGCATGAACCCATCTATTTTTGGAGAATTTGTCTTGTTATACTCATTCTGGACCGATACGAATGCACCCAACATCTCTTCTAGTGATACTTTTGGAGTGTTGTTTGCATTTGCATTGGGTCCATTCCTCCAACTGAAGTTGGGATGGTTCTTCCAATTAGGATTAAACGTGTTTGAGTTTGGAGCACCATATTGCTGTTGATAACTGTTTATGGCATTTGTTTGTTCTTGTAAGATGCCTTGGACTGCTGAAATTGTGGGACAATCTTGTGTAGCATGTTGATTTCCAGCACAAATTCCACAAACAGTTTCAACGTCAATGGGGTTGATTGTTTTTCCTTTCCTTAATTCCATGGCTTCGACCTTTCTTGTGAGGCTGGCCAACCGTGCACTTATGCTATCTTCTTCTGATAAGACATACATTCCTCCCTTTTCCTTTTGTTGGCCAGTCTTGAAATTTATTGGTTTAGATGTGTCCCAAGACTGTGCACTCTCAGCCAATTCTTCCAAATAATCCCATGCTTCATCAGCTTCCTTATTCATGAACTCCCCATTACACATCATCTCTACAAATTGGCGCATGGGTGAAGTCAGTCCTTCATAGAAAAAGCTTATAACCCGCCAAATTTCATAGCCATGATGTGGGCATGCGTTTAATAGGTCCTTAAACCTCTTCCAACATTGGAAAAAGGTTTCATCTTCCTTTTGGGCAAAGTTCATGATAAGGCGCTTCAACATATTCGTTTTGTAAGTAGGGAAGAATTTCTTTATGAATTCTCTGTGTATATCAGTCCATGCACCAATTGATCTTGGCCTCAATGCATAAAGCAACCCTTAGCTTTATCTTTAAGAGTGAAAGGGAAGAATTTAAGTCTCACCACATCTTCCGTTACGTTTGCAAAGTGCATGGTGGTGATTACCTTGTCAAACTCTTTAAGGTGTTGATAAGCACTTTCACTATCTAATCCATGGAATTTAGGGAGAAGTTGAATCACTCCCGGTTTCAAATCTGCGTTCCCTGCATTTGGTGGAAATACTATGCATGAGGGAGTGCTCGTTCTTGCAGGTTGCAAGAAATCACGTAAAGTCCTAGGTCGGGGAACATTTTCAACCACATTCTCCCCTGTTTCAGTTTGATTTTGGACTGGGTTAGGTTGATTTGTAGCCATATTTTCAGATAAAATTTGAGAGTCTAGATGTCTCCTAGCACGTGGCTCTCTATCAATTCCTTCTACTATCCCCCCTTCACTTATGAGTCGGTTATTGGAATCCCGAGCCCAATGTGGCATGCAAAACCAAAAATAAGAAACAGAAAGAAAGAAGAATTCTTCCTCCCTTTTCTTTACTTTTCTCTAAGATCGAAGCACAAGGTGTCTTGCAATGGCTAAGCCAGAAGCAAAGATAGAGACCGATTTCTCCTGGTCAATAGGGGTTCAGAGAACTCCCCACCCACTCTTTGAATCTTTTGAGAAAAAATGCAGAAAAAGGAGAAAGAGGAGTAGAGATGAGAAAAGAAATCTCTAAGCACAAGGTGATCCAAGACGGCAGAGCCGACCAATAGGAATCCAGGTGGCAAAAAGGCCGACCTTTTAGAGATCCAAAAGGAGTCTCCACCCACTCTACAAGAGATGAATAAGATAGGAATAAATAGGAGAAGGAGAAGAGTAAGGTTTAGAAAGATAGAACCTGATTCGCACTTGAAATCCTTGTATCTTCTTCAGCTTCCTAGAAATCCTTGAAAAGAAAAATCAAATAAATAAACTAAGTTAGTCCTAAAATCCTAAAAATCCTAAATAGATACTAATTTCAGAAATTTGTGAAAACCGTAAAAATTCCCCGGCAACGGCGCCAAAAACTTGTTCGCTTCCCCAAGTGTAGGGTTGCGATGTAGTAATAAACTCGGTAAGACCGAGGTCGATCCACAGGGATTTATGTAGGATTTCACAAACTCATCCACAAGTGTCTATTGAAATCTACTAACCAGATTCTTGTGTGAAATTGATATGAGTAACAAAAGTTGAATTAAATTGAAAGTAACTAATTATAAGAAGGCACTAGGGGTTCAAGGATCCACTTGTAGCAATCCTTGATGTTCAATCCGCTGTGGTTTCTCATTCTCTCAACTAGAATCGACATTAAGGTCTATCTAGTCGGATGATAGAGCTATTAAACCAAACAGTCTGTAATATGTAAGTTCTATGCATAAGATTTACTCAATGCAAGCTGAACTGAGCATGCTCAATTGCATAGGTCATTCCCCTTTTCAAAAGGTCTAGTTCACAATCCTAACCATCCTCAAGTCCTGTCACAAGACAAGGCTAGATCAGGATTTGAACTGGATTCAAATCACATGCACAGTCCATACATATTCCAGAAAAACAGAAAAATAGAACTTTGGTAGGAAGTTCCTTTATGAAGATCATAGTACTAGAGCGCACTCCGATTCCTCGGATCATACAGGTCTAGACTATCACAAACCAATTAAGCAATTAAGTAATTCTCCCAAACATCCATGAGTCATCATAAGACTAAGAAAAACTACTTAAAAACTTGTATAAACTTCAAACCATAGTTCATGATCATGAATTCCACACTTAAAACCACTTAACTACGAATTAAAACATCTTGGATCCACTACAAGCTTCACCTCTTAGCCCTAGCTAAGAGGTTTAGCTGTTCATGATCCAAGGAAACATGAAACAACTACAAAAAGCATGAAAACAGCAAAGCAAACCAAAAGGAGTTGTGAAACTCCAATCTCCACTTCCACAGCCTCCAACCTCGCTTGAACCCTTCTAGGATACCCTAGGAACAATCCCTAGGTGTCCTTTTATAGTCTGGAGGCTCCATAACTTCGGAAGAATCAAGAAATTGCGTAAGACTTACGCAGCGCAGAGAAAATCGGACTTAATTTGGAAACTTCTAAGTTCTTACGCATGACCGGTCGGCCTCAATGAATGATCACTCCAGCAAGCATAGCCGACCGGTCATGACCGGTCGGCCTTGTTCAATGTTAATCCAGCAAGCATGTCCGACCGGTGATGACCGGTCGGACGTTTTCCTTTATATTCCAGCAGCCATGGTCGACCGGTCATGACCGATTGGCCCTATACAATCTTCCTCCAGCGACTGTGTCCGACCGGTCATGACCGGTCGGACATCTTCAGCAGTCTTCCAATGTACATGGCTGACCGGTCACGACCGGTCAGCTCCCTTTTCTTCTTGTTTTCTTCCTTTCTTTCTTCTGCTTTCTTCTTTCCTTACTTCTTTCTTTCTTCTTTACTTCGGTCCTCCGTTGGGTCTTCATCTAAGGTCCTAACATGCTCTTTTCATCTTCAAATGGGTGGAGTTCACTCTCAATCCTGTAGTCACAAAACATGCATCAGATTCATCTATAAATCATGCCAACCTCGCACAATGAGTGATGAATTGGGGTTAGAATATGCACAATTAGGAGCTCAACACCAACCCCTACTAAATCCGAAATCACAATGCGAAATAAGCATGCCTAGTTCCTCTAACCAACACATGGAACATGCTAAGGCCATCACCACTCTTAGAAGTGGTAAACTTATTGAAAAACTGACCCGGTGAAGGCCTCAACACCTAATGATCCGGTATCTTCCAAAGAGGATGATGAACCTAGCACCACCATGAATGAAAAAGAGCCATTGAAAGAATACAGGTCCGTTGCTCCATTCCCCCAACGCTTGATTTCAACCAAACCTCAAGATAAATATTAGGAATTTTTGGAGGTTTTTAAGCAAGTCAAAATCAACATCCCATTGTTGGATGCCATTAAACAAATACCATCATATGTTAAATTTTTAAAAGACCTTTGCACGGTGAAAAGAAAAATACATGTGTAAAAGAAGGCATTTTTTACAGAGAATGTAAATGCCATTATTAATCACAGGATGCCCAAGAAATAAAAAGATCTCGGTAGTCCGACAATATCATGCGTAATTGGAGACTACCGGGTGAAACATGTGTTACTCGATCTAGGGGCAAGTGTGAACTTAATTCCCTTTTCGGTCTATGAACAATTGGGTTTAGGTGAATTAAAACCCACCAAAACCACGTTACAACTCACTGACCGATCGATTCGTATTCCAAGAGGGGTGATTGAGGATGTTCTTGTCCAAGTTGACAAGGTCTACTACCCGGTGGACTTTATTGTCTTGGATACACGACCCATGGTTAATATTAGCCCTCAAATTCCTGTCATACTTAGCCGCCCATTCCTAGCAACATCAAATGCTATCATCAATTGTAGGAGTGGGGTCATACAAATGTCTTTTGGCAATATGACGATTGAGCTAAATGCTTTCAATATTGACAACCAATAAGAGGATGAAGATGAGGAGATCCACGAAATAAACATGATCAATTCTATTGTGGAAGATGAGTCCCTCTCACCTTTTTACTCCGGTCACTTAGACGAAGACGTGACTTACCCCCTTAATAAGAACGATGATGTGATAGGGGATATGGTCACACCTTTAGAGTCGGTATCGGCATATGACGTTAGCCGAGAGAAGGATGTGGAAACAACACTATTTTGTGCTGAGAAATCAATTTATATTTCCACACCTCTGTGGATCATGCATACCGAACTCTACCAACCCTGGGATGATCCATACTTGCAATATCAATACCCAGAAAAATCTGAATGAGGACATATGTTTTCTGATAAATATGATGTTATCTCCTCGTATACATGTGGTGAACACATTAAGGAACCCGCTGAAATTCCTTTTTGGGATTTTCAAGTGGCTTATCGGGATCACTCACACACATGTATATTGTAAAGCAGGATATTGGATGACTTTACTGCGAAACCTTTTGATCCATCTAATGATTCTGCTTGACTTTATGCTTTTGGATGAGTTGTTGGGATTAACCTCCTAGTCTGACGGAGGATGATTTTAAATAGTTTTTCTAGAATGATATCCCATTAGGATTTGCTTTAATCAGTTATTTAGTTGTGAAGTAATCCATCTCCAAAAGCTAATCTGACTATATTCCGCAGGTGATATCTCACTTTCTGACTCCCTTTATTTTGTCATTGCTCTCATGTGTTGCATTCATTGTATATTTTCTTACATTGACGACAATGTAAAGTTTTGGTTGAGGGGTGAGAGATTCCTTAAATGAATCTACTAGCTTTTGTGATATTTCGAGCAATGATGTGAAAAATTTTCAATTTTTTCTAAAATTCAAAACTCTTTTGGAAAACTTTAGTTCTATGCATTCGAGATGATATGAGTATAAGAAGAGGAGACACGAAGTGAGTTAGGCTGCAAGCTTTTAACTTCCCTTAATATAATGGTTTTATATGTGAATTCCCCTATTTATATGATTGATAGAAAATTTGAATACTTTTACACCTAGTTCACATTACACGATTTTCATGATTTGAAAGGATTATGTGATTTGTGGATTAACTAGACTTTGATTTGAGGTGTTAAGAAACCAAGCCGGGGTACTTTGTCCATCCTTGTCCATGGGAAAATAACGAAAGATATGGATTTCTAAAAATCCTATCTAATGTAAAAGAAAAGGAAAGGAAGGATGAATTGAGAATGATGGAAAATGGTAGAAAATTCTGAAAAGGACTACCTATTATCAACCAGGGGATGGTCTACCCATAACCAAAGCCGAAAATGGGACGTAGTGTGAAAGCCGTCAGAAGGACGGTAAGGCAAATTCCTGTCATAGGCTTGTGGTTGCTCTATACACCTTGAGATCTTTAGTTTAGTTGATCTATGAAGAAGATAATCCCAGAAATTCATGGGATGAACTTTCACTATGCACACTAGGTTGAATTTGTTCGAATTCTTCTATTTATCAATCAATCAATGGGAATTTCATATGAACACTTATTATGTTTTGAGAGTTTACAGTTTCAACCTCTATCACCTAATTTTTCTGACTTTTACACTTGTGTGTCTTGGGATGTAGAGAAGAATAGTTTCTGAAAGAGAGTTGGTTTTTGGAGAATTGAACTTGTTTCACTCATGTTTTGCTCAAGACTAGCAATATGCTAGTTGGGGGGTGTGTTGAGCTCTTAATTGTACATATTCTAACCCCAATTCATCACTCATTATGCATGGATTTTATGCTTAAAGACTATTCTAATGCATGAATTTGTGATTGTAGGAATGAGAAGGAGACTTCACTAATTCATAGTTAAAAGAGTCACTTTGTATGCATTGAAGATCGATAGAACAAGTGTCAAAGGTGGAAGAAATAAGCAAGAAAGAAAGAGAAGAGATAAAGAAAAAATCTGAAATTTTGTTCTTAGACCTGTCTGTAGACCGGTCGCTAGACCGGTCGCCAGACAGGTCGACAGACAGGTCTACAGACAAGTCTACAGTGTATTTTTTAGACTGTTTTTCTCCTCTTAGACAGGTCGCCAGACCGATCGCCAGACAAGTCGAGAGTAGTCCAAAACACAAAACTCACTGGACTGTTTTTAAGGTTTTGAGACCGGTCGTCCAGGAGCTCAGACCGGTCGTGCGACCGGTCG
>ML058567.1:1538429-1596733 GCA_003013855.2 Liriodendron chinense | reverse complement strand
GGAATGTCCATTAGCTCTGATACACTTGGGCCTTGTAAAATACTTGTTTCACCACACCACCTCTCCGCCTTTCCTGTCTGCTCGAGGATCCAGCTTTGTTCGCTGTCTTCAAACTATTTCTCCAGATCTCTTCAAACATTTTCCCAGCTACTTCGAGACCAAGATACTGTAGATTGAAAGGTACGGCCTCGGTCTCACCGAAGCCGGTGCGGACCTCACCGTGGGGACCACCTTAACCATTTATTCTATATCCACGCCGTCCATCTGTTTTTCTAGATCTTTTTAAGGGATGGTACCAAAATAAATCAGATCCGATCCCAAGGTGGTTTCAACCGTAAGATTTTTCCAACCCACCTTTTCATTTAGTGCAGCTCAATTGAGCCTTTGATACGTGGGAGCGGATTAGGTGAGACCCCGGCCTCACCTAAGACGGTGCGGCCCTTACCGTGGGGTTACCGTGGGGCCCACCTTGATGTATCTATTATGTATCCACTCCGTCCATCCATTTTTTTCAGATCATTTTAGGGGATTATACCAGAAAGGAAGTAGATCCAATCATCAGGTGGACCGTAACATAAGAAACAGTGGTGATTGACCATCCTACCATTAAAAACTTATTAGGACGTACCTTCATGTTTTCATATGTTTATTTACCATCCAATCTGTTGATAAGGTCACATGATCCGGAATTAAGGGGAAAAAACAAATGTCCGCTTCATCCAAAACTTTTGTGGGCCATTAATGGTCAATAATCACTATTTCCTATTTTGTGGTCCACCTGATGATTGGATCTGTTTCCTTTCTGGTATAATCCCCTAAAATGATCTGAAAAAATGGATGGACGGCGTGGATACATAATACATGAATCAAGGTGGTAACCCATGGAAAGGGCTGCACCGTCTTGGGTGAGGCCGGGGTCTCACCTAATCCGCTCTCTTGATACGTTCGTAATTTGTATAATGTCCTGAAGGATCTCAGAAAGGGGAGCAAATTAGGTGTTACCCCGGGGACAGCTTAGTGGGTGTTAACCTTACCGCGTGGCCCACATGGATAGTATTTTGTATATCCACACCGTCCATCTGTTTCTCCAGCCCATTTTAGGATGTTCTTTCAAAAATTATGCAAATCCAAATCTCAAGTGGGCCATTCCGCTGGAAACAGTGCTCAATGAGTGCCCACCATTAAAACTTCCGAAGAGCCCATCCTAAGGTTTTGTTAATTTTTATTTTCAATCCAAGCTCTTCATAATGTCAAGAAGGTCTGGATGAAGGGAAAATTTAAATATCAGCTTGATCTAAAACTTTTGTGGTCCGCACAAAGGTTTTAATGCTTATTTATCACTCTTTCCATTGGTATGGTCCACCTGAGATTTGGATCTTCTTATAATTTTGGATCGAGAGGTATAACAACATATGGACGGCGTGGATATACAAAAAATACATCAATGTAGGCCCCACACGGTAGGGGTAACACCCACTATGGTGTTACCAGGGTAACACCTAATTCACTCCCCTCAGAAAGGGGCGCGGATTAGGTACTTCCCCCCGCCTGTCCCGAGCTCGAGACAGGCTAGGGCTATGAGGGCCACCGTGATGTATAGATTTTATCCACACCGTCCATTCCGTTTTCCATCTCGTTTCAGGTTATAAGCCCAAAAATGGGGCAGATTCAAACTCAATTGGACAATGAAATGAAGATTAAAGTCTGACCGTTGAAAACTTCTTCGGTCCCACGGGAAGTTTCGGATGAAGCTGATATTTTTGTTTTACCTTCATCCAAGTCTCTATGATCTTATGAACATATTGGATGGCAATTAAACATCACGGTGGGCCCTAGGAAGGTTTCAACGGTAAAAATCATTAGCACCGCTGCTTATTGTGGTGTGGCCCACTTAAACTTTAGATATGCCTAATTTTTTGTACTATGTCCTAAAATGACATAAAATGACATGGAAAAAAGCATGGATGGTGTGGATACAATCCATACATCACGGTGGTCCTCAGAGCCCTAGCCTGTCTCGAGCTCGGGACAGGCGGGGAAGTACCTAATCCGCACCCCTCACAAAGCGGATGGACGGAGTGGATTTCGTAAAATACATAACGGTGGGCCCTACCTAGTTTCCCTTCCTGCGGGGAATCCGCGCCCTGATAGTACCTGACTGTAATAGCCTCCTGAAGTGGCTATTTTTGCAAAAAGTTCAATTTCTCGTGACGCAAACTATCGGCCGAAAATGCCCACCATGACCGCCTACGTGACCTCCACGAAGAGGCGGTAGCCCTCTTGTGCGTGGACAGGTGGTCCACTCCCCTACCCTGATACATAAGTTACATCCATGCCATCCCTCCATTTGGAGAGTTCATTTTAGGGGATGAGCCAAAGAATGAACCAGATCCAAAGCTCAAGTGGACCTCACTAGAGAAAACAGTGAGGATTAATGTCCTCCCATTAAAAACTTTTTGGACGCCACAGAAGTTTTCGATCGAGCTGATATTTGTGTTTTCCCATCTTCCATATGTATGAACTTATGAACAGGTTGGATCTCAAATAAACATCATGGTGGTCCTTACAAAGTTTCAATGGTCATGTCATTGTCCCCACTGTTTTCTTTGGTAGCGTCCACTTGAGAATTGGATTTGTATCATTCTTTAGATCATGCCCTAAAATGACCTCTTTAAATGGATGGATGGTGTGGATATAACAAATACATCACGATGGGCCGACTGAAGTTGGTGACGTCACTGCAGTAGAGGAAGGGTGCGACTTGGTTGTTACCCGGTAACAGCTTAGTGGGTGTTACCCCTACTGTGTGGGGCCCACCTTGATGTATGTTTCGTATATCCACGCCGTCCATCTGTTTCCCTATATCATTTTAGGACATGATTCCAAACCTTAAGAAGATTCAAATCTAAGGTAAACCATACCACTAGAAACCGTGATGAATCACCACTAAAAACATTTTATGGGCCAAAAAAGTTTTAGATCAAGCTCATCTTTGTATTTTCCCTTCATCCAAATCTTTTTTATATTATCAACGAGTTGAATGGAAAATAAACATTACTAAAATCTTATTATGGGCCCTTCGGAATTTTTAATAGTGAGGCACTCAATCACCACTTTTAATGTGTTATGGTCCACTTGAGATTGGCTTAACGGTGAGGCACTCAATTACCACTTTTACTGTGTTATTGTGTAGTATCTGTTCTTATCGGTTTAATATCTGATATGTGGGCCATTAACTCACATGATATTAAAGTAATTTCTTGTGGGGGAGGGCCCACCACAATAGCTTGCTATTGGGCCCTCAAGTGTCGCCCTTGCATTGCACTATTACATATGCTAGGCGCACCCCTCTTTAAAAAAAAAAAGGTCCACCTGAGAATTGGATCTGCTTAATTTTTTATCCTAAAATGATTTGTAGAGACGAATGGATGGCATAGATATACAATACATCATCAAGGTGGGCCACACGGTAGGGTTAACACCCACTGAGCTTACATCATCCATTTTGGAATCCCACATACCAATATGGAATTCCACAAAATACTATGGAATCCCACAGACCAATATGGAATCCTACACAGCACTATGGAATCCCACAGACCAATATAGAATCCCACAAGGCACTATGGAATCCCACATACCAATATGGAATCCCACAAAGCACTATGGAATCCCACAGACCAATATGGAATCCCACGAAACACTATGGAATCCCACAGACCAATATAGAATCCAACAGAACACTACGGAATCCCACAGAGCACTATGGAATCCCACAAAGCACTATGGAATCCCACAGACCGATATGAAATCCCACAGACCAATTTCCCACATATGTTGTATTCCCTCGTCGGCACGATCTCGTGTTGTCGGTTGTAACCGACGGCCACATTCGGTAAGCCGACGAGGAATGTCGGTGGACCTAGGGATCCCACAATGCTCTGTGGGATTCCGTAGTGTTCTGTGAGATTCTATAATACTCTGTGGGATTCCATAGTACTCTGTGCGATTCCATATTGGTCTGTGGGATTCCATAGTGTTCTGTGGGATTCCTTATTGGTCTGTGGGATTCCATAGTGGTATGTGGGATTCCATATTGGTCTGTGGTATTCCATAGTGCTTTGTGGGATTCCATATTAGTCTGTGGGATTCCATAGTGCTTTGTGGGATTCCATAGTGCTCTGTGGGATTCCGTAGTGTTCTGTGGGATTCCATATTGGTCTGTAGGATTCCATAGTACTCTGTGGGATTCCATTGTGTTCTGTGGGATTCCATTGTGTTCTGTGGGATTCCATAGTGCTCTGTGGGATTTCATATTGGTCTAAGGGATTCCATAGTGTTTTATGGGATTCCATAGTGCTCTGTGGGATTCCATAGAAATCGCTTTCTTACAAAATGAGTTGACGGGGGTGGTCCCCTACGTCGATGGAGGTCGTGCCTGGTGGTGGTCCCTTGCGATGACGACGGTGGAGGTCTCCTGCCTTTTGAAATCCTAAACAAATGGCTAAGAGCCAACGGCCCCACCTTTTACAAACCGAAAACCGTTCGTATGTGGGGCCCACTGGATGATGGCAGAAGAAACCAAATCCATTCGTAGAAGAGGGCTTTTAAAGTAGTGTATCGTCAGAAAATATAAAAACAAAACTTTGTACGGGTGGACCACTCTATTAGAAAAGAATTTAGAAAGAAGGAGAAACATTAAAACTTTTGTGGACCACACATAGCCGAAAAATGAGTGTAAAAACACTTCCTGTGATTTTCGAAATTAATCCTCTCATATGAGCGGATCAGATTGTCGAACCAATGGCCACAATCGTTGATTTTGTAGGCCCCACAATCCCCTTGAAAAAACACTTGCGTGAAAAGTAAATCTGTACGTTGAGCAGCTGGTCAGAGAGGCAAAACCGACCACAACAGTTTCAATTTCTTGTGAAAATGCCAATTTGAAAACCTTGCATGAGAAATTGAAGTTTTAGTTAAAATGGCCACACCTCGGGGCTAATGCAGTAAAAATCTCTTTTATAGACATATTGCGTCCTTCTCCTGCGCGGACGGAATACCGTCCAGCAGATGTGGAGAGGCCCAACTTGATGTATCTATTTATCCTCTCCGTCCATCCCTTTGATCAGATCATTTTAAGGAATGATCCCATAATTAGGAAGATCAAAAGCTCAAGTAGACCACAATAAATACTAAACTTGGATTGCATTAAATGAAAAACTCCTATATGGCATGATTCACTTGAGCGTTGGATCTGCTTCATTCCTGATAACCTGCCTTAAAATGATCTTATAAAAAGGAATGGAAAGAGTGGATAAACAGATATATGGTACTTGACAGACAAAAATCTAAACAACCAACATTATTAGATTTAGATTTAGAGGGTGGATCAAGCCAAGCTAAGCCAAGCCAAGCCAATTCTACGTGCTTGTTGAAAATTCAAGCCAAGCCCGAGGTTGACCTAAGCTCGGCTCGGCTCTGCTATGCTTGTAAAAGGCTCAATATATTTTTTCTTAAAAATATTATATATTTTTTTTATTATATAATATAATATAATATTTTTTTCCAACGCTCATTCGCCCTAATTCCAGTGCCCTTTCACACTCGCCCGTCCACCCCTAAAAAATTCAAAAGCAAATCCCCTCCAGCAAGATCGATCTTGTCTGGCCTAACCAGCGACCCCTTCCGATTGTCGGCCTCCACTCTGATATATCTCATCAGCCTCACCTCCTCCATCTCCGGCTCTCCCTCATCTCTGATTTCTCTCCCCTCGTCGCCCGGCCTCACTTCCTGCCTCTCTCTCATCTCTGCCTCTCCCTCATCTCTGCAAGTTTGATGTAGGCTTGAAATCTCGGCTCGAATTTAGGCTTGAAAGCTTGAAGCTCGGATAGGCTCGAACAGGCTCAAATTCAGCTTGAAAACTCGTCCAAACTAAGCCAAGCCCACCACCTAGGCTCGAGGACCAAGTCGAGCCAAGCTCGAGCCCAGGTAGCTCGCTAACCAAACCAAACCGAACTGGGCAAAGCTCGGTTTGGCTCGGCTCGTGTATACCTCTAATCATAACCATCAGATTGTAGGGTGTCAATGGGCGGGGTTAGGGCCGGACCAAGCTCTGTCCAAGCCCGAGTCGCCTCTCTTAACATATGTCCAAATCTGACCCGAACCCGTGACGGGCTACAATAATCTATCCCAAGCCCAACTCAAGATAAAAATGTAGGGTCCAGCCCAAACCCGGCCCAAACTAAACCTGGCCTTTTACCTAAAGAGATAAATTATCCTTTAATCCCGTGCTTTTCCATATATGAGAAAAATCATCAACACTATAAAAAATAAAAGGAGCTTAAGGAGGGAGATGAACTTCTAGGAAAAATTTGTGTAAAATTTAAATTTTAAAAGGATGAAAGATATTTTAATTTAAATTTTAAATTTTAAATTAAAATATATATTCGGTTCAGGCCGGGTTGTCTGGCTTTTGAACAACTAGTCCAAGTTCGGCCCGTTTCCTATACTTTAGGCTCGAATCTAACCCGCAGGCCTGATACTCAAGTCCAAGCCTGGCCCAAGGCAGGCTAGGCCCAATAGCCTGTCAGGCCAACCCGGTCCATTGATAGCCCTAATCCGACGGGACGAGAGCGGATTAGGTGAGACCTCGGCCTCACCTAAGAGGGTGCTGCCCTTTATGTCGGTTTACCGTGGGACCTACCTTGATGTATGTATTCTGTATCCATGTCGTCCATCCATTTTTTCCCATAATTTTAAGGCATATACCAAAAATTAAGTAAATCCAATTACCAGGTGAACCATACCATAAGGAATAGTGGTGATTGCCGGTACTACCATTAAAAACTTCTTAGGGCGGTACTTAATGTTTATGTAGTGTTTATTTACCATCCAATTTGTGGATAAGGTTAAATGAGACTTGATGAAGGGAAAAAAACAAATATCAACCTGATCCAAAACTCTTGTGGCCCATTAATGGTCAATCACCACTTTTTCTTATGCCATGGTCCACCTGGTAATGGGATCTGCTTAATATTCGGTATAATGCCCTAAAATTATTATGTGTATAAATGGTTGGACGGTGTGGATACATAATATATACATCAAGGTGGACCCCATGGTAAACCTATGTAGGGGCCCCACCTTCTTGGGTGAGGCCCGGGTCTCAAGTGGGGACGCGGATTAGCTACTGAACTGGACAGTGGCGAGCCTCGCCACTAAAGTGGCGTCACCACGTTCTTTGTGCCCTACCATGATATATGTGTTGTATCCACACCATCCATCCATTTGGAGAGGTTATTTTAGGGCATGATCCAGAGAATGATGCAGATCAAAATTTTAAGTAGACCCACTATAGAAAAAAGTGGGAAGTGAATGCTTACCATTAAAAACTTCTTTTGGCTAAGTAAGTTTTCAATCAAGCTGATATTTGTGTTTTCCCTTATTTCATATCTTTTTTAACTTATAAGCATTGGATCTCAAATAACATCACGGTGGGCCCGAGGAAGGTTTTAATGGTGAACGTCACTACCCCCCCCCCCCCCCCCCCCCCCCCCCCCCCTTTTTTTTCTGTGGTGGGTCCACTTGAACTTTGGATCTGCATCATTCTTTGGCTCATGTCCTAAAATGACCTCCCCAAATGGATGGATGGTGTGGATACAACACACACATCATGGTGAGGCTCCAAGAACATGGTGATGTCACTTCAGCTGGACAGGCTACTGTCTGGTTCAGTAGCTAATCTGTGTCCATCAAGCCGGATCCTTTACTTGGACGTGGGTTGGCTGATGACATCCCTGCGAACACCAACCACTTTCGGTCACTGAATAACCTGGCTCGTGTTTAGCTCGGCTCAGCCATCGAGCTGGACTTTCATGCTTGAGCTAGTTCGGTCGAGCTTTCAAGCAGATTTCAAGCTTTGAGAGAGAGAGAGAGAGAGAGAGAGAGAGAGGTAGTCGTGCAGTGGTGGACGGACGGCCGAGTAGGATTGGAGTCCGAGGAGAGAGAGAGAGAGAGAGAGAGAGAGAGAGAGAGAGAGAGAGAGAGAGGTGCGCCGGGGGTGACTGGCTGTGCAGCGGTGAACGGACATCAGATGGATAACCAGGCAGGGCAGCAGCATGGGGGGTTAGGGTTTCGGGGACGGGACGAGCGCTAGTTCGAAAAGGGGGGATTTAGGGTTTTGAATCTTTTTAAGTTTTTTAGAATATATATATTTACCTAGCCGAATCAAGCTACGAGCAAGCCGAGCTTGAGCTTGCTCATGTGCGGCTTGAAATCATGAATGAGTCAGGGTAAGAGGCTCGGCTTTATTCAAATCCCCCTTTCGAATCAAGCTAAATCAAGCTGAAATGAGCCAAGTCAAGCGAGCTAGTTGAGCCAGCTCGATTGGTGAACAACTCTACCAGCCAGCAAGCTGGTGTCAAAGCTTTGTGGGTCCCACCATGATATATTTGTTTCATCCACGCCATCCATGTATTTTGTTTTATATATAGATAATTTTAAGGCATGAGACAAGAAATGAGGTCGATAAAAAGCTCAAGCAGACCACACCATAGGAAATAGTGGGAAATATTGAACATTCACCCTAGGAAAAATTTTGGCACCACAGAAGTTTTGGATCAAGCTAATATTTGTGTTTTCTATTCATCCAGCTCTTTGGGATCTTATGAACAGGTTACATGATAAATAAAATCACTGTAGGCCCTAGAAAGGTTTCAACGGTGGACATCATTCTCCTCACTGTTTCTTGTGGCATGGTCCACTCGAGATTTGTATTGCCTCATTTTTGTCCCATGCCTTGAAAAAGAGCAATGCAAATGGATGGACGGTGTGGACAAAACAAATACATCATGGTAGGACCTATGGAGCTTTGGCACCAGTTTGCTGGCTGATGTTGGCGTCACGAGGCAACCCGTGTCCCCTCTGTTTGGTGCAAACAGGAAATCCCTACTTACAGCTTTTTAATTGGTCCACAGTAGATTTGTAACCACATAACATCCTCAGTGCAACTTCATCACATCTTATGTGCAACCTCATCCCACTGAAGCTGCAGGGATTTCATGTTTGCAGCAAACATGACAGGGTCCCACCTAGCATCCCACATTACTGGTCATTTCAACGACAGCCAGTAACATAGGGACGCAGATTAGCTAATGAGGTCTTCAGCAGCTATCTGGCTATCTTGTTAGTGAAGTGACGTCAACAAGTTTTGTAGGCCCCACCATGATAGATGTGTTTTATCCACACCATTGGAGAAATGATTTAAGGGCATGACCCAAAAAATGAGGCCAATTAATCCAATGGTATGGTCCACCTGATAATTGGATCTGCTTCATTTTGAGGATAATGCACTAAAATGATTTGAAAAAATAGATGGACAGCATGGATACATAATACATACATCAAGGTGGGCCTCATGGTAACCCCATAATAAGGGCCGCACCCATCTTGGGCCAAGCCGGGGTCTCACCTAATCCGCTCTTCCCATAGAAGTGGATTGCGTAGTACGCTGACTTTTATGGTGTGTTTATGTTAGCCCACAATGCATGTGTTATATTCATACTGTCTAGGGCATGAGCTAAAAATGAAGTAGATCCAAACTTCAAGTGGTGAGATCATTTCATGGCACGAGCCTAAAAATTAGGTAGATCCAAACCTTAAGTGGACCATAACCCAGGAAGTCGTGGGGATTGAGCGCCTACCCTTGAAAACTTCTTGGAGTTATAAGAGTTTTAGATCAAGCTGATTTTATGAACAAGTTATAGATGGCAAATAAATATCATGGTAGGCCCTATAAAGGTTTCAACATTAGACCTCATCACCCCACTGCTTTTTGCAATGTGGTCCACTTGAGGTTTGGATATAACTTTTTTCTTCTTAGGCCCTAAAATGATCTTGCAGAATGGATGAGCAGTGTTAATATAAGACATGAGCATCGAAAAATGGTGACATCAACACAACATGTAGGTCGCACGCCACCCTTTGGGTTAGGTGCGGCCTGGTCCATACAAGTTTTGGATCAAGCTAATCTTTATATTTTCCCATCAGCCAAGTTGGATTAACTTTATCAACAGGTTGGATTGTGACACTCTGGTATTCAGAACTCGGGTGTTAGGCATATACACTCGAGTGTCGTTATAAAAATTTCCGACCTAATTTGCATTCACAAAAGCGCACACCTGGTTTTAGAACTTGCAACACCTAAAACTCACACATGAAGCTGCAATTCTGGAAATTCGATCCGAACGGAAATTTAGTGGAACATCTTTACTGGAAACTTAAACCGTCCATGACCAATGACAAGGCTCATATCCACCAAATTTACAGTTCGCCAAGTCCAGGATGCTCATTGAACCAATCCTTGGAGTAATCGACTCAATATTAGGCCATCATAGCACTAAAACTATTAATGATTTTTTTTAAAACAAGCCTTAGGCCTCCAGCATTCAGTTACTTAACAATTAAAGTAATCGGATCGTCAAGTTTGCGTCAATAAGCTGTTAATCCAGAAATTTCATTTCATATGGCCCACCTAAAAGCTTTGGATCTACCTAACCTTACGCATCTGGTCCTAAGTGAATCGTGGAGAATTATGGTCGGTGTGGATTTCATTCACCACCCTGTGGGGCCCACCTTTGAGGTGGTGCGTGCACTTAGGCACATACACCCGCAACACACCAGACTGGCAGATCCGGTCAAGGGTTGCTGACCCAACAAAAACAAAAAAGGGAAGGGTTCTTCCCAGGGGTGTCACTGGGCCAGGTTAGGGCCGGCCAAGCTCTGTCCAAACCCGTTACACAAATTCCATCCTTTGTACAAACCTAGCCCGGCCTGTGATGGGCCAAGATAGTCCAGCCTAAGCCTGGACTAGATTGGTTATACAAGGCCCCGTTCGAGCCCAACCTTAACTCAAGCCCGAAAACTTTTTCATTTTTTAGCCTTATAGATTTCAACAACAAAAAAAATAAAAAAAAGAAGACTTGCAAAGTTTCTTTGCTTCTCTTTAAAAAAGAAATAAAGAAAAGTGAAGAGAGAGGGACCCATCTCTCTTTAAAAAGTTAAGATATGACTTGAACCAATTCGTAGATTCATAACATATCTACAACCAATCTAATAGCCCAATCAACACAGTCACACAAAAGGATTCAACTGATCTTAAAATTCACCACTAGAGTACGACTCAACCGGACACCAATCAATAACAAGAAAACATCAAAGATCAAGTTTCGCATCCTTATGCAAGTGTTTTGAAAGAATCCAACTATTCTCTATCAAACAAAGAAAAGAAAGGAGTTGTGTGTGCTTACCTGATCAAAATAGCGAATGCAGAGAGCGAGATGATATACCCTGATAATAGAAATTACACTATATATATATATATATATATATATATATATATATATATATATATATATATATATATATATATATATATATATGGAAAGGAAATATACTGCAATCATTGGTTGGTGTAAAAAAATAAAGAGGGAGAGGAGGAAAGATGGAAGAGAAAATTTTAAGTATTTTAAAAAATGTCAGGTTAGGCTGGTCTTCGGGCTTTAAGCATGCAAGTCCAAGCCCAGCCCGGTTGAGAATCGGGCTCAAGCTTAAAGCCCAAACCCAGTCTGTGGGCCTAAAACTCTGGTCCAAGCTCGACCAAAGGCAGGGCCAGGCCCGAAAGCCTGTCGAGCCAACCCGATCCATTGACAGCCCCACTTCTTCCTTCTTTTTGCGCCAACTAAAATTGCATG
This sequence comes from Liriodendron chinense, assembly GCA_003013855.2. Taxonomy (NCBI): domain Eukaryota; kingdom Viridiplantae; phylum Streptophyta; class Magnoliopsida; order Magnoliales; family Magnoliaceae; genus Liriodendron; species Liriodendron chinense. Next base: position 1,584,983 of record ML058567.1, on the reverse strand, counting down.
GGGTAGTCTAACACGACACTCTACGCTTTATGTGGGGAAGCTTAGAGGAGCAACTAGAATTATGGCTAAGTCTTAGAGGGGGGTGGTTAAGACCTTTTAAAATCTTTCTACCTACTTAACCAATTTAACAATTTAAACAAAGTAAGTGATAACACTTTGGCTTCCAAGCCTAAGTGGATCCAATCACAAGACTAGCATATGATTAAGCAATTAAGAAACATAATCTAAGCATACATAGATTAACAAATGATTAACTAATCAAGCAACTAATTTATGCAACCTAAGTAGACTATTAGAAGATGGATCATAAAAGCTCAAGTTTACTCCAAGTATGTGAAAGTACATCTTGTGTGTGTGAATGTGCCTATCAAGTGTCTACTATACATTCTAATTAAACATTCATAATAAAACAATTAAACACAATGCATTACAAGAAATGGACAAATACAATCACAAACACATAATGTATAGTGGTTCGACCTTGGGTCTATTTTACTCTTGGTTCTAGTACTCACTCCTTGAACACACCGGCATTCACTATATAGAGGTTTTAAATCAAGTTCACCTCTCAACCTTTACATGGAAGTTTTGGCATAGGTTCACCTCTCAACCTGAACAGAGTTTTGGACATAGGCTAACTCACATTTTTGCACCCGTACTGGTGGCTCCCCCTTGGAGAGTTGTTTAGGCCCGACAAATGTGCTAAAGAGCGCCAAATGCTCATAGACTTTTAGGCTCAACTAACAAGCCAAGGATCGACAAACAAACCTAAATCGAATTTGATAAATAAACTTTACACTCAATTCTCACCGAGAATAGAGTGGATGGACTCTACACAAATGACAACCTTACTTGTCGGATATGAGCCCCATTGATGCGCCACTTCGGGTTGCTTCTTCTCACTCTCCCGTGCTTGAATCAACTACCCTTATGCTCCCCCGATATTGTTGTCGATGCTTTGCCAATGCTACAACTCCAATGATCAATCGCCTTGCATTTGATCTTCTTGAGATGACCAAGATGATGGGATGTAGGTTTGAGATCTTTATAACTAATGAAAATGGGTTTCTTATATAATCTCACCTACAATGATCTCATCATAGAGTTTTGGATAGGTATATAACTATCAAGTTTAATCCAAACTCTAGAGATCAAAGAGGGACAAGAACATATTCTTCATAGGCTTGGAATGCTTCATTCTTATGACGAATTACAAGGAAGATGCCTTGTTAGGGTTAGGATTTGAGCATCTAATGGTCTCCAATGATGGTGGCTTCAAACTCCCCAAAATCCCTCTTGTTACCCCTAAAATTGACCCAAACTATTTTATAGAAAAAGTCCAAACGTATAGAAAGCGGTCATGAAATGGCTAGTAATCGATCGGTCGGACAGGGTCCTCGACCGGTCGGCCAATGGCCTAAACAAATAGTTTGCTTGTTGTCTACACTGGGTCAGTCACGACTAGTCGAACCTATCCAACCGACCGGTCGTTATAGGCCAGGGACACTGCTTTGCTTGTTGTCTCATTATGTGGTCTAACGATCGGTTGGCCAGGGGTCACGACTGGTCAGCACGCTTGTTTTGCTTGTTGTCTTGATGTGTTGTTTACAACAGCAAAAGAAACTTCTTTAACCATTCTTTGGGTGGTATTTTTGGGACACCTAGGGCCAATTTAAGATGACCATAAGTATGTCTAAAGGGTTAGGGTCATCTGGAGGTTTGGGTTTTGATTTGGTTCAAGGTGAAAGGCTTCACCAAGGCATCTCTTTTACTTGTTTCTTCTTTCTTGATGCAGTAAGTCTGCCTTGAGTTTTTTATCTTCGTCTTCTTTAAGCTAATTTGTAGACTCACTAACCTACGTAATTGACAAATAAGGTGCACTAGTCTGCCATAGAAAAGTGCACTAACACCAACTCCAATTTAAAATAGAGAGCGTCCATGTCCAGCGATCATGGCCCACCTTTTCCATTGGATTGGTAGATCTGATCCGTCCATCAGATCCGGAATCCAATTCCGACTAGAATCACCAAATTTCAAGTGCTCATGCACACTTACATGTACACAACCTTGAGCTTGAGTGAGGTGTTATGAGGTTTCCTTACCAAAACAGGAAACCTATTCCTATTGCTGCGATGGTAATCCGATCCAGAGCTCCTCTTCATCTCCTAGACGTTCATTAAGAACCAATCTTAGCCATCCATCTCTTCCTTCCTTTAGAGTTTTCGTACGTAGTGATGCTAAGGTGAAAGGAATCTTCCCGTTCTTGTGCTGGCATGATCCTGGCCATCCATCCGCTTCTAAAAGTTTCCTCCCATCTCATCCTAGCAGTCGGTGCTAGGGTAACCGTTATCAAGGCAAGAATCTCACGAGATAATCTCTCCATGGGCAATATCACTCCCGCGACGGAATTTCTCATGATATAAACGAGATTCGTCGATTCCCTTCTAAAATGTGGGCCGCATAAGCATCATGGGTTATATCCAAGCCATCCAGATGTTGTACATCGCAGAGATAGGTTGTCGATAAAAATCACCATGATTGGCGGTGTAATCTTCTCCGTCCGATAAAAAAAACCATCTTCTCATGGTGGGCCCCGTTCTTTGATCAAAGACATCTGTTCGATGGCCCTTAACTTAGAAATCCAACCCCATTGGTGGATGGCCACTAATAAGTGCCTAATATTGTATAATTAACCCTGGTTGTTAAGGGCATTATCATTGTTTTTCCAGTTAATTGTCCCTCATTAGGCGATTTTTCAATCTTTAGGTGATCAGGAGAGGTTGGACAAGATCTGAGCCAATCAGGGCGATTAAAGGCCCTAAAGTGATCAAGATAAAATATGTGGTGATCATGAAGAAAATCGGGCCGTAAAGATCAAATGATGGATCATATTCTATGGTGGACCACACCACAACCACTCATTGGAAGTCCGGGATGTGCATGTTTAATGGTAGTGATTTGGAGATCACACGAGTTTGAACGGTCAAGATTAGATGTCTATAGTTGGGACCAACCGTGCATCAAGCAACAAGTGGGGACATCTTCAATCCTTCATGGCAAACATATCAACTATCCATCTATGGTGGACCCCACAGCAAGCAAGATGAACTTCATCATCCACCAAGACATCCACCGCATCAATGGCCAGGATCATCACACGGTAGGCAATCTCAGCAGCCCAGGACCAACATGATCGCATCCACCATTCAAAGATTCCACCTTCATCCAAACCGTCCAGTGGGCCCCACCAACTTGTTGATTCAACCGTCCATCTAGTGGACGTCCAAGCTGCAAGGTGGGCCACACACCGCATCTTCTTTCAGCCGTCCATTCATCCAGTTGCTGGATGAACCGTCCAACCAATCCAACGGCCAGCTTTGTGGACTCCCTGACCATCCATCAGCATGGCCCCATCTTCCATCTGAACCGTCCATCTCCAGCGTCCAACCCATCCAGGAGGACTCCAGCCGACCATTTCTCCATCTGATCATCATCCATCAACCATCCATGCCACACGTGCCAACCATGGTGGAGTGACCATCAAGTGGACCGCTCAATCATCAAGCCGTCCAGCTACAACAGATCGTGGTGGACCACATCTCCACCATCCAGCTCAATGGACACCAACAATCAGCCATCCATCCAGCAGCAGCTCAACGTGCAGCAGTAGTGCTGCAACTCCACCCGTCCAGCTGCTGATCATCCAGCTGCTGGACATCCATAATCTGCAGCTACAACATCACCACCTGGCACGTGTGATCAGCATCATCCGTCCAAGCAACTGCCCTTGGAAATCGTCTCCACCGTCCAGCCTTGGATGTCCCAAATCCAGCTGCCATCACAGTGGCCAACTCTGTGGACCCCACATGCCATCCACGTCTATCATCCAGCATGAGTGGATCATCATCTCCACCGTCCAAGTCCAGCTGGTGGACGTCATCAACTCCATCAGGTGCTCCAGATTCCACATCAATTCCACTCGTGCTGACCTTGCAACGTCCATCTGCACAAGGAGCAGCAGCAGCTCTTCACTGTCCCCCAAGCACCAGCAGACCTTGCACGTGCATCACATCAGCAGGACCCCACCTGCAATGCATGTCCACCGTCCATCTTCAAGGCAGTTGGACATAATCCAGCAGCTTCCGTCACCATCCAGCAGCTGTTCCAAACAGCAACCTGCACCATCAATGCCAACAATGGAGAAGCCTTCCATCTCCCAAACATGCAAGAGAGGAGCTCTCTCTCTCTGTCTCTATTTATCTCTCTCTCTCTCTCTCTCTCTCTCTCTCTCTCTCTCTCTTCCCAACACAAGTCTCTCTCTCTCTCTCTCTCTCTTGCTCTCTTCCCAACACATGTCTCTCTCTCTGTCTCTCTCCTTCTCTCTTCCCAACACATGGAGTGCCACCTAGGCTTGGGAGGAGGCTTGGGAGCCTCTTAAGAGTCTATAAAAGGAGGCAATCCCTTCTCATTCTCATCATCCCACTCCTCAAATCCCATTCTCTATAACTCCTCTCTTCTCTTCTTTAGTTTTCTTTCTTTCTTTCTTTCTTAGTGTAGAGTAGTGGAGAATTTTCTTTTGTAGAGAATTTAGTCTTCCCTTGTAGCATGGTTGGCTAAGCCTCTAGCTAAGGCTAGGGGTGAAGCCTTTGAATTTGCAAGCTTTGGTTCTTTTGGTTCAACATTGTGTGGTGTAAATGTTGGATTTTTCTTTGGTTAATTGGTTCGGTTATCCACCTCGGCAGATGCTATTGTTGTGTAAGCCCCTTGATCCATCGTCGACTCTGGGCACGTTGGATGCTTGGGATCCCTTGCACACCAATTAGCTAGTTCATGATTGATAAAGTCCCTTGATCCATCGTCGACTCCAGGCACGTTGGATGCTTTGGATTCCCTACGGTCATCGAGCTAGTGCAGGTAAAGTCATCGATCTGTAAAATCCCTTGATCCATTGTAAACTTCGGGCACATTGGATGCTTTGGATTCCCTGTGATCGATAAACGAGATCTTAACGGTTGGATCGGTCAATCAAAGCCTCATATCTTGTAAGTATGCATTTGATCGTATGAATTGTGATCTTATCGGTTGACTTGTTGACAAAATTTTTTATCTGTACAATTCCTTGATCCATTGTCGACTCCGGGCAAAGTGAATGCTTGGAATTCCCTGCGATCAACTAACGAGTGCTTCATGGTCAAATCAATCGGTTTAGATCACCATCTTTTATGAAATATGCAAGTGGTTTAACCGTTTTATCTTCCGATTGGAACGGATCTTTATTCGATTCCAGTTGAGTTATAGTTAGACCAAAGAATTAAACCTTGTGGATGAATCAAAGGTAGATCCCTAATGCCTTAGCCCATTTTCTACTTTTGTCTTTCACCACACACAACTTGCTCCACTCTCGTGGATAATCCAGATTTCATCTCTCACACCTAAAATAATTCCTCTAAGTGTTCTTAACCCCAATCCCTGTGGCCGAGTATTTTACTACTTTGCTACCTGCACTTGGGTGTGCAATCTTCGGGTTGTAGCAGCCACCATGCAAACCATTTGATTAAAACTCGAGTCCAAATCCTTATGGGGCACCTAGCTGTTGTGAGTGGCTTCAACTGACCTAATCCATTGGTTAGTTAGCATTGGGTGGTTTATAAATGTTGGAAGTAGCAAACCAAAAGACAACTGTTACAGAAACCTTTAGTTTCTCAACAGTTGCAGCAACAATGATTGAACAGTTTCAACAAACAATGACTCAACAGTTTCAGCAACATTTGAATTCTTAAAGGGTCTCATTGAAAGTGTTGTAACAGCTGAACCTTTGGAGAAATGGAGAGTCGTTGTAACCTAAAATTTGTCTTGATTTCTGTCAGTTTTCAGTCATGTATAAAGTCTTTATAAGTGTGTGCTATGTAGTCATTTGATCATCACTCAATCAGAAATCCAGCAATAGAGTACTTTGTTTTCTTCCTAATTGTTTTAGAATTTCTCCCAAGCCTTTTGAAAAGCCAACAAACTGGTATCAGAGCCACTGGTCATAGGTGCCGATTTCATAGTCTAGTGAAGATGGCCACCACTATTCAGCCCTAAATTCTAAGGTTGTCAAAAGACAACTATGAGAATTGGTGCATCCAGATGAAGGCATTATTCGGGTCACAAGATCTATGGGAGATCATTACCGATGGGTATGTACAACCCACAACGGAAGAAGAAGTCATCTACACCGCTGATCAAAAGGTTGTCCTCAAATATCAAAGGAAGAAGGACAAGAATGCTCTATTTCTTGTCTATCAAGGGTTGGATGATTCCACCTTTGAATGGATCGCTAAAGCGACAACATGCAAGAAAGCATGGAAAGCCCTTAGCACCATCTTCAAAGGAGTTGATCGAGTAAAGAAGGTTCGTCTCCAAACCTTTAGGGCCGAGTTCGAGACCTCACACATGAAGGAAGGTGAGACCATTTTTGATTATTTTTCAAGATTACTTATTATTGTTAACAACTTGAAAAGAAATGGTGAAAAGATCGAAGATATACGCGTGATTGAAAAAGTGTTTCAATCTCTCACAACCAAATTTGAGCATGTGATTGTGGTCATAGAAGAATTAAAGGACTTGGAAAAATTGTTCATTGAAGAACTAATGGGATCGTTGTAAGTACATGAGCAACGAATGTAAAAGAATACTGGTTCGATGCTTGAACATACATGCCTTAGAGTTTAAGTTGACTCTAAATGAACAAAAGAATAACCATACACAACAAGGGGGATGTGGCATTAGCAACGTGCAAGAGGCAGAGGACATGGATATCATCCAAGCCAAAGACAAAATTAGCTAAAGTTTACCAATTTTCGTGGAAGAGGAATTGATAGAGGCAGATCTATGCGTGGACATGGAAATACAAAAAATATTCAATGTTACAATTGCAACAAGTTCAACCATTATACTTCAGACTACTGGAGCAAATCAGTAGATCAAGATGAGCATTCTAATTATACAGAAGCATCAAATCATGAAAAATAAGACTCCACACTTCTTCTTGCACAAGAAAAAGCATGTGATCAACATGACATATGGTATCTCGACTCTGGTGCAAGTATCCACATGTGTGGAAAGAAGGAGCTGTTCGTGGAACTGGCAGAAGATGCTCGTGGCAACGTAAGTCTAGGAGGCTCATCAAAAGTTCCTATGAAAGGTAAAGGAAAAATTAAAATCTATCAGAAGAATGGTGTGCCTAATTTTATCTCCAATGTGTATTACGTACTAAACATGAAAAGTAACATCCTCAGTATCGGCCAACTCCTTAAGAAGGGGTATGTCATACACATGAAGAACTATTCTTTCTCTATATATATAAGAGATGCATACGGGAGACTTGTGGCTCCAAATCAACACAAAAGAGATGCATACGGGAGACTTGTGGCTCCAAATGGTAAAGAATCGCATGTTTTCGCTCCAAATCAACACAAAAGCTGAGAAGTGTCTCTATGGAATCGTGAAGAATGATTTATGAAGATGGCATCTTCGCTTTGGGCATCTCCATTTCAGCGGCTTAAAGTTATTTTCTTCATCAAGCATGGTACAAGGCTTGCATGTTATTGAAGCTCTAGAACATGTGTGTGAGGCATGCACACTTGGCAAGCAACAAAGGAATTCTTTTCCAAGTAGAGTATCCCAAAGAGCAAATGAACCAATGCAGTTGGTTCACACTGATATTTGCGGACCATTTAAAACACCCTCTCTTGGAGGTAATAAATATTTTATTACCTTCATTGATGATTTCAGCAAAAAACTTTCGGTGCATTGCATCAAAAAGAAATCAGCCGCTTTCAATATCTTTAAAAATTTCAAAGCTCGAGTTGAAGTTGAAAGTGGCTATAAAATAAAAGTTATCAAATCTGACAGAGGTGAAGAGTACACCTTAAATGCATTCTGAGATTATTGTAGGAAAAAAGGCATCAAACAACAACACACTGCAGCTTATACGCCACAACAGAATGACATTGCAGAACGAAAGAACCGCACCATCCTCGACATGACAAGAACCATGATAAAAGAGAAAGGCCTTCCAAAGAGCTTCTGGGCAGAGGCAGCTATATGTAATACCTACTTGCTCAATCAGTGTCCCACTAAGAGCGTCAGATACATGACACCACAGGAGGCATGGAGTGGTTACAAATCGAGCGTAGCGCACCTAAGGATCTTTTAGTGAGTTGCCAACACTCAAGTTCCAGATGTAAGAAGAAGGAAGCTTGATAATCATGGCGAGAAATGCATTTTCATCTGCTATAGTGAAGAATCTAAAGCCTATAAGCTCTGCAATCCACTAACCAATAAAGTAGTGGTGAGTAGAGATGTGGTCTTTAGTGAGGAAGAAGCTCAAAAATGGAACGATGAAGAATCAGCTAAAGATATTCAAGTCGAGACAGAAGAACAAGAAGAAAGGTATGACCGACAAGAGCAAACACCTGTAATACCATCTGTAACTACTCCATCAATACACAGAAGTCCAGGAGTACATTCCATCACACCTGGAAGTACTCCATCAAGTCAAAATTCGTCCAGTTCGTCCTCACCCATGGCACCTATCAAAATGAGAAGTTTAAGCGACATCTATGAGCAAACTGACGATGTCAATCTTTTCTGCATGTATGCAGATCATGAGCCCCTTGCATTCCAAGAGGCCGTAAAAGAAGAATGTTGGAGAATCGCTATAGAAGAAGAAATACATGCCATTGAGAAATATGACACATGGGAGTAGACTAAGCATCTTAGTAGTAAAAAAACTATTGGCGTCAAGTGGGTGTACAAGATCAAGCGCACAACCGATAGAGAAATTGATCGTTACAAAGCAAGGCTTATGGCTAAAGGTTACAAACAAAAGTATGGTGTAGACTATGAAGAAGTCTTCTCACCTATTGCTCTTCTTAACACGGTGAGAATGATAATCTCCCTTTCAGCCCATCACAATTGGATGATCTACCAACTGGATCTAAAATCTGCATTTCTAAATGGAATACTCGAAGAAGAGGTCTATGTTGACTAGCTTGAAGGTTTTGTTGTAAAAGAGAAAGAACACAAGGTGTATCGGCTGAAGAAAGCCCTTTTATGGGTTGAAGCAGGCTCCTCGTGCTTGGAATACTCGCATCAATGACTATCTTTAAGAAAATGGCTTCGTCCAATGTCCATATGAGCATGCGGTCTATATTAAGAAGAATACTCATAGCATACTTATATGTTGATGATCTGTTGTTTACAGGGAATAGTCAGCCAATGTTTGATGAATTCAAAAAGGCCATGTTTATAGAGTTCAAGATGACCGATGGCAGACTTATGTCTTTCTTTCTGAGCATCGAGGTGAAACAACAACTTGGCGGCATCCACATATCTCAGAAGAAGTATGCAAAAGAACTTCTTGAGAAGTTTAAGATGGCCGATTGCAATTTCGTGAACACGCCTATAACAACAGGCTTGAAGCTGATAAAAGAAGGAGAAGGAAAAAAGCATGGACTCAACTCTGTTCAAGAGTCTGATTGGAAGCCTAAAGTATCTCACAATCATAAGGCCGGATATCATCTACAATGTTGGGCTTCAAAGCAGGTACATGGAAGCGCCAAAAGAATTACATGGGCTAGCTGCAAAAAGAATCATCAGGTACGTCAAAGGAACGATGAAATTTGAAATTTTCTATCTATACGAAGATGAAACAATGTTGTATGGATACTTAGACAGTGATTGGGGAAGTGACCAAGATGAAAGGAAAAGCACCACATGATATGTTTTCTATCTTGGATCGACTGCCTTCACATGGAATTGAAAGAAGCAAAGTGTTTTCACTTTGTCCACATGTGAAGCAGAGTACGTGGCAGCATCATCCACAATCTGTGAGGCGATTTAGTTGAGAAACTTGCTAAAGGAGCTAAAGCATCCGCAGGAAGGATCCACAGTCATATATGTGGATAAAAAGTCGGCAATCAAGCTCTCCAAAAATACGGTGCAGTATGGAAGGAGCAAGCACATCGATACTCGATACCATTTTCTCAGAGATCAAGTGAAGCAGAAAGTGGTGAAATTGGAGTGATGTCACACGACTGAACAGGTCGCAGATATATTCACCAAGGCATTGTCAATTGATGCATTCAGACGACTAAGATCAATGCTTGGAACGAAGTTAGTTTTGGTTTGAAGGGGAGTGTTGGAAGTAGCAAACCAAAAGACAACTATTACAGAAACCTTTGGTTTCTCAACAGTTGCAGCAACAATGATTCAACAATTTCAGCAAACAATGACTCAACAGTTTCAGCAACCTTTGAATTCTCAAAGGGTCTCATTGAAAGTGTTGTAACAGCTAAACCTTTGGAGAAATGGAGAGTAATTGTAACCTAAAATTTGTCTTGATTTCTGTCAGTTTTCAGTCATGTATAGAGTCTATATAAGGGTGTGTTATGTAGTCATTTGATCATCGCTCAATCAAAAGTCCACTAATAGAGTACTTTGTTTTCTTCCTACTTGTTTTAGAATTTCTCCCAAGGCTTTGTAAAGCCAACAATAAAAAACCCCTTTCTGTTTCAGGAAATCCATCCTCTACCTGAAAACCTAGGGAGGGAGGGAGGGAGAGAGAGAGAGAGAGAGAGAGAGAGAGAGACTCGGGCTTCTGTCGAGAAGCCTTTTGTCCATGCGACTCCAGCCATCCTTGCAAAAAATCGAGAAAAAGTGAGTGAAGAAAAAGGAGAAACGGAGAGAAGAGAGAGGGTCGGAGAGAGTTAGGCTCAGGTTGAGTGGTGCTACCCTGACTGCGACGAGTCTTGGCTCTATCTAGACAAGTCGTTGGTGAGGAGGGTTGAAGAAGGTGCGACTGTTGGGCTGTGAGTTGCTGAGACTCAGAACAAGTTGTGTTAAGTCTGGCCTAAGCACCGAAATCTCAACCTTGTCATTACTCAGCTGGACGTTATTCCAACGCAAGATTGCCATCTGATTTGGAGCATCCAATTCAACTATATCAGCCGTCCAAATTGGACTTCGTCTAGCTTGAGCATTTGAATACTCAAGTTATATAATGATCTGATTAGGTGGGTTTTCATTGACAAGATTATTGGGGTTATCGAGCTGAGTAGGTCATTTGTGGAGTAGTCCATTGAACTCCCGTCAAGTCAAGCGTAAGGTATAGTTTTTCATTACTCTATGAATAGGGTTTTGCTAGCCTAAGTAAACTCCGATCTGATTGAATGTAGAATCCTAATCTTTTATGTTCGGTTGGAGTTGATCCACCAAGTAGGGTGAGATGAGAGGTGATTGGAATGCTAGAGTGGGAGTTTGATTCCTCTCTTAGTTTGGTGGAGCCAAGATTTTGTGGTTAGTCTTCCATCGTTATGCTAACCCCATCTCTCTACCTCATTATTGGGGCTAGAGTTGTGAACTTACTTTAATCATTAACTATGATTGAATGTGATTATAGGGCTCTTGATTTAGGAGTGTTCAAGTTAAGAGGTTCCTTGCGCAGGAAGACTTGGTTTCTCTCCTTTTTCCCATGTTTGATCATTAGCATATCGAGGGGTTTCTACTTGAGAAGTGATGATTCCTTCCCTTGGGCTTTCCACCCCACTTGTTGGTTAAGAAATAGTCTCTACTCTAAACATTGTTGTTAATTTGGTTTGTGCTAATGTTCTAACATGTTTAGTTGTTAATTGAGTTGAAACATGCTTAGTTGTTACTTGAGTTAAACATGCCTAGTTGTTACTTAGATCGATACGTTTAACTCGTGCTTAACTTAAATATCTTGATGTTCATATGAATAATTAATCTAAATTCGTGTCGTAAAGATTACTTATTTACTTGAGCATGGTGATTGAAAATATGAAAATGTGAAAGTATGGGAAACTACACTTGCATGTGATGTTTTCCCATGAGTTAATACTCGGATTTTTGTGACTAGAGGCCTATACTCGGGTTGCGAAAACCAAGGTGTTACATGACTAGAGGCCTATACTCAGATTTTCAATACCATTATTTTGTAGAATCTTTCTGTTTTCCTAAATTTTTTTGTTTCTTCCTTTACATTATAAATTCATGATCCTCGGTATGGGATCCCTTTCACTCTTGAATTTAGACTCGTGTAATAGCCTATGTTTGATTGAAGGTTAGCCTAGTAGCCTTAGGCCTAGACCTCTTTGCTCGGGGCTAGCTTTTTGTTTTGAATTCAACTCAAATTGCCCTTCTTCTCTTTTGACTCAAAGGTTTTTCTCTCGATTTTACACCCTTAACTTCCTAGATTTTGATGTCCAATATTTATGTTTATAACTTGTTAGTCTTCCTTTTATCTCACTTGAATCAAGCTGGTATTATTGAATTTAATGTGCATACATATAACTTTTGTGTTCTTGCACCATATTGTATTATAACATGCATACTCTACCATAAATTGTTAATTCCGATGTCTACATGCATCATGACTATGAATCCATAAACTCTTATACTTAAGACTGCTTAACTATTGTATTGCTTGCTTTATCATGAAACGTGTTGAATTTATATTGATAGATTTGTGGACGATATTAGAAGGAGATTCCCTTAGCCTTTATGTTAAGGATGATTGATTTGTGTGCAATATTAAGAAAGGGTTGTTTCCCCGGCCTTTGTGGTCAATCACTATTATTTCCTATGGTCTGGTCCACGTGAGATTTGAATCACCTTCACTTTTTGGACCATGCCATAAAATGAGCTATCAAAACAGATTGACGGCATGGATGTAAGCAATATACATCAGGGTGGGCCCCACAATTAGGGATATATAGAGGTCACGCCCTCTATTATAGTCCTTGAACCAAACATAAAACCCAATGGATCAGCCGTAATATTAAGATAAGCAGCCCACATCTCTTGGGAACTCATGGAAGCACAGAAGTGAATCAAACAAATAGACACATACGTACAAACAAATCCACACAGAAAGACAAATTGATTTTTACGTGGAAAAACCCTTACGGAGAAAAAACCACAGCACAAAGCGATATACACTATAAATTTAGAAGTTTACAAGAGATGATCTCACCTGAACAAAGCCCAGATAGAAAACCCAAGCTCTCTCTCTCTCTCTCTCTCTCTCTCTCTCTCTCTCTCTCTCAAAACTATCTCAAATCCTAATTCCATCTTAGCAATGTCTTAGAATACCCTAATCCCTGATTACAGCCGCTTATATAGCAATTGAACCGATTTAGGAAACAAAACTGTGAAAACACGCAAACATGCGCAACCGTCGATCGATCGGGTCGACCATACAAGTTCAATCGATTGAACTTGCACGAAACTTTCACAAAGTTTTCACTATATTTTTTTAATTTTGTTGATCGGTCGAGCCTCAATTTCAATCGGTTGAAACTGCTCAAAATTGTCTAGTGACCTTTTATGCTATTCTGAGCATGATTGATCAGTCAACCAAGCTGATCTATCAGTCAGTCACCCCTATTTCTGCACAGATTGAAGGTTCCACCAACACAAGGTACAATGCTGCTTATTTTTAAAGTTTGTATTGGTGGGACCCATGCTTCCACCATCCGAACAATTGATCTTGTATGCATGAGGTAGGATCGCAGACACTAAAAATCTCTCAATTCTAAGAATCCTGGCCTGTCAATAGGTGATCAACCAATAGATAAAGTAACAATTCATATTCAAACCAATAAAAGGGCCAAAAATCACACAGTCACAGTCATTCAATTTCAGAGGTTTTTGTTAGATGGGAGATCGATAATAAGGCCAATTGTATTAATGATTTCGACCATTGATGGTTACATTGTGCCGTTCTAATGGACTGATGAGGACCAGCAATGGTAAGAGAAGAAGAGAAAATACAAAGGAAGAAAGAGGAAAAGAGATGCAAAACGAGTAGAAGAGGGTGTGTAGAAAATCCTAGCTCCTTTCTTCATTTATAACAACCCTTTACATGTTTAAGCCTTGTTTACAACTTGTGGGCTTCCAAAGTCCAATCCCATAACTATACTTTTTCTATAGAATCATGAGCCCCACTTGTTGTACAAACTGAAAAGTAGAAAGGAGAAACATTTTGGGCCGAACGCCGTATGATACCTCATGTAGCATGGACGGTTCAGCTTTCTCTAAAGTCCTGTCCAATTTTCCTAAACCAGGGCACAAGATGAGCCTTCATTTGAAAACTTTGGCCTGGGCCTAACCTACATAATTGGGACTTTAGGGGGCCGTTTGGCACACGTTAGATGCCAGTATGCGTAGTTCTAGAACTTGGTGACTAGACTCAAACTCCTAAGTCAACTCAACTCGATGAGATCATTTTGAGCTGAGTCACAATGGAGCTCACAAGTCAGCATGACTTGGCAAGAGTCGTCGAGTTGGCTGCTAACTCAGCCAACTTGATGCAACTCAGTGTGACTCAAATTGAAGCACTAGTGCTCTGAGTCAACCTGATTTTTGGGTTCCAAGGAGAACTTGAGGGGGCACACATGACAGATGGATTGGATGTCAGTGGACCCCACACACCCCATTGTAAATTAAGTTTAATCTACAAAGTTTTGTGGTGAAATTTTTGGGCATCAAGGAGAGAAGATGAAGGGTGCAAATGATGGATTTTAGATTGATGTCATACATATAGGCCACACACACCACATTGTAAGTTAAGTTTAAATTCCATAGCTTTGCAGTGGATCTAGCCTTGCATCAAAGCAGTTGATCTGGTAATATTTAAGTGATGAATAGATACAGATGTGCTATGTTGGAAAATCCATCTCATAATGTTTTTGAGAAATATATCCCATGGACCATTCTATTCATCTCATTTTAGGGAGTGGCCGCAAATATAAGGTAGATCCAACAATCAAGTGGGCCACGGGACTTGCAATAATGGTATTGAACACCCACTGTTGAAATTGTGCCCTTTGTCATGTGGCCCACCATGATGTTTATGAGAAATACACTCCATCCACTAGCTTTTCCAACTCATTTTAATCGGTGGACACCATAAGAAACATGACGGAACGCCTACAATTAAAAACTTCTTGTGGGTCACAAAAGTTTTGGATCAAGTTGATATTTGTGTTTTACCTTCATACTGGTCTATATGACCTTATCAAAAGGTTGGATGGCAAATAAACATTACAGTGGACTTGAGGAAGTTTTTAATGGTGGGCATTCAATGACCACTGTTTCCTGTGGTTCCAGCTTAAGAAGTTTTTAATGGTGAGCATTCAATGACCACAGTTTCCTGTCACGTGGTCCGCCTGAGGTTTGGATCTTGTTCATTTTTGGGCCCATATGCTATAATGATCTGGCAAAATGGATGGACGGAGTAGATATCTAACACATACATTAAAGTGTTTTAAAAACATACCAAACATGATGATCTGCTAATTAAGTAGAAACCAAGACAAGCTAATTGAGTCATAAGTAGCTTATGTAAAGTAACTTAGGATCCAAACACCCCCCTTACTCTCTTTTGAAGATTATTAGATAATTTGAAATCATAGTATTGTGACTAATCATATTCTATTATGCAATAATAAAAGAATGGAATAAATTGAAATTCTGGTAAGTGGAGCAGTGATCTGGAACCATTGATCGGTTGCATCCAATCATAGATGGACTATGCCTGAAAAATCTTCGGCGGGGCAATCTTAGGCCCCATTTGTTGCAACTAAAAAATTAGTTAATCTGAATTTAATGAAGTGTAAATGTGTATTAGAGATTTTGATAAGGATGAAAAATATTGGTAACACATAATTTATATAGACTATGATCTCTAATACATACGTACTGATAACTAAAAATGAGATGAAATAATTTTTAAATTGGCAACCAAACGGGACCTTAATCTAAATTTCTGGCACACAGATGTACAGTTAAAGAAGAGAAATGCAATAATAGTCCACATTAAATACTAAGATTTCTAGCTGGGATTTTCCAATTTGGTGAACCATGAGCCCAACTTGTTGGAATTTACAAAAAAAAAAAACTGGATAGTTCAACGCCCATCGAAAATGAATATGGCCCAAAAATTGGGCGGGTCGGATTTTCCCTGCTGTCCAAATGGTGGACATTGGATGAATGGTCAAACGAGAAAAATGGTCAGCTTACATCATTTCTAGTTCTCCATTGATTAAAATGAAAAATCAAAGTTCTATGTTAGATATATTGCAGATTGGTGTTTAGTATCTACATGATATTTTCTTTTCATTATTGCCTATCAACCTCTAGGTGGGCCATTGATTCCATTTTTTTTTCACTACTGTCATTACTCATGCAAATTGAGAATCTATGGGCTCCACATCTTTTAGTTGACGAATATTTGAGTTTTCTGAAATATTCTTCAGAATTTTATCTCAAGAAAGTGGTCATCATCGATATAGGCCTCTATTTTCCTCCAATTCGCATTCTCCGGCAGCTCGATCCACCTGATGTACCCAAATTCCCACCAATTTCCGCTTCTCCAGTCCTTGCCACCGGATTCCCGCCGCCTCCAGTGGCCGCTGATCTCGACCACCTTCCCATTTTCCACATATATTTGCACATCATATTTTTTTACCCCTGTTTCCATAAATCGCATCAAAACATGTTTTAGAACCCTCTTATAAGAGGCTATGATGATGAGAACAAAGACCCAAGCTGCCCATAAGATGGTTATGACTATGTCAGGGTTTAATGTATTTTCCAAAACTGCTAGGCATTGCCCAATACAAACAGGTTTTGGCTATAAACCGTCTGGCTAGATTGGCCTGATACAAGGTCGATACAGCACAGTTTCAATGCTGAAAAATACGGCACACCAAAACTGATTTTCAATCCTTGACCATGTTGATGATTTCGCTTAAAAAATTAAGTTGTCCATTCTTCAAGTGGCCCCAATATTAGAAAGAAGCTGATGGCTCAGCAAAGCCATTGAAAGACTCAGGTCTTTTAGTTCACCTAACCCAAAGAGAAATGAAGTCGAAACCGAATTCCCGGTGTTATTTGTTTTAAACCACATCTAAACAGGTGCATATTGTACGATACGAACTGGTTCAGTCATAAATGATACACTGTATAGGCCTCATGTATGACCTGATTTCAGTGGTGAAATATCCAATGAAACAAAATCGATTTTCAATCTTTGGTCATCATGTATTGCACAATCTTTAAAGCATGCTTCAAATCCTACTTCAAATCAACAAAGCTTTGTGATGAAATTTATAGGCATAAGGAGAGGATGAGGGGTGCAAACAATGGATTTTGGATTGGATGTTATGCACATATCAAAATGGGCGCCACACATCACATTGTAAATTAAGTTTTTAACAGTGGATCTAGCCTTTCGCCGAAGTAGTTGATCTTATCGGACCCGACGTGGATGGACAATGCCTATTGAAATCTATTGGACTGTAAGGTGTTAATAATGCACACCAGCAGCAAAGCTTATGATTTGCCGGTACGCAGGTGAGCATGTCTTGCGCCTGAACCTGGGCTGAATAGAAATAAGCTCAGCACCTGGCCCAATTCCAGGTTTGACATTTTTTCAACTGCAGCTGAGCCTGGTCCCAAATACATGCCCACCCTTGGCTATTATGAGCTGGGGTTGGACCCATCAATGCCACCATCTCAGGTACTACGTGAACATCGCCAGGTTTGAATGATATCGAGCCACCGCCTATGGGAGATTTTCCCATCAAGCGTAGGCATCGGCACCACACGAATTCAGCTAATCGTCTCAGGAGCAATGTATCTTGACAGTATTCGGTTTTCATCGTGTGGAAAATGAAGTGGGTCATGATTATTCAGTGTGTTTTGAAGATAATTACATAATTCGAAATCATAGTATTGTGACTAATCACATTCTATTATGCAATCATAAAAGAATGGAATTAATTGAAATTCTGACAAGTGGGGCAGTGATCTAGAATCATTGATCAGTTGCATCCGACCATGGATGGACTATGCCCTAAAAATCTTCCATGACCAATCTCAGTTGTTGCCACTTAAAAACGAGTTCATCCGATTTTAGTTAAAGAGTACATATGTATTAGAGATTTTGGTAAGAATGAAAAATAATCTTGGTAACACAACTTATATAAACTGTGATCTCTAATACATACATACTGATAACTAAAATGACATGAAATCATTTTTAAAGTGGCAACCAAACAGGATCTTAATTTCCATTTGTGGAACACAGAAAGTTAAACAATAGATGTAACAATAGTCCACATCAAAATACTAAGATATCTAGCTGGTATTTTCCCATCTGGTGAACCATGGGCCCAACTTGTTGGAATTGGAAAACCGCGTAGATAGCTCAACGAGGCAGTTAGGGCCCATTGTAAATGAGTATGGCCCAAAATTAGGCTGGTCGGATTATCCCTGTTGTCCAAATGATGGACACTGGATGGATAGTTAAACAAGAAAAATGGTCAGCTTACATCATTTCTAGTTCTCCACTGATTAAAATGAAAAATCAAAGTTCTATGTTAGATATATTGCAGATTGGTGTTTGGTATCTACATGATATTTTCTTTTCATTATTGCATATCAACCTCTAGGTGGGCCATTGATTCCATATTTTCTTTCGACTCCTGTCATTACTCATGCAAATTGAGAATCTGTGGGCTCCACATCTTTTAGTTGAGGAATATTTGAGTTTTCTGAAATATTCTTCAGAATTTTTATCTCAAGAAAGCGGTCATCATCAATATAGGCCTCTATTTTCCTCCAATTTGCATTCTCCGGCAGCTCGATCCTCCTGACGTACCCGAATTCCCACCAATTTCCGCTTCTCCAGTCCTTGCCACCAGATTCCCGCCGCCTCCAATGGCCACTGATCTCGACCACCTTCCCATTTTCCACATATATTTGCACATCATATTTCTTTACCCCTGTTTGACAAATCATAAGCATCAAAACATGTTTTAGAACCTCTTATAAGAGGCTATGATGATGAGAACAAAGACCCAAGCTGCCCATAAGATGGTTATGACCATGTCAGGGTTTAAAGTATTTTCCAAATCCGCTACGTATTGCCAAATACAAACCGGTTTTGGCCATAAACCTTATGGCTAGATTGGCCCGATACAAGGTCGATACAGAACAGTTTTCAGTGCTGAACAATACGGTACAACAAAATTGATTTTCAATCCTTGGACCATGTTGATGATTTCGCTTAAAAAATTAAGTTGTCCATTCTTCAAGTGGGCCACAATATTAGAAAGAAGCTAATGGCTCAGCAAAGGCATTCAAATACTCAGGTCTTTGGGTTCACCTAACCCAAAGAGAAATGAAGTCGAATCCGAATTCAGGTGTTATTTGTTTTAAAGCACATCTAAAACAGGTACATATTGCCCGATACGAACCAGTTCAGTCATAAACGATACAGCTGCATAGGCCTCATATGGGCCCAAAAAAGGGCGATATGACCTGATTTCAGTGGTGAAACATACAGTGAACCAAAATCAATTTTCAATAGTTGGTCATCAGTAATCTTTAAAACATGCTTCTAATCCTAGCTATTGATGCGATTTCTTGATCCCCAGCTCATGATTTTTATTCTTTTTTTGTTTGGTATGCAATGCACCACGCGGGTCTATGCACAAGCTGGAATTGAGGTGTGGTCCGGTACTCGGCTAGAGTCCGCTAAGTTGGCTGGGCTAACCAACCCAAAAGGGATTTAAGATGTCCAGTGTCATAGAATGGAGAAGACTCAATTGGTTAACCCCAAAGATGATATGTTCCTAAAGCAACAATCATTTCTTTCTGCCCAAGTAACCCAAATAACTGCCAATAAAGATAGATCCCAATTGGACTTTCTTCTAATTCCCACACGCCAACCATGACCTGAACAGAGCTTTGATGGATTCTGGCACGACCCACAGAACTTTGAGATCTTGAAGGATGCTCCTCCAAATCTCATTGATTCAACATTTTAGATCCATGGATCGAGCAGGGTTCTAGATTCCATCTGGGTTTTGGGCTAGTGGCAGAACCAAAGAACCATTCCACCCAAATACACTTTAATTAAATTATTAATATGTTATTTCTGTTATTAGTATATTATTCTTTATTAAGATATCATTGCATTGAATCAGATCAGATACAGGGATGGGTTCTGGCAGATGAGCATGGGAGCGCCACACAAGGCTAGGACTCTTTTTTTCCTGCAGCAGGCTAGAAATGGCACTATTACTCTAGCTAGGGCTGCAACTTGGTTTTGGGTAAACCCAAACTGTCGAGGTCCTTGTGAGATCGGATTGGAAAACACCAACCTGGATTGGGTTCGGATGAGTAAATAGATCTGATGTTTTTGGGTCGGGTTGAGGTCGGGTTTAGGTGGATCGGGTCGCAGGTTGGATGAGGTTAGGTCAGGTTGGGTTGGGTATAGAGGACTACGGATTGGGTTCAGGTTGGGCGTCTCAGGTTGGAATTCGATCTACATCAAAGATTGTGGGTTGGGCTCAGTTTGACCCCCAACCCACCCTAGTTGCACCCCCAAATCTGGCCCATGCCTAGCTTGGGCTGGATTGGGACCTGGGTACTAGCCACTGGACCAGGTCATGCCCTGGCCAGGTTCATCTCCCTTCAAGATCTGATTCACCAGAAGGTTGAGATAAGCATCTCAACCCCCTATAGAAAAAAAAAAAATCAATTTTCATTCAATCCTTCACATAAAGATAAAGGTATTGTTTGCAAATCCACATCTGTATCATTAACTCCTGCCCTCAGCCAACTTACTGACTAATCCCTGGGATGCAACAACAACAACCCCATATGAACAATCATCACAATCTAAACAAGGGCATATCAGTAAATTCTAATCATCGACCAGGCATAGTACACACCCATGCACAAGTTAGAAGCTGAAATTCAAGTTTAAAAAATAAAATAATAAAATAAAACTCAAAAAGATAGATATTTCAGTTTACCTGGCAGTTCTGCTCTGAGTACATACTCAGTTTCCGTTACGAACCAATCCACGCTACTCCCCGCTGAACTCCGAATCCCCGACAACAGAATCTCAGACTCAAAATCCCAAAGAGGAAATGCATCTGACGGGTCGAAAAACTTCCCAAACAGTAGAGGACTAAACAGCGACCCATCGCCGAAAACTTTATGTAGAGTGTTACCACCCTGAGAAATGAAGGAATCAAACACATCTTCCCTCAATGAAACACACCATTTATTCAAAGTTCGATCTTCAGATAGAACTTCCAGCGCTTGCCGGGCTGACATACTCATCCAATGCCGTCGGAAAGTTTCGGTACATTGGCAAGGGAAACTTGCTGCTTGTGTTTTCTTATAGTGTGTGGTTAGCCTTTAGCAAAAGGTGGTGAGGGAAAGATGCCTTTGGAATTTTTGGAGGATTGAGAAAGCTAAAGAGAATAATTCTCTTTTCTAGAGGTTTCACATTGTGGAAGTGAAATATCATTGCATGCCATTCAGATGTAGAATAAAATCTATGGTGCAACAGGCGACCACGTGGCACACATCGAAGAAGCGGGACAATCGGCGACACACGGACACCCCAGACAATTGATCTATACCATCCATCAGGTGGACCACACTTAAAAACACATGCCCAAAAATCACAAATGAGTAAACATAGAGAAGCATCCTAAGCAATATTTGCATTTCGGATAAGTGGACATCAATCTATGTATCACTGTTGTCAACCAAATAAGGCCCACAACGAAAAACCTCTTTGATCAGGTCATCATCGACATTGATCAGGCAATCCTGTCCTTTGGAATATTGGCTGGCAAATGGAGACATGTATGAAAGATGTTGCTGCTAGCGCAGGCAATTATTTTTAATTTTCTATTTAAAACTATTGGTAAAGCACTTTCCAATCCTCATCAGAGATGCTCAAAACCTTTTGACTTTGGCACACCTGGAATCATGAGGTCTTTAGGGAATGTGCGTTTTATGCAGGTCTTTTCTTCTTTTGATGGTGGGGTTAGGCCTTAAACGACCACTAATCGTATGCAGGTCTTTTCTTCTTTTGATGGTGGGGTTAGGCCTTAAACGACCACTAATCGTGACGGGAAGCGGCCCCACTTAACAGAACTACTAACTAAAGGCAAAGATGGTGGGGCCCATTCTCATTTACCCATCACCATCCAATGAATGACATACAATGGGCTATTTCCTATTCTCAAAAATACTTCCTTTAAACTGAATTTTGAAAACTACACCATTTCCAACCTTTGTGTGAGATGTATTAGATACATTCTTCTATGTCTAGTGAAGTATATTACAAGAAAATATGCAATCAGGTGAGATTCATGGCCAAACCTCAAAAGCGAAGTAGCTAACCCCTAAAGCTCATGCAAAAAGGCACAGCCGAAAGCTCTTGCGAGCCTGTCGACGAGCTACTCCTCGTCAATATGAATGTTGTAGTGCCCATAATTTCTGACCTGTCCAAATCAAGCAAATTTGCGAAATCAAAGCTATCCAATACCAAATCGCAAAGATAAACACGACTGCATAGACAAGGCTGCTCTGAGGCACAGCTAGACAAGGCTATGAAGCATATAAAATCCAACTGTTCATTCTTCAGCATTGTCGGCCTATGGATTCACTAAGAACAGGAAGACTTCTAGCAACAATCAGTTCATGAACTGATCTTTCTTGGTTTGGTTTGATGGGTTCCTCAAAAACATTATTATCTTGATGCCAGTGGAGCATTAAGCACATATGCCTAGCATGCATGATCCAACACAGTCATATGGTGAGACCCACCATGTAGATGCCATAGCCAAAAAAATGAATAGAGTCCACACATCAAGTTTGACACAAGTACGTTGATTGTTTACTGCTAGAAAATTCTTTACAACCATCCATTTTTGTAGTACATGGGTACCAAGTGATGGGGGTGTAAATCGATAGGGAATCCATGTGGTGAGGCACAGCTGAGGACTGGGTTGGATCTTGAACATGTGACATTCATCGCACTTGCACTTGCATTTGGAGGTGCATGTGGGGTAAGCAAAGCTCCAGTATATGCATTTTTTTTTCTTTTTCTTTTTTCTTTCTTTTATTGATCACTCAATGTCTCATCTGTTCCTTTTTCTATTTCTTGTCAAATGATAAGCATTCGACCCATCCATTACAAAATAGATTACCTGAGCATTCAATCTCTGCCTGTTCAACTCTTGCGTCCTAGCTTTACTTAGAACCGAATTTGGAGATAAATACATCCTCTGCATAAAAAGGAAGGTATCTTAATGAGAATCAGGTGAATAGCATAAAAGAAAAAAGAAAAAGAAAAAAAAAAAAGATGAATAGCATAATCATCTTGAAAAACAAGCATAAGTCTACATGAACCAGCAAAGGCAGGCTAAGTAGAACCAGACCTCTTTAGTTGAGAGTGCTTGCTTTTTCAAATTTTTTGGCTGGAAATCAAAAACACCCGAAGAAAGGGATTACCCTGCAAGTTATTAGAAAAGAAAAGAAAAGAAATCAACAATTCTCATTTTACAATGTTGCTTCTGTGGGAAATGGAGAATCTACAATGGAAATCGGGAACTTGCCAGCATATGTGCCTGGAATCCACCTCCAAGGAAATTCCTGAACATGTTGACCTACAAGATGTCATGTTGCATTAGCTTCAAGACAATCATGTACAGCTGTTTGGATGCACAAAAGAATTTGGGCTACCATTTTTCAAGAAAAAGTGGCCGAATTGCAATTTGAAACCGAAGATACATTCCTACAACCTACAAATTGAAAGTAATGTTATTGCAATTTGGAAGATGGCTAGAATTCAGTCATTTTCCAATTCAATAGCGCATCCAAACACGCAAGGAAACATGCATCTCAAGCCAGGAAGACATACCTGAATTGATTGTACCCAGGTAGAAATCCTCAGAGAATCAGACTGACTCAAATTCGGTGATATATCAGGCACAGCACCACCCTGTACGTACATTTCCAATTGTTTTTCATTGTTTGAATGAAAAATGTATCAACAGTCATAAAACCAACATTACATGAATAAAATTCATACGGATTCACACTTTTATTAAGCACAACTAATATCTACCACAAAGCAATGAATACAAAGTGTTCAACGTCCTAATCTATTTTCTTTCTTCAACAGACCCACCCACACACCCACGCACTCACACCACAATGGGTACTCAAACCCATGACCTCGGGTTGAAACTCTTGTGAGTCTTACCAGTGAGGCATTAGTAAGGACCCTTGTCAAATTCATTAAATTGACAGTGGGCATGGTGATAACTACATGCATGAGGTTGACGGTCATGCAAGTGCTTCCATAAATATGGTCCAAAGCTATATTGCAATAATGTGCAGGTCCACAGCTACACTTTAAATGAGACTAGATTTCTTTGTTACTCCTATCAAATTCCATGGTTACAAATAAACCTGTTTCATACTTATTGGAATGTGATTTAAGCCATCATTCGAAGGGCTATTTGAAGTTGCACTGAATGCATACAGCAGTGAATCCACATCCGCCAATCCACACCTTGGAATTTGATCCATCTGATTGTTGTGTCCAGAAAAATGTGGATGAGGATGTGTTGAATGCTCCTGTCCAATAATGTACCACAAGATGAGAATAGAATAATAACTGGCAGGACCAGTTGGCACTGCTTTTTCATTCTAGCAGTACACCTAATGTTAGCATCTTTCGGTACCCTCAACATCCAAATCCAAAAATAATTTATTATTAACTAGATTAGAACAAAATGTCACTTCCTATATCCCAGAAAAACCAAAAAGAGTGTAATCTAAAAGATATTTAGAGTGGACAATCCATTCTTTCAGTATATCTTGATATCTCAATCAAGATAAAGACCCCATGTGCAATGCATGCCAAACCATCTCCACTGAAAATATTATGCTTGTTTACAATGACCGGAAACATGGATTCAGGGGCTGCCACTAGCAAAAGCCAAAGCCCAAAAAAGCAAAGTGACCAGGTTGTGGACCCATCCAATTGCATCTCGGGAACTAAAAAAAAGGCAATCTGTGTTTAACAGGTATATTTTAGAACAATCTCAGATCATATTTATCCAATCATTGTTGAATTTTGGGCCATGGCTACATCCACATGGTGGCCTAGCGGAGATGGTGGCATTTATAGCTCACAGAACTTACATGAACAGCACATCAAATTATCACTTATCGACACCCAAAAATAAATAAATAAAAATACCTACTTTCAGTAGATCTGTCAAACATTGAAAATCACTCCATAAGATGACTAACCTCAATGCATTTCAAGATATCATTGAAAAGGTTGCGTTGACTATTACGTTCTTTCTTGGAAGTGCCCTGACTAATGACATCTTCATATGCATTTTCAGAAATGAAGTTTCTACCTGCAGAGTTTGACATAGATCCATCCGCATCCAAGTTCAAATTGTTTAACTGTTCAAATATAATAACTATTCCTTCTCCAGCAGAAAGTCGGACAACACGATCCTCTGCTCCAAGTAGTTCAAGCAAAGAAGGAAATACTTTGAATCCACCACAAGAAACAAAACCAGTTAGTTAGATGTGAACGGCTTGTACGAGTCCCTTGCGGCTCACACATGTCAATATGACACATTTGCAACATCCAAGCTTCTCATGAGGTGGACCCACTGTGTGGATACCCTAGCCAATCAGGTCGTCCTTCTCATCAGGTGAGTCATATCTAGGATGAATGTGGAAGGTTGAAGAATCTTAATTAATCGTTTACTTCTTTTGTATATGCAAGTGTGGGGTATGACCCAAATGATGAGCGGATTGGCCTGATTTATGGGAAGGCATTTACAGGGTTTGTAACGACCCGAAATTTCGGCACCCGAGTACGGAGACTCTGATCCCGAGTTCCCGAGTGTTAACTTAATAAAATGCTATTTTAAAAATGCCACACGTGGAAAATGTACCCAGGTGTGTCCTCAATCAGATTTACATTCATTCCATTCACAAATAATCAGAGTAACGCATTTCAATTTGCGAATCATAAGCAAAACGGAGGTAACTAAATCCAAAAATATAGGGCTAACACCCTAGATGTACAATCCAATCGCAGTGTAAGCCCATATCCGAATTATACGAATCGCAATAAAAGTAATAGGAAGGGAAAATACATCTACCCAAAATGGATGAAGTTAAAAGACTACAAGGCGCCCGTGCGCACCACCATCTGGTCCTATTCTTGAGACATCTGCATATGTCAAATAGAAGGCGTCAAAACGCCAACATAGTGAAGAAATAACCCCAAGGTTAGGCTCGGGATATTTAAATTATAAACATGTTCATATAAGTGTATTAATCTTAAGCATGTTATCAATTCAATCAAGTTTAGGTAATGTCCACGTACAAATCATACATCATCCTAGGCTAGTTGATTAAATGCATGAATGTCATGATTCAGCACACAATGCATGTCCCGGGCAAGCCCTGGCCCGACCAACTGGTATCAGAATCCACAGTCCACCTGTCTAGCAGGTCGTAAGTCGTGACTGAGTACACAGCCCGAATGACACAGAGAAATGACATGAGGTGCTCAAGGTAGCGCTGGCGCCACATCAAGCAACCAGGCTACACGAGTCCCCCTCAAATGCAATGTCATGTATGCATGATTAATTAAAGTATTTATTAGTCAAATTCATTCAGCAAATTGGTGAAGCCAGAATACCACATCGTATCGTAAAGTTCAACCGGGACTATCTAGCTCCCTGCGATGCGTCACCAATCATCGCCAGTAACCCCTCGATCCAAGGTTGAGTTATCCTACCATGAAAGCTTCGTTCGACCGTGACTCGTCAGCCACGCCCAAATCAAAGCGGAAGGTCTCATATCCCAAATATAAAAAACGATTAATTTATTCAGAGGTGCGGGCGTTTCACTCGAAATTATCCCAATGCACTCCCGGGTCGTTTGAACGGTGCATAGGCACGCAAACATCGGCCAGGGTCACATTTGTCACAAGGGTCATTCGAACAACAATCGGTCACCCCTGTCAATGCTCACTGGTCACTACGGGGAGGCACCATCCCAGCGAAGGCCGACAACTCAGACACGGTGTCCCATACCACCATGCCTGGCTCATGAGACTTGGTGGATCGAGTCGCAGTATGGTTTTAAGTAGACTATTCACAGTGGGAACGATAGTATTCTAGATTCCATATAGTGTGAATCGAGAATGAAATACAAGAATGATTAACTCTGAATGGGGCTTATTTGATGGACCCAAGTGGACGATGACAACCCAACAATGGCCACTGTCGATTGACCGTATCCCGCCTGGTCGATCGAATAAGTCCGTGACTGCCAACCTAGTGGCAGGCAGTACACTATATCGACGGTTTTCAGAGCTTAATCCAAAGCAACACATAACGTATTATAATAACAATTTAGGTTATTAAATACCTAATCATAAACATATCCAAGCACCTGGCCCGACCGACTAGCCCGACCAATCCAAAGGACCCGGATGACATAGCCCGGATGACACAGGGCGCCACATACATCCATAAGCATAGATATATTACAATATTGTAAATTTATATCATTCAGGCATTTCATCGAACATGTTATGCACACATCAACAATTAACATATAAACTCAAGCAATCACTAATTAGGATTTGTTGAGAGTAAACTTGAGGGTAGATCTTCACCTTAGGGTTGAAATTCGACGATTCGAATACAGCCCGAACGCCGAAAATTGGGGAATGCTTCAATTACCTACAATGAATCACAAATATAGTGTTAATCAATTAGGGTTTAATCTAATTAAATGTTTAATTAGGGTTTAGGATTTTGGTATCTCAGATTTGGGAAAATCCCAAATCGATTCAACGAATCGGGGCTCAAATTCGGCGCACCGTCGGAATCCCAACGGAGTCGAGCTTGGTTACGGCCCCCGCAATAGCGTGCGCCACTCCCAACGACCAATAAAGGTCTAAGTCCTAGTACGGACAAACTCTAGGGTTAGGGTTTCGACAGAAACAAATGGGTTTCTAACCCTAATGGCATAAAAAGAAAGAAATAGAGAGAAGAGATTGAAGAAGAGGTAAATGAACACCTTACCTAGCATGGGGAGGTGACTACTCCAAGCCACAATCGATGGATCTCGGCCAGGAGATGCGGGAACGGAGGTGGAGGCCGTAGAGAGCTCGAAAATCCGCGATTTCCAAGATGTTGGCGGAGGATTGAGGAAGAAAGGAGGTTTGAGAAAGAAAGAGGGTGCTAGGAGGGCTTAGGAGCAAAGGGGAGAAGAGGGAGAATAAGAGAAATGAGAGAGAGAGAGAGAGAGAGAGAGAGAAAGAAATGAGAAAGAGAGAGATCGAATGGGGTTTAAAACCCCCCTTTTAAAACCGACCAGCCATGACCGGTCGGCCGATCCCAGATCCGGTCGGCCGGATCACGCTGACCATCTATTTTTCCCCCATAAGGGGGAGCAGCAACCGGTCGGCCGGTTGTCAAGCCGATCGACCGGTCGTCCCTTGGCCATTTTATTTGAAAATTCAGGGTTTCTCCCCTGCACAGTGAGTTCCCTTCTAGTCCAAGCTACTTGTCAGCCTTATTTACAAAATAACATTTATGTTTCCATTTACTTTAAGTTATTTATGTAAATAAGGAAGTAACCCCCCTTTGGATTCAATAAAAAATACTAAAAAATCGAAATCCCAATAATAAAGATTTTGATTTTCCACTTCAAGTACAAATCGCAACTTTTTGGCATTTCCAAAACGTAGCGCCTTTTAAAAGAGAGGGTTTTCGCCAAATCTAAACCGTTCAAAAATTCTGAAATACCGAAAATAGGCTAAAACACCAAGGTCCAGTAAAATATTCATGATGGTCTTGTCGATCTACGAGTGGATTGATAATTCAGAGTTCTTTACTTAGTCTCTACAGACAGCGACATACC
This sequence comes from Liriodendron chinense, assembly GCA_003013855.2. Lineage (NCBI taxonomy): Eukaryota > Viridiplantae > Streptophyta > Magnoliopsida > Magnoliales > Magnoliaceae > Liriodendron > Liriodendron chinense. The sequence goes on along the minus strand of ML058567.1, from coordinate 1,556,114 downwards.
CGAGTCAACCCAATCGTCGGAAAACTCTTCCGAACCATGTGATCTTCCAACTCCTAAACTAATTCCATCATTTCTTTGGTAAAAACATTTATTTTAGTTTCCAATACATGTGAACACACGTGCGGGTACACCCTATAACCAACAAACCGAAGGTGACGCCCAAGGACTTTCAAATTCCAAGTTAGCGAAAATCCGGGGCGTTACAAGGTTAGACAGGCCTGATGATCAGCATGGATTGCACGGGTGTGTCACATTGGCATGTGTGAGTTGTGAGTTGTGAGTCCGTAGGGAAGCTACACTTATTTGAGACACTAGAGATAAAAATGCAGTCCACAAAGTATGCTTGTATATGTCTACTTACTCTTCTAACTGACCAAAATCAAACCAATCTCTGGTTGCTGTAGTTAATAGGAATGCCCATGAACTTAAGGCAGCTGCCTTGACTTCAGGAGTTGGATCCGTGATTCCGGATACCTACCAACATGCAATTTTGGAGCTCTAAGGAAATAGCAATACAGAAACTACCAAAAAACAAATCAATGTTAAAGGCCTGTTTGGATTGAAAAGAATTGCATTAAAACAAGTCAATAAAGAGGAAATGAACAAAAGTGGGAAGCAGTTCCGTTTTAATTCATAAGGATAACGAAATCCTAATTTCAGTTTCATCCGTTCCAAATTGGACCTGAAATGGGTTCGAGACCATGCCTCAATGGTAGATAGAGTTTGTTTTAACATTGAGGTATCAGGTTCCAAGCCCATACTATATATATAAAGGACCCGAAATGGAATGTGGCTAACCCCACATAGGTCATTTCCTCCATATTGAATCCAAGTTATCACAATTAATTAAGGGTGTGTTTGGATTGAATAGAATTGCAATAAAAAGGATTCAGTAAAGAGGAAGGCACCATTTTAATTTCATAATGATGATCAAACCCTGTCCCAAATTGAATCTGAAACAGTTCTAATGGTAGTTATAGCTTATAGGGCTAGTCCCTTGTTATGAATGGGGCGGGCTAGCCCAATATAGGTCATTTCCACTTTATCAAATTGAATAATGCAATTCATTTCAACTGACCACCCAAACACTCACTTAAGTTTTTTGATTTAGAAAGCAAACACTGGTTACACTGTCGGAAAGCTATAAGTACCATATCTGAGTGATCAGCTCTATTGTATGATCCAACTTGCCATAGGACATCCAGCATAGCAGCATTATCTTCGCCGCTTCCAACAACAAATGTCAAAATTGCAAGTGACTTAAGTGCCTGGAAAGTAAATCTTAGATGGAACTGTATAAAACCATATAGCGCTATACACCAAAGAGTCCAACTTCATCATGCCAACTTGCATGATGAACAGGTCTTAACTGAAGGTTCGGCCAATCAAGACCGTGCCAATCAAGACCTTCCATCTGGGGGCAGTACCATGGATCACTCATGGTACAGAAACCACAGTGAACAAGCAATCCTGTCTAATGTGCAGACCATAAATGGATAGTGAAATAAAAATGAGTCGTAGTCCACATTCATAGGGAAAATATGTTTAATCGGATAGCTAGGATTCTCCCATTGGGGTGATTTTTGTACCATGGGCCATCCACATGCATGTTGGAGTTGCAACGAATCAAGACTGCTTCATTGTAAAACAAACATCAAGCTCCTCAATAAAAATAGAAAATAAATTGTCAGAAAACTACTGCAAGAAATGCCTTGAGTTTTTGGCCAATAGCAGAATGGACTTGTTGGTTTTTGTCTACCAGAAGGCTCGATCCATCTTATTTAACGTTCTTGGATCCATCTTATTTAACATTCTTGGACCGAGTATTTGACAGGTAGGTCCAGCCTAGCATAACAGCCTATTTAACATTAGTGACTGAGGATACGACTGGTGGGCCCTATTGGCTGAACCTGATTCCTTGGCTCATGGGTGATGCGGGCTGGACCCAGACTAAGGTCCATAGCTCATGGGTTCAAAATGTACATGCTCCATCCTGACCAAATTGCAACGCTACATGAAACAAAATATGCAAGAATTTACTAATATAATCCATACCAAGATGCGGCTAACAGCGTCAATGCTCTGTTTAGCAATGTGACATAAAAGAGGACTCGATTCATTGAAAATTATATTTGCTGTTTCTCTCTCCCCAACAGTCATAGCAAGCAAGCCTGTAGAAGAAAAAAAAATGTCCCGTATCACTCGAAAGAAACAATAGGCATTAGCGAAATGAGATCTAGTTATTGGGACTTGTGTGTATAGTCCAACCCATCTGAATGCTGGCGCACGTAGGATTGCACATACATGTAAGACCTGAGCCATCCACTAGTGGGCCCCGCTCTGTAGAAGCCCTGGTCCAAATATTACTCCTTTGTTCATCAGGTTGGCCACCATACTGTGACCAGCCTTGAAAGATATTGATGGCTAAAACAAGGTTTTCTAGCCATCAATTGCTTCACACACTGTGACCAACCTTGGAATCTACATCGTTGGACCCACGTTATCAGTGGCTTTTTTTTTTTAATACCCACACCCTCACACCCACACACACCACATGGGTACTCGAACCCATGACCTCAGTGGCATGAATATTCATCACGTGCTAGTATGGCATGTGTGCTGGCATGCAGATGGGTGGTGCTAACTGTATACGCCCATGTGTGATTATCATACATCCTGGTTATTAATCCATACCCAATGCATAGGCAGCTAACCGAAGTATTATAGAAACACATTGGTGTAGAATGGTCTCACCCCTGTAAGGTAACAATAAGAGAAAATTTGAGTAATCACCAAGATGGCATGTTAGGGCGTGTTTGGATTCAACTGGATTGAATTGCAAACAGCCGTTCCACCAAGAGAACAGTGACGAAATTGTAATGGAGTCTCATCAAAGAATGGCCCTCAAATTGCAGTTACATTCCTGTCAATTCCAACTTGGAATAAATGTAATTGCAATTCATAGTGTGGTCCCTTGGTCTTAACACTAGGGAAATTAATTACAATTCAGTCATTTCCACTCTATTAAAATGATTATTGTAATTAAACCCAATGGTGAATCCAAACGCGGCCTTTAGCCGTCATGAAAGACTAAGATGGAAAAGTTTGAACCGTGGTCATGTAATCTTACTTGCTTGTTGCAAAATCAAGTTGGACTTTGCTTGTGAATGCCTTTGTCAGTTGATCCAGTCCATTTTCCCGGCTCGATGACCTAATTACAATAAATGAACTTTCAGTTAGATAACTCAAGGTTTCCAACTCAAGCGGCGATGGCCTTCTATAAAAAGAAATCAGACGAATGTATGTCGAACAATATAAGAGAACCGAAACTATGCATAGTATTCTTGGTTTTCAGTTTGTATAAGAGCAGACTGTGGTTTGTTGATCTACATCACTGATCTGATAGGCCACACCATGAACCAAGCTCCTAAAAGCTCTTAGATTTGAAGAAACTAAGCAGCCAATATTTGACCTCCTTTCAGTTAAATGTGGACTGGTGCCGTATTGTTTTCTTAAATCTGTTTGAGGTCCACTGATGGAACGGTTGGCATTGTCCACTGGGACCTTTTGGTACATGGTCCATCCACCGTGGGGTCCATCAGACAAAAGCTAAACCATGAACCTCGCTTATACAAAGTGCGTACTAAGAGTCTGAGGCTACAATCATATCCTGAAGTGGTATCCGATGTAATTCCCGCTACAACGCCCTCCGAAATTTTTTGTTAGGGAAACTAAACTACATTTTCTCGCTTCTTTTATTTTCCTTTCTTCCCAGAGCCTCCTAATAGTATCAGTGGCTTTAAGATTCAGTGTTGGTAGCCGAATCAGACAAGATTGGAACTGAGTTGAATCAACAATTCTGGCCCAGGGGGTCCTTTAATTGGAGAAGAAAATCCAAGAAGAAAAAAAAGCGTAGAAGATAGATCTGTGGAAATAAGAAGAGCTGTCCACCTAAAAAGAACTGTTAGATCATCCAAACAAACTTACGGAAAATAGTAGGCATTCCATCAACAGCTTGTTGGCTTGAACTATACAATGAAATGTCCGTCTTCTCGAGGGGACATAGATCACCCTTGTAGAGGCAATTCATGCCCATGACCACCAACATTGATGAGTGGGTGAGTTAACTCAGACAAGTTTTTCAAAGTTAATAATACATGGAAATGTTTTTTTATGATGCAACATAGAAATGCATATCTTGACAAGAGGAATGATCACCTACCAGCAACCCCCAGCTCACATGCTGACATGTCATTTCTATAAGACATCCTAGTCGTACATAAGGTGAACACCACCATGAAGACCACCTCGTGTAAAAATCAAGTGGGTCCGATCATTAGGTAGGCCATACATTACATTGAATTACTATTAGAAAAGATACATTTGCATGGCAGATCACCCATTGTCGGATCTCAACTATCATTGTTGATAAGAACAACAAAGTAAAGGGAATAGTTACAACTCATATCTAGTTGTTACTGGGCCAAACATTCCTGTAAATCCTCCTTGTTATCCTCCTCGTTGATCTAGTTGGGTCCACCTGGGATGACCCATCCAAGAACCAAGATGGAGTCTACCCACACCCACCCACACCCAACAGATCCCTAAGGCCTGACAGTCCAAAATCAAGATTTCGCTCTTAGCTGTACCTGACCATAATTCTGAATGCCTAAAACTCACAATCCATTGATCCATTGGCCATTTTTTTTTCTTACAATTAGATCAGTAGTAAGTCTGTTCTGAACTATTCATTTTCCCACTGGATGCCCCACCTGATGAGTGGAAAAGCATGGTCACACCAAGCAATCTACATGTCTCACCCACCATTTGCACCACTTGGATGTCCTACATTCATGTTGCATTGGCAGGTGAGCCAGAATGCATATGAGCCTCATCAGCGACGTGATCATTCCTCCTAGTTGTTTTAATTTTCCTAAGACTTAATAGTTTTTATCTACGATTAAATGAAAGATGATATATGTGAAAGAAGAGTGATCAGCATCTTTAGATAATGAAAACATATTTTTAGTTTTGACAAAAGGAGCCATTTTCAGTGGGAGCAGATTAGGTGCGGCTCCGACCTCAGCCAACATGGTGTTGCCCTGACTGTGGGGTCCACCTTGATGTATGTGTAGTACATCCATTTTTCCATATCATTTTGGGGCATGAGACCAAAAATGAAGCAGATCCAAATCTGAGGTGGACCACACCATGGGAAACAGTGGTGATTGACCATCAAAAACTTTGTGGGCCACAAAAGTTTTGAATCAAGCTGATATTTGTTTTTTCCCCTTCATCCAGGTCTGAGTGACCTTATCAACAGGTTGTATGGAAAATAAACATTATGGTGGGCCCTAGGAAGTTTTTAATAGTGGGCATTCAATCACCACTGATTCATGTAGTGTGGTCCACTTGAGATTTTTATCTTGTTCATTTTTTAATGCATGCCCTAAAATGATCTGGAAAAATGGATGGAGAAGATGGATATACTACACATACATCAAGGTGGGCCCCAAGGTCAGGCTGCACCATGTTGGGTGAGGCCGGGCCAGGCTGCACCTAGCCGCACCTAAACCGCTCCCATGTTCAGTAATCCAAACAAGTGGTCTGTTGCATCCCACCATGGATGGGCCATTCCCCTATAATATCGCAGACCAAAAGATCCTGATGAAGACCAATGTTGGGACTTTTTTCCTTGAATTTGGACAATTTTTATACTTTAGTTCTTAACCGTCTGTCTATAGGCCAAAAAAAAAAAAAGCTACGATAGTAATATCAAGAAGATTTCTATGATATGCACAATGACTTCTTAACCGTCCATCCGCAATGACATGCACCAGACCAATGGTCTGGATTGCCCAAACATGGCCCCACTTATCGCAACCGAAAACATGCAAATTCTGCACAGAGTCATGTGTGGCCTATATCATGTAATTTCTATTGTTTCAAATGAAATATCTCTAATCCATAAATAAATAAATAAATAAATAAAATCAATCTCTAACCAATTCATTCCTATTGTCTAATCATGAATGAGAAAAATCAAACACCCAAATCAGAAATCTGCAAAACAAAATCAACCCACCAATGTATTACAACTCCAAAACATTTTAATTCTCATTTTTTCAGCTAAGCCAGCAAAAGATACACCAAAAGAAAACACCATTCCATCAATTCAAGAATCTAAAATTTCATCCACAGAGATTCTTACTCTCATATCTTCATATAAAATCAAACAGTACCTCTTCTCATAGAGCAACTCCAAATAACCATCCATCTCATCGACAATTCCACTTCCACCACGATTGCAATCTGACTCATGCGATAAAGAAGACTCCGCCGTTGATACCGTACTGACACTTTCATCGTCATCGTTGATCTTGACAGCCTGTGAACCTCGCCGATGATTTCTAGCTGAAAATAACAAATTCATAAAATTTAAAGAAAACCCAAGAAAAAAAAACAACTCAAACAGAGAGAGAGAGAGAGAGAGAGAGAGAGAGAGAGAGAGAGAGACCTCTTCCCATCTCTGCTACTTTCGTCAAAATGAAAGTGATATATTCGTTTAAAAAGAGAAAATTCAGAACCCAAATGCAGGTAAGAAACAACAATGAAAGAGAAATCTACGAATGGAGTTGCACTTCTGCTATGAAATCCATGAGTGAGAGAGAGAGAGAGAGACAGAGAGAGAGAGAGAGCTCTTTCTTTTCTATTTGAGTCCGACGAGAACAGAGCAAGAGAAAATAGGAAAATTGCATGCAAGAGAGATTGCTGGATTCGGGTCTTGATAGAAAGCGGGGCCCCGAACCCGTGCGGTACTTGGTTCCACAGTGAAGGCACACGTGTCACAGAACGTCATATGCTGACAATAAAGATGGTAAACTCATAAGTGAGTCGCACGTACATCGAATCAGAACCGTTGATTTTTTTGTCATGGCATGTCCTGTTCTTCGACACGTGTCTCATACAAACTTCTGACCGGTACCAGCTGTCATGCGGTGCACCGCATTCGAGTCCCAGTGTCCCCACCATATGCTGAAGCTATGTGGGGTCCACCGTAATTATTTTCAGAAATCCTCTCCGTCCATCCGTTTTTTCATCTCATGAAAAGACGTTATCTCAAAAATGAGACAGATCCAACACTAATCTGACCCACACGATAGGTAACAGAGGGGAGTGGACGGCTACTATTGAAACATTCGTGGGGCCACGGAAGTTTTTGGGTCAGGCTAATATTTGCGATTTCAGTTTATTCCAGTGGGAGTGACCTTATGAACGGTTTGGATGGAATATAAACATCACAGTGGACCCGGGAAGGTTTCAAAGGTAGGCATTTCCATCACAACTGTTTTTATGTAGTGTGGCCCACCTGAGTTTTGAATCTGACTCATGAATCCGGGCTGACTCATGGGTTTCTCACAAACATCTATGTGGGCCCCAGTTCGTCTTGAATGTGGACCGTTGATGAGGGAATCCTGGTGAAGACTGACGAACTGTGATGGTTCCATCAGGACGGACGGTGATGGATTCTGGATTTGGACGGTCCGAAGAGGCCCCACTTTTTAACTATATTTGGACGAGTGAACCTTTTGTGTTGGCAGACGTTCAGTTGTGACTCGTGTGATGACGTGTTCAGATGACGCCACGTGGCAGGAGAAGAAGTGAAGGGAGCGCATGATACTCGATCGAGGATCGTAGATGGAAATTGAGTTCGTCACGAGTCAGGGTTTTGCCAAAATGTGTCTCCCCACTGGATCCACAGGCTGAGATGGCCTGATAATCTGAACGGTTCATATTCTCGCTACTATCATAAAGAATACAACGATCCAATAATCGCTCTGCCTTGATAGTCTTAGCTTTTGATTTTTTGAGTTGAATGTAAGCCATTGAAAATTTTAATTTCAATGTTCAAGATTTAACAGCATAGAAGGGGAAGTGGGGTATCAATCAACTTGACACTACCCGTACAGTTTATTCGGTCGAAGCAAACAGGGATAGACTGTTGCTGATTACAAAGTGAGCCCAAGAAACCAATGATCTGAGTCGGTCAACTAAGGCCCACTTTGCATAAACTAAGGTGCTTAAAGGTCACCCGAGTCCTACTGGAATTGGGATGCTTGCCCAACTACTGGATCTGGCTGTCCATTTGGTTGGGCACACAATAATGAGCCCCCATGCAAAATTCCAAAAGTTGATTTCCAGCGGCTAGGGCTGGGGTACAAGTGCATCCACAAAGATATTGGAAGCAACCTAGTACTAATGAAAAAGCGTCATGTGAACATATCATATCATGTATGTCAACTACTATAAAAAAATAATAATAATAATAAAATAATAAAATAAAATTTGTAGAATTGACAATCCACGACTGAGGTAGTAAAATCTATTCCAGTGGGAGTGACCTTATGAACGGTTTGGATGGAATTAGACGGTCTGAAGAGGCCCCACTTTTTAACTATATTTGCACGAGGGAACCTTTTGTGTTGGCAGACGTTCAAGTGTGACTCGTGTGATGACGTGTTTAGATGACGCCACGTGGCAGGAGAAGAAGTGAAGGGAGCGCATGATACTCGATCGAGGATCGTAGAAGGAAATTGAGTTCGTCAGGAGTCACGGTTTTGCCAAAATGTGTCTCCCCACTGGATCCACAGGCTGAGATGGCCTGATAATCTGAACCGTTCATATTCTCGGTACTATCATAAAGAATACAACGATCCAATAATCGCTCTGCCTTGATGGTCTTAGCTTTTGATTTTTTGAGTTGAATGTAAGCCATTGAAAATTTTAATTTCAATGTTCAAGATTTAACAGCATAGAAGGGGAAGTGGGGTATCTCCCAATCAACTTGACACTACCCGTACAGTTTATTCGGTCGAAGCAAATAGGGATAGACCGTTGCTGATTACAAAGTGAGCCCAAGAAACCAATGATCTGAATCGGTCAACTAAGGCCCACTTTGTAGAAACTAAGGTGCTTAAAGGTCTCCCGAGTCCTACTGGAATTGGGATGCCTTGACAGCCCAACTACTCAATCTGGCTGTCCATTTGGTTGGGCACACAATAATGAGCCCCCATGCAAAATTCCAAAAGTTGATTTCCAGTGGCTAGGGCTGGGGTACAAGTGCATCCACGAAGATATTGGAAGCAACCTAGCATTAATGAAAAAGCGTCATGTGAACATATCATATCATGTATGTCAACTACTATAAAAAAAAATAATAATAATAAAATAATAAAATAAAATTTGTAGAATTGACAATCCATGACTGAGGTAATAAAATCTATTCTAGTGGGAGTGACCTTATGAACGGTTTGGATGGAATTAGACGGTCCGAAGAGGCCCCACTTTTTAACTATATTTGGACGAGGGAACCTTTTGTGTTGGCAGACGTTCAGGTGTGACTCGTGTGATGACGTGTTCAGATGATGCCACGTGGCAGGAGAAGAAGTGAAGGGAGCGCATGATACTCGATCAAGGATCGTAGATGGAAATTGAGTTCGTCACGAGTCAGGGTTTTGCCAAAATGTGTCTCCCCACTGGATCCACAGGCTGAGATGGCCTGATAATCTGAACCGTTCATATTCTCGGTATTATCATAAAGAATACAACGATCCAATAATCGCTCTGCCTTGATGGTCTTAGCTTTTGATTTTTTGAGTTGAATGTAAGCCATTGAAAATTTTAATTTCAATGTTCAAGATTTAACAGCATAGAAGGGGAAGTGGGGTATCTCCCAATCAACTTGACACTACCCGTACAGTTTATTCGGTCGAAGCAAATAGGGATAGACCATTGCTGATTACAAAGTGAGCCCAAGAAACCAATGATCTGAATCGGTCAACTAAGGCCCACTTTGTAGAAACTAAGGTGCTTAAAGGTCTCCCGAGTCCTACTGGAATTGGAATGCTTTGACAACCCAATTACTCGATCTGGCTGTCCATTTGGTTGGGCACACAATAATGAGCCCCCATGCAAAATTCAAAAAGTTGATTTCCAGCAGCTAGGGCTGGGGTACAAGTGCATCCAATGAGATATTGGAAGTATCCTATCACTAATGAAAAAGCGTCATGTGAACATATTGTGTATGTCAACTACTGTATAAAAAAAAAAAAAAAATGTAGAATTGACAATCCATGACTGAGGTAGTAAAATCCGCTGCTACCTCAAGCACTGTAGGGCCTACTATGATGTTCATATTATATCCACTCCACTTATCCATTTCTCCATCATGGTACAAATAGAAAGGAGATTAAAAACTCAAGTGGGCCACACCACAAAAAAAATATATTGAGGATTGAACTCCCACAAACTTTCTTAAGCCATGAGCCATACAAGTTCTTGGATCATGTTGATTTTTATGTTTTCAAGACGTTGGAAGTTGGATAGCATATAGGCATTGCAGTAATGCTTCAATAGTAATCATTTCCTTACCATTTTAGACCTCGGAGTTTTGGATCTTCCTTGTATTTGGGCTCGTCTCTTAAAACGAGCTAATAAAATAGATGGATATAGTAGATATAACACTAATATCACCATGAAGCCCATCGTCGTTAGGGTGGAAGGAGATTTCGGATAATAAGTGTCCAAATATTTTCCTTAAGATCATACAATTGATGAGAGTCCCTAGCCAATGGGCCATGCCAGCCGTATTTACGTTCCGATAGGCACCTCCATTGGTACATCCATTAGAAGAAAGCTCATGGGTGTTTACACTCATTTTCGGTACTCTGATGAGGACCAATCAAAGGCCGCCATATGTCGACATTATGTGGCTATAATTGACATAAAACCTAGTCTTAAAGTGGCCCAACTAGCTACAATGGAATCCAGACGACTGATTAAACTTGTGCATAAGTTCTTCTCGAATGAAGCTCATGGGTATTCAAAAATTTGTGCATAATTAAGTTCTTAAATTTTGTAAAGAGCGTGTGGATGCACTGTTGAGTTGAATTGCATGTTAGTTCACTGTCCATGCAAATAATTGCTAGCGAGTGTTTGCAATTCAATTCAATTCAATTCAATTGTGCATCCAAACAAGTCCCAAATGTGGGAGGTCAAGCCAGGGTTGGACTTAGGTGTCGTTTGGTAAACTAAAAAATAAGGTCTGAAAATTAATATAAGTACTGAAAACTTAAAGTGCTGAATTTTAGTACTTATAAGTACTGAAAAATCTGTTTAGTAATTTGTCTGAAAAATGTCCTAATATTTAAAATTATGTATTTTTTCACAAAAGTTTGTTTGGTAAGCATACATTATAGATGTCTGAAAATTGACAATTTGTCATATTTGCCCTTGTTGTTTCAATTTTCATCTTTTATAAAGTATAAGACCAAATATGTTATTATCATGCCATTAAATTTGGCACACTTATGCCCAATTCATAAGTGTAATCATGCCATTAAATTTGGCACACTTATATATATATATATATATATATATATATATATATATATATATATATATATATATATATATATATATATATATATATATATCAAACATAATCTTTCAATTGATGAACCGTGTACTGTATTCTTCTTAATGGAATAGTCATAACCCTTCAATTAGTGTTCTTGAATTGGACAACTAAGTATATCATATTTAACTGATCAAGGCCGTTTTGAAGGTTATGATCATCTAATATTTATTTATTTATTATTATTACTATTTTGAATGATACATCCATAGTGGGCCCTACATTGACAGTATTGTTAATCATGAAACCATTGGGCCCACCTGTATGAACAAAACCAGAGATATGAACCATACTTAGGTGGAGCATCATTTAACTCCCTTTGTTGAGAGATGACTCACGACGCATAATAACATGGTACACTAGTAAATATTGGGTGCGTTTGGCAAAACTTAATTACAAGCATAGTCCATCAATAAGACCCCAATGGAAGCAATTGATAAAAGCTTATTTAAAGATTATGATAATCTAGTATTTGTATTTTACTTTTTCAGGCATAGTGCATCAACAGGACCCCAATATTGGAGCAATAGTCCATCCTGAACTCAACCTCGTCCATCTGTTTTGCCACATCATTTCAGTACATGGGCTCAAAAGTGAGCCAGAACCAATATTCAAGTGGGCTGCATGAGAAGAAAAAGTAGGTAGGAAAATGCATACCATTGAAAACTCCCAGGAGTCCACTGGGATGCTTATATGCCAACCATACCGTTCACAAGGTCATTCCTTATAGTATGAACCAAAAATATTACTTGATTCGAAACTTTAGTAGCCTTTAGAATATATGTTTCAATGTGTACGTTCAATCCTCACTTTTTTCTTATCATGTGGCCCACTTGAATTTTGGATCTACATCATTTGTGGGCTCATACCCTTACATGATATGAAACAAGGGATGGATAGGGTGAATTTCTCACAAACATTATGGTGGGCTGCACCTAGTCTGTCACGCCCTGAAATTCGAAACCCGAGCACAATAACCCAAAGCCCGAGTTCCAAGGTGTGAATTGAAATTTCGAGCATAGATTCCTGGAAATTCCACTCCACACATCGCATAACTAAAATAAATCCCAATTATAAAGTTTCTTTTCCACTAATATCTTATTACATTGAATTTTACAAGATAAAATAAATAAACTACAGTTGACATTTGAGTAACACGTGACCATCTGAATACTCTGTTCCATCTACGTCCTTTCCTTCCTGAAAACCTGCAAGAACTGTGGTGATTTTGGTGAGCTAAAAGCCCAATGAGGTCATTTCCATCATAAGTAATATTCCAGTTAATAAAAAATAGGAGGCGAATCATCAACGGATAAAATTGTATGAAATATACGAGGATGAGGTTATGATTGATACAGTTTATGATTTATTATCAATGGAATATGATTATCATGATGTCATGTATGTTATGATACGTGTGAGAGCAATAAATGTTTAGGAACTCGCTACCACTGAACATTAGGAACATGTCGCAAATCAACCATGCTCACCTAACCGGTACAGCGAGGCGGCAAATCAACCATGCACGCCAGTGGGCAAATCAACCATGCACCACTAATCCAACTGAACAAATCAACCATGCTCAATAAGTGAAACAACCAGAACTCGCTGCCATTGAACATTAGGAACCTGTCGCAAATCAACCATGCTCACCTAACCAGTACAGCGAGGCGGCAAATCAACCATGCACGCCAGGAGTCAAATCAACCATGCTCCTGTTTTGTCGCAGTGTATAAATGTATGCACATGTATGTATTTATGGAAGCAGTCATCAAGCATACAATGCGTATCAAAATTCAAGTCCAATCACGCCATGTATGTTTTATCTTCGTTCAAATAACTCATTATCTAAATATTTATCATAAATTAAGAAAGTTGGAAAATGTGTACATCGTTGATATCAAGAGTGTGTAGTCTAAGTCACACGTATTCCTAAAATCTTGATTTGCACAACAAGAAAGAGATATTGAGAAAAAAGAACCAACAAGAAAGGGAATTTGGAAAGAAGGACTGGGAGGATGGAAACGAAAGACGGATCCTTTGCCTAGGATCAAAGATGCTATTCTAAACTCAATTTAGAAAGAGATTGAAGAAGGGATCTTTACCTAAGATCCGTTACATGAAATAACAAAAAGAGTTGGAAATTGAACGTAAAGAATAGCACACACATGAATAGAGAAATCAACTAGAAGTTTCTGAGATGAATCACTCACCTGACAAGTCCTAAGCTCCAAATTGAGCCTGAGTCGGCTCACTGAGTTGACTCGATTGGGAACTCCTCCTTCTTTCTTCTTTCTTTCTCCTTCCTTCTTTCTTCTTCTTCTTCTTCTTTGCTGGAATGTTCTCCCAGCAATAATGGGTGGGTCCACTACTGATTATAGACCGTAAGTATGCTTTCTCACTCCTCTCTCTCTCCAACGACTCTCTCTCTCTCTCTCTCTCTCTCTCTCTCTCTCTCTTCTTCTTCTTCTTCTTCTTTTTCCTCCTTCCTTTCTCTCTTCCTTCTTCTTTCTTCTTTCTTCTTTCTTTCTTTCTTTCTTTGCTGGAGCAGGGTCCTACAGTGCAGCGGCGCCGCACAGCAAGGTACAACAGCCGCACAACCACCTTTTCTCTTTCTCTCTCTCCTTCTCTCTCTCTAACGTCCTACGCTCTCTCTCTCTCTCCTTTTCTCACCGCTTCTCTCTCTCTTGTGTTTCTTAGAAGATAGAAGTGGTCGAATGGGGACCTTATATAGCTACTAGGGCGATGGAGAAGCAGTGAAGGTGCGAACGTACAAGGGAAATCCCGGTTCGAGTTGGAGAAGAAGACCTACCAGTTCTGGAACTCCTTTGCATGTGGGGCTCGTTGGGAAGCTAGGTGGGGTCCACACGGTGCTATCTAAGAAGATCCGGCCATCCATGTGAGGTAGGATCGAAGATCTTGGCAATTCTTGAATGCTTTACTTTAGTTTGGAAGGTTGAAGTAGGCCATACCATCGACCAAATATATTGATTCCACCAACCACTTAGGTCTAGGTGGGGCGCGCACCAGATGGACGGATTGGATCAACTGATGAGGTCCACTATGATGGACGGTGTGGACGGACAGAGACGGTAGCGCCGTCCGCTGTTTACACAGAAAGGAAGAAAAATTCGAATAGAATTCTTTTGTTTTTTTTTTCAACGTGCGTCGCACGTAATGTACATTTTATGCTCTTCTTTGCACGCGGGGTCTACTTGAAGTTGATCTATACCGTTTGCTCCGTCTAATATATGAATAACGCAAAATAAATCACTGACAAGAAAAATGAGGCAGATCCGAGTCACGGTGGCCCACTTATGATCTGATTTCTGATTAGGGCATTTGTAGGATGATCAAAGGGTTGAAATTTGACGTGTATGGTTAGATCGTGTCCTAAAACTAGTATATAGAGTTTCGTGTGAAAATGATTTTCAGAAATCATAAAACTTAAAAAGGTGGTATAGCTTAAGTTTAACTAATGGCATTTTCGTAATTATCATAAATTTACTAGTTTTATAAAATCTATCACTTCCATATTGTTCTAGGGTTTATTCTAAGCAACTTTAATAAATAGACCATATAGTAATTCCCTACGGATAATTTATTATTAATTTATCAATATTTCAATTTATTTAAATTATTAAATAATTAACTAACTTATAATTTAAATTATTCTAAAATCCTATGGTGTTACAAATACACCCGAGCAGATTCATAGGGTCGAGAATTCACTGGTCTAAGCGTATGCCCGATGACGGACACGATGTACGAATCAGATTTATTGACAGACATGTGTACAGGACGATGTACGGCGGGTTTACATTGATCGCGTAATTCGAAATCAAAGTGGAAGGTTAGATCTTTCGGTCTATCAACGATAGATCCTTCTAACGGTTAGTTTGTTGACTTAGCTAAATATGCTGAGTTTTCAAATGCCTTAAAAAGGTTGGAACGCGTATAAAAGTACATACGTGTGTGTATGCGAGTGAACAACACGGCCTAGAATTTAAGTTCTCACGTCTGGACATGCACTCGTGTACTTACTCGTGCGCTCAAATTTTCGGGGCATTACATAGCCATTGTCCATCCAAAGTTGGAGTGAATTAGGTGGTATTAGGGCAACATAGTATCATGGGGCCTACCTTGATGTATGTGTTCCATACTGTCCATCCATTTTTCTGGATCAATTAGGATATGGTCGTAAAAATGAAGAAGATCCAAATCTCAAGCAGACCACACCACGTGGATTTAATTCTCATTATTAAAAACTTTTTGAGGGTAACAAAAGTTTTAGATCAAGCTAATATATGTCAATTCCATTCATCGAGGTCTTAAGCATACCACACTAAAGGATGTTCAATCCTCTTTTTTTTTTTCCTATCATGCGCTAAAGCCTCTTGCGGGAAGTTTCTAGACTGAAAGTTGGGTGGGACCCACCGTGATGTTTTTGATAAATCTAGCCCGTCCATATGTTTTTCCATATCATTTTAGGTCATGGGACCAGAAATGAGGCAGATCCAAAACTCAAGTGGGCCGCATGACAAGTAATAGTAAAGATTGAACAAAGACCATTGAAACAATTGCAGGGCCACATAAGCTTTGAATCAGGTTAATATTTTTGTGTTTTCAGTTCATCCCAGTAGGAATGACCTTATAAAGTTTATGGATGGTATATAAACATCGCAGGGGACCCCGGGGTGGTTTCAATGGTAAGCATTTCCATGCCCATTGTTTCCTGTTGTGCGGCCCACTTGAGTTTGGGATATGCCTCATTTTTTCTCTGACGTTCTAAAATGATCTAGCAAAATGGATGGCCAGGGTGGATTTCTCACAAACATCACCATTAGCATACCTGGCTTTCCCATGCATGAACTTCCTGTAAAGGCTTTGATGTGAAATCCATGTCCCTAGCAAAATGGGATTGTATTGCCTGACATAATGGCACCTTGTGGTACTGTATTCATGATGTGACAAGGTTTTACGGGCCCCATCACAATGGTAGATCCACACTATTCATACATTTTTTCATATTGATTTAGGTTATGAGCCTAAAAATCTGGCAGACCCAAAGCTCAACTGGACCACACTACACAAATCGGAGGAGATTGAACGAGGACAATTGAAAACTTCTTGCGGCCATAAAAGTTTAGGATCAAGCTAATTTTGTGTTTTCACTTTGTCGAGGTATGTGTGACATTATGAATAAGTTGGATGGCATAAAAATATCATGGAGGTCCCTAAGAAGGTTTCAATGGTGGGCATTGTCCCCAAGGCTTTCTGTGGTGTGGTCCACTTGAGCTTTGGCTCTATCGCATTTTGTGGCTCGTGCCCTAAAATAATGTAGCAAAATTGATGAACGTGCTGGATATAAAATACATGCATCATGATGGGGCCACAGAACTTTGCCATGTTAACACAGTAGCTACACAATTTGAACAGAAATCGTCATTAAAAAAAATGTTTTTACTTAAAATCACTTACCGCATTTTGCTTTAAACGTTAAGTCAAAAGAAGAAAGCTTAAAAATTAGTCCATTTTTTTTAGTGAAAATCCAAATTAAGCACTTAAACTTTTTGATTTACCAAACGATTGAATTAGAAAAATCACTGAAAAATGCCTATTCCAACATTAAAGGCTGAGATTCAGTTTTACCAAACAGGCCCTTAGCTTATCTCTTAAGCCTTCCCCTAGCCCAGCGCTGGCCTTAACTAGGCCAAAAAGGATTTGACCCTGGAGAGCTAGGGAAGGCCCCGAAAGGAAAGGAGTTGAGTGATCCAAGGCTTCACATAAATCTAATTCAAGAATTTTTTACATGTCCTCCATCTATAACAAATCTTAGATATAAATGGTTAGGATCATTCAACTATGACCGTCAATACAACAGTGGTTTTTAAGCTGGACATGTACATTGAATGGTACCATTAACAAAACGTCTTTAAAATCGAATAACGGTGGCCCACTTAATTATTAGACGAGGCCAACGAATCAGACTAGGCCATTCATCATTGGGTGCTTGGCCCTCAGGCCAAGTTTAGCCGCTGGCCCACTTTCTCCCCCAGGAGGAAGGAAATATATAGTAGGATGTCGCACCATCATAAGATATATATATTGTAGGAAGTTCCCATGAGGTCGAGCTGTGTGGAACCCATCATGATATGGATTGGACATTAACACCATGCATTTGATGGGTCCCCTTTAGAATATGGGAT
>ML058567.1:600000-843404 GCA_003013855.2 Liriodendron chinense | reverse complement strand
AAATCAACCATGTTACCTAACGGTACAGCAAGGCGGCAAATCAACCATACACGCCAGTGGGCAAATCAACCATGCACCACTGATCCAACCGAGCAAATCAACCATGCTCAATAAGTGAAACGACCAGAACGTGCACTGAACATTAGAAACCTGTCGCAAATCAACCATGCTCACCTAACCGGTACAACGAGGCGGCAAATCAACCATGCACACCAGGAGTCAAATCAACCATGCTCCTGTTCTGTCGCAGTGTATAAATGTATGCACATGTCATGAGTTTATAGAAGCATTCATCAAGCACATAATGCAATTCATCATTCAATCATATCATATCATGCATGCATTATCTTTATTCAGGCAATTTCTCTTTTAACCCTAGTTTGTTGTATATTAGGTGAAAATAGATCAGAAGGATGACGTGTAAGCTTTTAGCGTTTTGACGATTTACTATTGTTATTCTAAAGGTGACGTCTTGTACGTAATCTAAGCCTAAGTTGAGTTTGTCTAAAATTTTGATGTGTGACTAGAAAGGAAAAATTTGAGGAAATAGAATCAACAAGGATGAATAATTGAGAGATGAAATTAAAAATAAATTCAAGAGATGGATCCCTTAGGATCCATACTATGCACAAATTCACAAACCTAAGCCTAGTTAGAAAGATATTGAGAGATGGATCTATCCCTAAGATCTATGATGGAGGAAAATAAGTGTAGGGAATGAAGAATCAACAAGAACTTTCTGAGATGAATCACTCACTTTACAGATCTTAAGCTCCAAATCGAGTCTGAGTCACCTCACTGAGTCGACTCAGTTGAATATTTCTTTCTTTCTTCTTTCTTTCTTCCTTCTTTCTCCTTCCTTCTTCTTTCTTCCTTCTTCTTTCTTTCTTCCTATCTTCTTCTGATCTGAAGCAGGGTCCAGTAGTGCAGCAGCGCAACAACAGTAAAGCAACAGCAGCCGCACCACCACCCTCTCTCTCTCTCTCTCTCTCTCTCTCTCTCTCTTCTTCTTCTTCTTCTTCTTCTTCTTCTTTTTCCTTCTTCCTTTCTCTTTCTTCTCCTTCTCCTTCTTCTTCTTCTTCTTCTTCTTCGCTGGAAGGTCCTCCTAGCAGTAGTAGTGGCAGCAGCAGGAACAACAAACCGTCACCACCCTCTCTTCTCTCATCTACCCTCACCACTACACTCGCTCTATTCGCACACACTCTCTCACTACCCATACCTCTCTCTCTCTCTCTCTCTCTCTCTCTCTCTCTCCTCTCCCTGTGTTTCTTAGAAGGTAGGAGTGGGCGGATGAAAACCTTATATAGCTAACTTGGGCGGTGGAGAAGCGGTGAAGGTGCGGACCTACAAGGAAGTCCCGGTTCGAGTTGGAGAAGGAGATCGACTGGTTTTGGAACTCCTTTGCATGTGGGGCTCGTTGGGAAGCTAGGTGGGGTCCACACGGTACTCTCTAAGAAGCTCCGGCCATCCATGCGAGGTAGGATCTAAGATCTTGGCCAATCTTGAATTCTTTAATTGAGTTTGGGAAGTTGAAGTGGGCCATATGATCGACCGAAGATGTTGAGACCACCAACCTCTTAGGTCCGGGTGGGGCGCGCTCCAGATGGACGGATTGGATCAACTGATGGGGTCCACTGTGATGGACGGTGTGGACTGTTAATGGCGGCAGCGGTAACGCTGCTGCTATATCAACGTTCGAAGAGGACGGCTTCCGTCCGCATCGCGTGAAACGCGGTCAACGCGGGTTGACCGCGTGCCGACCGTGTGCACTGCACACGAGGGTCCCACCTTGATGTATGTAAGAAATCCAATCCGACCATCAGCTAGGCCACCTAATTTTAAGGCATGACATAAAAAATGAGGCAGGTCCGAGTTTAGATGGCCCACTTATGGCCCAATTTCTAATTAGGCTATTTGTAGGATGATCGAAGTGCTAAAATTTGACGTGTACGGTTAAAACATGTCCCTAAACTATTATACAAAGTTTTGTATGAAACTGATCGTCAGAAACTGATATTCTTAAAATCGTCAGTTTAACAATTGGCATTTTCGTAATTATGGTAGATTTATGAGTTTTGTGAAATCTGACATTTCTATGTATTATTTAATATTAATTTATCAATATTAAAGTGATTTAATTACTTGAATAATCAATTAAACTACTAATTAAATCATTCTAGAAATCTAAAGTTAATAAAATTATTATTTAAATTATTGTAAGGACTCGGGTTATTACATTTTTCTATAAAAGGACACCTCTACGTTGTTCCGAAGGCATCATAGAAGGCTTGTGAAGTCTAGAAAGGTGGAGAGAAGGATCGTGGAGTATTCGCAACTCCTCTAACTAGGGTTTTTATAGTTTTCTTATGCTTTTAATTAGTTTTTCTTATGATTTTAGTTGTAGCATGATGATGCTCGGCTAGAACCTCTTAGCTAAGGCTAAGAGGTGAATCTTGTAGCTAGTTATCATGTAGAATTTATTTAATTCAAGTATATTTACTTAAAGTTTGGATATTTAAGTTCTAGTTTGAATAAAGTTGGTAATTTTAGATGTTTTATGAGAGTTCATCTGCTTAAGAAATGAGTTCCTTGTAATTCCCTGAGATTATCATTTTTGGATTGATTAGATTCGAATTGTAATAACCCTAGAGCATGCCATAGTCTGTTGGCATGACTGTTACTTCGAAGGCTACATGTTTGAATTCTATGTACTTCATTAAAACTAAAATCTTATTTTCTAACTTAAGTAGGATAGTTTGTGTTTGAATGCTTAATCTTCCAACTAAATGAGAGATATAACTTCGAATCTAGTTGTGTTTATGCTTGGATGAATGAATTCATATGGAACTACTACAAGTGGATCCTTGAGGCCTTAGTCTCGTTAATTATCAGATTTTTTCTAAAGTTATTGTTTTACTTAGTTTTTAAAATTAAATTCTAAATTTGCTAAGATTGAAGTTGTTAGAATGGTTTAAATTTATTTACCCTAGTTTCTTGTGGATCGACCTCGGTCTTACCGAGTTAGTACTATATTGCAAACCTTGCACTTGAGGCGAGCGAACAGTGCTCACCAAAATACTAGTATCTCATGGAATGTATGAGTCATGTTTATCCTTTTCAAAATATTCCAAAAATAATTCATCATTATCCAACCTTATCCAAGGCCTTAAAATACCACCACAAACTCGTTTAATCGCAAGATTTCCAATAGGCAATGTATTACACATGTTCCACATAACTTTCCAAAAATAATCCAAGACGTATTAATCAGCGAAACAAATTCATAATTTGAAAATAATGTAGGAATTTCCAGCAAATAAAAGGTCAAAATCTAAACTACAATCAATCTAAACCGTGAATTTCCAAATGTCAATTTAAGAAATATGGAAATCAATCACCTTCAAAATAAAAAAATTTAAGAAACCGTTAACAAAATCTGAATTACAATGTGAAAAATGATATGAGAGACAACTCACATTAATAAATTCGACTCAAATATGAAGTTTCCAAACTCCTCTTTGTCTTGGACGAGTTGACTCAACAACTCACATAATCTTTCTCACGAACTTTCTTCATAACACTATTTTTCTCTCTCTGCATCTGTTTCTTCAACTTTTGCCGAACTACTCTAGCTAGCTTAGGGTTTTTTTTATAACCTATGTGAGCCTCTGGAGAGTTCTTTGCGTAAAGGATTTCACAGACTTGTCACGATTATACACAGCGTGTGCAAACAGTGTGGAACGGATGCCACGTTAATCCAATTGCATATTATAGCACATGCTATAGTTGGTCGATTATTTGGTAAGGATTAAAGGTTGGCATCCTGGCCTACCTAATGGACGTGTTAGATAATTGGATTGAGTTTTGACAAGGGATGAGTGGTTATGGTTTGAACAAAAAAGATAAGATTTCTTCAAACCGGTTGTAGTGGACGTAAGTGTTTGAATTTTGGGGACGAAATTTCGTTAAGGGGGGAAGAATGTAATGACATGAGGTTACAGGTGCGTACCGTCTACATTTATACACTTAGGTTAATCAATTAAGCCTATTTTAACTATTCACCCATAGATCACTGTAAAGATATACATTCTACTTATCACAATACGAAACTTACTGTACAGAGATCCATACATATGATTAGGACCATGACCATCCAATTACCTTAATTTTTACATATCATCTGACCATCCATCACACATTGATCCACCAAATGGCTCATCCAAATAGCAAAATGAACCGATCATTTTGAAGATCGTTAGATAAGTACTAAGCTTATTGGTTAAATTTTCTATTGGATGTGTACAAATGCCGTTTTGGACCATAGAGATGTACAACCCATTAAAATGGCATCTTGGTCATCTTGGTGAGATCAAGGCCAAAAATTGGGTGTTAGAAAGAGCATGAAAGATAATGGTCAGTGGTGAAATTTTATTCTGTTCGGAGGGTACAACAACAAGTTATGGACACCAGAAGTCAAAACCAAAGAAAAGGGTAAAATTGGAATATATAGATAATAATACAACCAGACTAGTGACATTTCTACCATGAGAATTATCTACCCATTTTACTACGTGTGGCCCATTTAAGCATTGATTCTGGTTCATATAAAGGTTTTTATCTCAACATGGTCGGTCAAAACTGATGAAGGGAGTAGATCATCTCTGTGGGTCCCACAAATTATATATATATATATATATATATATATATATATATATATATATATATATATATATATATATATATATATATAGGAATGCGCACCTGCGCACTTCTCGTGAGAGACACTCATGAGCACTTTTTCATGGCTCATCTCACGTGATGTGAGCCCCAAAATCTGAGCCGTCCATGTGATGCATTACCCCAAAAATCATCTACCCATTTTTCTACGTGTGGCCCATCTAAGGATTAAATCTGGTTCATATAAAGGTTTTTATCTCAACATGGTCGAGCAAAACTTATGAATGGAGTAGATCATCTCTGTGGGTCCCACAAATTAAAAAGAGAGGGAGAGAAGTGCCCAGGTGAGCATTCCTCCCTCTCTCTCTCTCTCTCTCTCTCTCTCTCTCTATATATATATATATATATATATATATATATATATATATATATATATATATATATATATATATATATATGAGTTTGAGCGCATTTAATTTTCATATAAATAGGAGAGAGAGGTTACACCCGAGTTCATTTATTGCAATTAATTTTAAGGAAGAGGGGAATCTATTATTTACGGCAGGGCCTACCGTGATGTTTGTGAGAAATCCACCCCATCCATCCGTTTGGCTAGACCGGGTTAGGGGATGGGCCAAAAAATGAGGTAGATCCAAAATTCAAGTGGGCCTCACAACTTAAATATGCGGATAGGGAAATGACTACCATTGAAAGCCCTCTTGGGTGCACTGGTCATTCATACTTAGATGACTTGTATCCACGCTGTCCATCCATTTTGACAGCTCAGTTTAAGGGATGATCCCATAACTGAAGCAAATCCAAATTTCATGTGGTCCGCCCTAAGTAAAGAGTGTGGTGATTGAATGCCTACTATTAAAAACTTCTTGGGACCATCGGATTGTTTAGTTGCCATCCAACGTATTGGTGAGGTCACGTAGACTAGACGAGTGACATTTGTGTGGTTCCTTCATTTGCTTCAATTATGGGATCATGCCTTAAACTAGCTGTCAAAATGGATGGACAGCGTGGATACAAGTAATCTGAGTATGAATGACCTTATCAACGGTATTGATGGCATATAAACTTTACAGTGGACCCAAGAGGGCTTTCACTGGTAGTCATTTCCCTATCTACTTTTTTAAGTTGTGAGGCCCACTTGAATTTTGGATCTGCCTCATTTTTTGGCCCATCTCCTAACCTGATCTAGCCAAACAAATGGATGGGGTGGATTTCTCACAAACATCATGGTGGGCCCTGTCGTAAGTAATGGAATCCCATCTTCCTTAAAGTAATTGCAATAAATGAAAAGGAGGGTAACCTCTCTCTCATATTTATATGAAAATTAAATGCACTCAAATCTAACTGCAAATGAACGGCATCTAAGCTGGTTGGACTTGAGGTATAGTCCAACCGGTTAGACTTGAGAGTGCCGTTCATTTGCAGTTAGATTTGAGTGCATTTAATTTTCATATAAATATGAGAGAGAGGTTACCCTCCTTTTCATTTATTGCAATTACTTTAAGGAAGATGGGATTCCATTACTTACGGCAGGGCCCACCATGATGTTTGTGAGAAATCCACCCCATCCATTTGTTTGGCTAGATCAGGTTAGGAGATGGGCCAAAAAATGAGGCAGATCCAAAATTCAAGTGGGCCTCACAATTTAAAAAAGTAGATAGGGAAATGACTACCATTGAAAGCCCTCTTGGGTCCACTGTAAAGTTTATATGCCATTAATACCGTTGATAAGGTCATTCATACTCAAATGACTTGTATCCACGCTGTCCATCCATTTTGACAGCTAGTTTAAGGCATGATCCCATAATTGAAGCAAATGAAGGAACCACACAAATGTCACTCGTCTAGTCTACGTGACCTCACCAATACGTTGGATGGCAACTAAACAATCTGATGGTCCCAAGAAGTTTTTAATAGCAGGCATTCAATCACCACACTCTTTACTTAGGGCGGACCACATGAAATTTGGATTTGCTTTAGTTATAGGATCATGCCTTAAACTGAGCTGTCAAAATGGATGGACAGCGTGGATACAAGTCATCTAAGTATGAATGACCAGTGGACCCAAGAGGGCTTTCAATGGTAGTCATTTCCCTATCCACATATTTAAGTTGTGAGGCCCACTTGAATTTTGGATCTGCCTCATTTTTTTGCCCATCCCCTAACCCGGTCTAGCCAAACGGATGGATGGGGTGGATTTCTCACAAACATCACGGTAGGCCCTGTCGTAAGTAATGGATTCCCCTCTTCCTTAAAAGTAATTGCAATAAATGAACCCAGGTGTAACCTCTCTCTCCTATTTATATGAAAGTTAAACGCGCTCAAACTCATATATATATATATATATATATATATATATATATATATATATATATATATATATATATATATATATATATATATATATAGAGAGAGAGAGAGAGAGAGAGAGAGAGAGAGAGAGAGAGAGGGGGGGGGGGGGGGGGCACTTCTCTCTCTCTCTTTTTAATTTGTGGGACCCACAGAGATGATCTACTCCATTCATAAGTTTTGCCCGACCATGTTGAGATAAAAACCTTTATATGAACTAGATTGAATCCTTAGATGGGCCACACGTAGAAAAATGGGTAGATGATTCTCACGGTAGAAATTTCACTCGTCTGGTTACAGAAGCTATGTATTATTACCTATATATTCCAATTTTACCCTTTTCTTTAGTTTTGACTTCTGGTGTCCATAACTTGTTGCTGTACCGTCTAAACGAGATAAAATTTCACCACTGACCATTATCTTTCACGCTCTTTCTAACGTCTAATTTGGGCCTTGATCTCACCAAGATAACCAAGATTCCATTTTAATGGGTTGTACATATCTATGATCTAAAACGGCATTTGTACACATCCAATAGAAAATTTAACCGGTAACCTTTGTACTTATCTAACAATCTTCGAAATGATCGGTTCATTTGGTATTTGGATGGGCCATTTGGTGGATCCATGTGTGATGGATGGTCAGATGATATGTAAAAATTAAGGTAATTGGATGGTCATGGTCCTAGTCATATGTATGGATCTCCCTACAGTCAGTTTCGTATTCTGACAAGTAGAATGTATATCTTTAGGGTGATCTATGGTGAATAGTTAAAATAGGCTTAATTGATGAACCTACATGTGTATAAATGTAATCGGTACACACCTGAAACCTCGGGTCATTATATTCTTCCCCCCCTTAATGGAATTTCATCCCTGAAATTCAAACACCTCCGTCCACTACAACCGGTTTGAAGAAATCTTATCTTCTTTGTTTAAACCATAACCACTCATCCCTTGTCAAAACTCAGTCCAATTATCTAACAAGTCCATTACATAGGCCAGGATGCCAGCATTTAATCCTTACCAAATAATCGACCATGTACATCATGTGATATAATTTGCAATTGGATTAACATGGCATCAGTTCCACACTGTTTGCAAACGCTGTGTATAACCATGACAAGTCTGCGGATTCCTTTACGCAAAGAACTCTCCAGAGGCTCACATAAGTTATAAAAAAACCCTACGCTAGCTAGAGTAGGTCGGCAAAAGTTGAAGAAACAAACACATAGAGAGAAAAATAGTGTTATGAAGAAAGTTTGTGAGAAAGATTGTGTGAGTTGTTGAGTCGACTCGTTCGGGACAGAGAGGAGTTTGGAAACTTCATATTCGAGTCGAATTTATTTATGTGAGTTGTCTCATACATTCCGTAAGAGACTAGTATTTTGGTGAGCATCCAAGTGTGTGCAATAGGCCCTGTGAACTTTTGTGGTTGGGCGGCCATGTGTGCGCGATGGATTGTGTCTCCCCATCGGTTGTTGTGGGTAGGGTGAGCACCCAGGTGTATACAAGAGACCGCTACACAAGTCGGTGGGTGTTTTATTGATTGTGACCGGTTGGGTGAGTGTCGTGCAACAGACTATTATGCAGACCACTGGGATGGTTGTGGCTGGTTAGGTGAGCACATACAAGAGACTGCTATGTAGATCAATGGAGTTGGTTGTGGCTGGTTGTGTGAATACTACACAAAAGACCGCTATGCAGACCACTGGGATGGTTGTGGACGGTTGGTGTACAAGAGACCGCTATACAGACCAAAGGATGTGTGATTGATAGTGTGGGCCAACTAGATGAAATTGGTTTTGGATGTTCTATTGGTGGCAATACTGAGATGATTGATGCATACTTGTATATATTGCATTACATGCATGATATAAAAAGTTGGTTTGATTCTCTTTTATACGTGATGCCTCATATTTCATGAAAATCTTTTATACAATTTTATTACTTGGATTGCATATGATAAATTGTACGAGATTACTCACCGGTTTTTATAATTGACGCAGTGTTATGCGATTAATCGTAGTGATAACTGATGATTTAGAAGATTACAAGGAGGCGATTCCAGAAGAAGAAGGATTTTAGAAGACATGTTAGATTATATTTATTTAAATTTTTAGTTTGAAAGCTTGATGTAATAAGGCCCATTAGATCACCATTAGTTTAGATAGTTGAAGATAAATTGAAATATTTTATAGCTTGGTTTATTAAGGAAATTGCTTTATTTTTATTCTATATGTTTGGTACCATGTGAATGGTAAAAAACTATATATAGGCTGAGATTGTGAGGTCTTCATTCATTATTTATATAACACCCTTGAATTTGGGATTTGAGTAAATATACTCAAGTGTCGAATTTTCAGGGCGTTACAGCATGCCTAGGTACACAAATGAAGAAGATGACTAGCAATACCACTAACATGTTCGATGGCTCTCACGCGGGCCACAAAAAGCTTCTCCACTATAAAACACTTGCTTTTGTTCTTGTTTATCCGCTAACCCGTGATAGCTTCATACCTGGAAATGAAGTTGTTCACTGTCTTAGTAGATTTACTTCTACCATTTACAAATAACATTGTGTCATCCGCAAATACCATATGAAAGATAAGCGGCAGCCCCTTCAGACTTTATAGGGTTGGCAGAAACCCATCTCAATCATTCTTGTTAAGCCTTTGCTAAACGCTTCAACGGCTAAGATGAACAGGCTTGGAGAGATTGGATCCCCCTGCCAAAGCCCTCGGGATGACTTGAAATAACACGTAGCTTGCTTATAAGAACTGAAAACTTACTGTTCGACCAACACTTTTTAACTAGGAGAATCCACTCCCAGCTGAAACTGAATTTCAAGAGCACTTCCTTGAGAAAATTCCAATCAACACGATTGTATGCCCTCTTCTTGTCAGTTTAATAGCTACTTTGTTCCCTCACACTTTCCGTCTGATATCCCTAAAGATTTCCTACACGAGTTATGCTTTCTGCTGTAGATCTCCCTTGAATGAAATTTCCCTACTCTACCCAAATCAGCTTAGGAAGCAGAGAATTTAACCTGTTTTTTTAGTAAATCTTGTACGCACAATTGCATAGACCGATAAGATGAAAATCTGAAAACTTATTTGGAGAAGGAATTATAGGGATGGGAGCAATCAGTGAGGAGGTAAATGCGCTGGGGATGGCTCCTCCTTTGAAGAATACACAACTACATCAAATAGGTCTTTTCCTACTATGTGCCAGCAATTAGAGAAAAAGGCTATCGGAAAACCGCTAGGTGGAAGAATTTGAATTTTTGAGATCCAAGCTCTCTTACCTCTACTTATCTCCATCTGGTGGAAGAATTTGGTGTTCCTGTTGCCTTCCAGGAGCCACCTATTCCTCGACTTTTGCTTCCAATAAATATCTTTCCTGAGCTCCAAACAAGTCAGCTCAGATTTCGCAGATTGGACCTGGACAACCTCTTGTGCTATAGTAACTGCTACACCCGCTTGCTTAGTCTGCCGAAAAAATGTTCCCAAACACATCTCGATTCTATACCCTCAGCGCCTTCTTTAGAGTGTTCATCTTACCCAACAGTGAGAATATAGGATTGGAGGCAGCAAGTCCTTCAACATTCTCCCAAGTATTTTGGACAAATGAAAGGAAAGACGCATGCCTCTCTCACATTCTCTGATAGTGAAACGTCTTAGGGAAATTAGCTGGAACCTAAGGAATTTGAAGAAGGAGAGGGCGTGATCTGACTAAACCCGAGGTAGATGAAGGACTTGAAACAACGGGAATCGATTAAGCCACTTCGTATTGCATAGGGCTCGGTCCAGCCTAGCCGAGACTCGCGAAGAACCCCTTGGTTATTACACCAAGTAAATCTGCTTCCTACAAAGCCTACATCTTGTAGGTTCGTCTAGTTCACATCTTTTTTAAATTCAACTGACCCTAGACTGAGACGAGCTCTGCCCACCATTCTCTCAGACTGTACCAACACTTCGTTAAAATCTCTGCAAGTGACCCAGGCTCCTGGGTTGGTGGGCGCAATTGTAAGACTCCATTAAGTGGGCCACACATGTCATCGGTTTAGATCATGACCGTTGGATTATTCAGATTGAGCGATTCAGTGGGCCCCACCATAGTTGTGATCATTGCAAATAGGTTTGGGGTGGGACGCTTGAACCGTGTTCCCTATACGCAGTTATTAAGCCAGATATGGAAACCTACGGTGTGGAGACACTAGAGGAGAGAAGTGTGATGGGTAAGCTTCTCTGGCCCTCTTTCTTATAAATATACGTCTTGGTCTCCTTACCAACATACAAGAGAAAACCCTAGTCCCATTGAGTGATTCTCCTAAAGTTGTAAGGTGCGGAAGACCAAGAGTTCCTCTCGGCAACACGACGGCGTCGGGAATGTCTTCCCAATCAGGTATGGCTTTAAGATTGCAGTATGGAATCTCCATTGTTGATGCATAGACGATCCGATTATTCCACATTAAGTTTAAGTTTCACAGTTGGTATCAGAGCCACCTATGCATCAATCTTGGTGGATTTTTCATAATGATTTTAGTAAAATCTTAAAAATCCATAAGGTCAGATTTATCCATCGAGTTTTGGTGGTCTGCCTTACAAACGGATCTGAAAATGGGTTCATCTCCTTGATCGTCCGCACCCATGGCAGTTGATGAAAGGGGCAGCAATCATGTAATGCTGTCCACATTAGATCTACCAAACCGGAGGAGGGGTTGCTAATCGTTGACGGCTACCAACAGCGGCAGCAGCTGCGATTAGGGGTTGGCAGTTTTAGATTGGCCTCCCATTCAGATTTAAAAAAAAAAACGCCCAAATCCAACAAGCACCAAGATTACTTGCATGTGTGGCCTAACAATCTCAAAACCCTACCCAAATCAGATCCCTAACCTCGGCACTGTGATTTCATGGCATTGCTGGTTTCTGGATCATTCAGAGGCGGCTGGCAAAATCGCTGCTGCTTTGAAAACATACAGAATAAAAAAAAAACACCCGCTGCTGTTTTCAGCATCAGGGAGGCAATGACTGATGTCGTTGCTGTGCGAGCCTGCCGCCATGGTTGATCGCGGCCATCTCTTCTATGTATGCCGGGAGCTTGCTCATGGCTGTCAGCGGCGCGTTCCCCTGCTCATCTGCCATCATTTGTCGTTGCCATTAATGGAGTTTTCACCATCAATGGAGTTCGAGGGCAGCGACTGACGACGACGGCTGACGGCGAGGGCAGGGGCTGATGGCAAGGGCAAGACGGTGGCTGATGGCAGTCACCATTGACGGTGGTGAATGCGGACGACGGTGGCTGATGGCTGTCACCATTGACGGTGGTGAATGCGGACGACGGTGGCTGATGGCTGTCACCATTGCAGTCACCATTGACGGTGGCTGATGGCTGTTACCATTGCCTGATTCGGCAGTCAGGGCTGGCGGTGACCATCCTCTTTTCCAGCGGCTAGGGTTTGGAGATTTCCTTCTATAATGGGTTTTGGCCGTGAGAAGGAATATCCTGATTTGGGTTTTTTTTTTTTGGGCATATGCTATGGGCATACAGCGTATTGCTGTTTTTGGAATATTTATTGGGTTGGGCCACACACTGTGCCGTGATCCAATCCAGTGGGCCAGCCCGATAGGCCCAACACAGTAGGACATGCCCAACAGGCCCAGTCCATTTGGCCGGGCCGGACAGGCCCAATCAGCCCAGCCCAAGCCCAATTTCAGCAACTCATTTGATGTTCATCCTGGGTTTGTGCCCTGCTTCAGTTTATTTGGGCCCATTGCCCAAAATGACTCTAACCATTGAAATAATTATACTTGGGCCATCCTTTCAGTGCAAATAAAACCTAAATTGTGTGTATTGATGGTTGGTGAGTTTCACTTGTTAGATGGACCAAGTAATTTAATATACATGGTTATTTCTATTTAGCTTTGATTTGGCCTAAAATAGGGCCATTTCCCATTTGTTTAAGGCTGATATTTAGTTGTTGACCATTAAGTATTCAATCCAACCATCACTTTAGAATATGTTTGTGCATACGAGCGGTCAGCATCAGCCATATTTTAGGCCGAATCAGAATTTCTGCAGTATGGTTCGTTGTGGGCAGAACCATGTAGCAATCCTTGGGTCTAGAAGTAGGGATTGGATCTTATTGTGTTAGCCACCAAAGTGACCTCAATTGGCAAAGATTTCTACTTCTAGATTTCTGTACTTGAAATTCAGTGACCCTCCATTATAGGATTGCATTCAGTTGCGTTCATACCCAGGCAGCGGTGGTCAGAACAAAGAAGTATCATCGTTTGGCTGGATGTGAGCGGAATGAAGTGATTGGTGATGGTGATATAGGTTTGAGAGACTCATTTCACCCAAAGGTGATGGGCGTCTTAGAACTATTTCACCAACATTGGTCAGCTTCATGATTCAGTAGAGCCTCCTGTATGTTACAATTTCGCCCAAAGGAGGAATCGTGACGATACGTTGGCCTCTTGCTAGATTTTGATGATTATGGCCCATCATCATTCTCGGTCATTTGATTGAAGGCCCACATCAATCGAATGTTCATACATGCATGATATTTGTGGTTTATGTTTATGCATTGTTATATGGGACTTGTTTATTAATGTGAGTTTTATGCTTTGAATGTCCAGCTATGACTGTTTCCAATATTCCAACCCAATTCAATTCCATACCTTTGCTTACTGGGTCCAACTAATCCAAATGAAAGTCGTCTGTTGAAATAGTCCTAGGTTGCATGGACTTGGACTTGGCCCTGGAGGAAGTAGAGCCTTCTATTCCAACTGACTCTAGTACGGAATCAGCAAAGGCTCACTATAAGGCCTATACCAAGTCAAATAAGATGTGTCTCAAGATCATAAAGAACTCGATTTCTGAGACCATGCAGGGTGTCATGCCCGACACTGAGAAAGCTAAAGATTTCTTGACTGAAATAAGAAAACGATTTCAGAAATCGGATAAAGCTGAGCTGAGTTCACTTTTACATAAATTGACTCAAGCCACCTATAACGGTCAAGGAAATATCAGGGAGTACATTCGTGGATTGTCTGATGTGGTGGCTAAAATTCGGGCATTAGACCTTAAGATTGAGGATGAACTCCTGATTTTCTTGGTTCTGAACTCCCCCCCTCCACAATTCAGTCAATTCCAAATCAGCTATAATACTCAAAAGGAAAAGTGGACATTGAACGAACTAATATCTCAATGCGTTCAGGAGGAAGAGAGACTCAGAAGGTCGAGCAAGACACAAAGTGCGCACCTAGTGACATCTGGTCAAGGACGAAAAGGAAATAAGAAAAGAAAGCACACTTCAGGAAAAGGTTCTACGGGTACTGCGGGTGGCAATCAGTCTAAGTCTGGAAAGACATTTAAGAAGAAAAGGAAGGGTCCTAATGATGGCTGCTTCTTCTGCAAGAAGCCTAGTCATCAAAAGAAGGATTGTGAAGAATTTAAAGCATGGCTCATTTCTAAGGGTAAAGACCATATTTTAGTCTGTTTTGAATCAAATTTAGCTGATATGTCCACAGACTCCTGGTGGATAGATTCTGGTGCAACTATTCACATTTGTAATTCCATGTAGGATATGCTCCAAAGCCGGACCCCAACTGATGCAGAAAGATCAGTCTATATGGGGAACGACATTAGAGCAAACATAGAGGCTATTGGAGTCTGTAGGCTTAGGTTATCGTCAGGACACTTTCTTGATCTAGTAGATACTATTTGTGTGTCTTCTATAAGGTGCAATTTGGTTTCCATTTCTCGTTTGGACAAATTTGGTTATAAGTTTAAATTTACAAATGGAAAATTAAGCATTTACTATGATTCAGTTGTGATTGGTTCTGTCACTTTAGTTAATAACCTTTATCAGCTAGATTTGGATGTTTCATATGTATACACATTAACTCCTCACATGGAAACACTAGGCATCAAACGAAGTTTAGATTGTGAGAATTCCTCCATGCTATGGCACAGGCGATTAGGCCACATCTCTCGTGAGAGATTGGAAAGACTTGTACGTGAAGGAATTCTTCACTCCTTGGACTTCTCAGACTTTGGGGTTTGTATTGATTGCATTAAAGGTAAACAGACTAGAATAAGGAAAAAGGGTGCCACTAGGAGCGTAGGACTCTTAGAAGTGATTCATACAGACATCTGCGAACCGTTCCCTACAACATCCTGGAATGGGCAGAAGTATTTTATCACTTTTATAGATAACTACTCTCGTTATGGGTACTTATACCTTATTAACGAAAAATTAGATGCCCTGGATACATTTAAGATCTATAAGGCTGAAGTCGAGAATCAACTCGATAGGAAGATCAAAGTCGTTAGATCCGACCGTGGTGGTGAGTACTACGGAAGATATGACGAATCTGGGCGTAATCCTGGTCCATTCGCTAGATACCTACAAGATTGTGGCATCGTCGCCCAATACACCATGCCTGGTACTCGAGAGCAGAATGGTGTAGTGGAAAGGCGTAATCGCACCCTAAAGGACATTGTGCGATCTATGATTAGTAATTCTACATTGCCAGAATCTTTGTGGGGTGATGCGTTGAAAACGGCTGTGCATATTCTTAATAGGGTCCCAAGTAAGGCTATAATGAAAACTCCATATGAATTGTGGACAGGGCGAAAGCCTAGTCTACGATATTTTCATGTATAGGGTTGTCCTGCAGAAGCCAAACCGTATAACCCGCATGAAAGAAAACTTAACCCTAGAACTGTTAGTTGCTTCTTTATTGGATACCTAGAAAGATAAAAAAGATTCAGATTTTATTGTCCATTATATTCCATGAGAGTCATTGAGACTGGGAATGCTAGGTTTATTGAGAACACTGAAGATAGTGGGAGCACAAATTTAAGAGATATTGTATTTGAGGAAGAGCGGATTGTGATTCCCACCACAATCATTCAGAGTAGCATGGTTGTCCGTCCAGCAGTGGACCCTGAGATTCCTATGGACGACCATGTACAACCTCAAATACAACCCACTGATGAGGAAATGGAAAACCCAATTCAGAATAATGAGCCATTAAGACGATCACATAGAGAGAGAAGATCTGCAATACCAGATGATTACATCATCTATTTGCAGGAGCATGAGTTTGACATTGGGGTTGAAAAGGATCCTGTATCCCTTTCACAGGTCGAACAAAGTGCGGATTCTTCTCATTGGTTCGATGCCATGAAGGATGAATTGAAATCCATGAAGGACAACAAAGTTTGGGACCTTGTTGAATTGCCTGAAGGGATTAGGCCGATTGGTTGCAAATGGGTATTTAAAACCAAACGGGACTCTAAGGGCAATATCGAAGGGTATAAAGCCAGGCTAGTTGCAAAGGGTTTCACTCAGCGTGAGGGCATTGACTTTAAGGAGACTTTCTCACCTGTATCTAAGAAAGACTCCTTTAAGATCATTATGGCTCTTGTGGCTCATATGGATTTGGAGCTACATCAAATGGACGTAAAAACTACGTTTCTCAATGGAGATCTAATGGAGAACGTATATATGTTGCAGCCAGAAGGTTTTAAAGCCAAAGACTCAGAACACATGGTCTGCAAACTTAAGAAGTTCATTTATGGGTTGAAACAGGCATCACGACAGTAGTACCTAAAGTTCCATGAAGTCGTTTCCTCATATGGTTTCATTAAAAACACTGCGGATGAGTGCATATATATGAAAATCAGTGGGAGTAAGTTTATCATTTTGGTCTTGTATGTTGACGACATTTTATTGGCCAGTAGTGATATTGGATTGTTGCGTGAGACTAAGAAATTTCTATCTCAAAATTTTGAGATGAAAGATCTTGGTGATGCTTCATTTGTCATCGGCATTCAGATTAGTCGGGACAGATCACGTGGATTACTTGGCTTGTCGCAGAGGGCCTATATTGATAGGGTCCTCGAAAGGTTTGGCATGCAAGGTTGTGCTCCTGGCCAAGCACCTATTGTAAAAGGTGACAAATTTGGTCAATTTCAGTGTCCTAAGAATGACCTAGAAAAGGACAAGATGAAAGCTATTCCGTATGCGTCAGCAGTAGGGAGCATCATGTATGCTCAGGTCTGTACGCGTCCAGATATTGCTTTTGTGGTTGGAATGTTGGGCAGGTACCTTAGCAATCCAGGAATGAATCATTGGATAGCTGTAAAGAAAGTGTTGCGCTACCTGCAAAGGACAAAGGACTTCTAACTCACATACAGGAGATCCGACCATTTGGAGTTGGTAGGATATACAGATGCAGATTTTGTTGGTTGTCTCGACAGCAAGAAGTCCACCTTAGGCTATGTATTCATGATGGTTGGTGGAGCCGTATCATGGAAGAACGTGAAACAGTCGATTACGGCATCATCTACCATGGAAGCAGAGTATGTAGCTTGTTATGAAGCCACGAATTAGGCGGTCTGGCTTCAGAGCTTTTTCTCTGGTTTACGGGTTGTGCAGATGATCCTGAAACCATTGAAGATCTATTGTGATAGTTCAGCTGCAGTTAACTTCTCCAACAACAACAAGCATTCATCGAGGTCAAAGCACATTGACATCAAATATCTTGTTGTGAAGGAGAGAGTTCAGAATCGTCAAGTGTCTGTGGAACTCATCGGTGCAAGGCTGATGATAGCGAATCCTCTCACTAAAGGCCTTCCTATCACGCTCTTTAAGGAACATGTGACGTCTATGGGAGTTGTTGATCCCAAGGATGTATTTCAGTAGTGGGAGTTTTCATGTATGATCCGATTATGTCCAGACATTTTTAGAGATATCTTTTATGCATTGATGATTCTGTTTTTCAGTTTATATCTTGCTTCTCCTTCAGTGTGCACATTCAGTTTTGAGTAAGCAAGACTTTGGTTTGTGTCTTGGAGACACGTTCAGTAGGACCACTTGAAGATAAAACACGTATGATCACATAAGACGTGTAATCTTCATACCACACCCCATATTATTGATCCATGTCGTTAAGGCTATTGGTATTTGTGATCGTGATTCGTCACACTTCGAAAATATTAAATGTTGTGTTGAATACCATGATTCAGTATCAGTGGTCTTGATGGACCGAATTTGACAATCGTTGCTCATAATTATCCAACGGTATTGTTTTGAAATCAGTAGGGCGCCCATTAGGAACTTTTGAAACAAACATGTTTTATGAAATTAATTTTCACAAAATAAAATAAAATATTTTGTTTTTTTTTTTCAGAGATCAGTGTAGCCCAAGTGGGAGAATGCAAAACTCCATTAAGTAGGCTACACATGATCATCGGTTTAGATCATGACCGTTGGATTATTCAGATTGAGCGATTCAGTGGGCCCCACCATAGTTGTGATCATTGCAAATAGGTTTGGGGCGGGACGCTTGAACCGTGTTCCCTATATGCAGTTATTAAGCCAGATATGGAAACCTACGGTGTGGAGACACTAGAGGAGAGAAGTGTGATGGGTAAGCTTCTCTGGCCCTCTTTCCTATAAATATACATCTTGGTCCCCTTACCAACATACAAGAGAAAACCCTAGTCCCATTGAGTGATTCTCCTAAAGGTGTAAGGTGCGGAAGACCAAGAGTTCCTCTCGGCAACATGACGGCGTCGGGCATGTCTTCCCAATCAGGTATGGCTTTAAGATTACAGTATGGAATCTCCATTGTTGATGCATAGACGATCCGATTATTCCGCATTAAGTTTAAGTTTCACAGCAATCCCCACCATTTCCTCCCACAAATTCTTTCGAAAGCTGGCAGAACACTTTGCATACTCCAGGTATAGAAGGACCTTCGAATCGTCAACTTGAGTTGGGATCTTCAACGAAATTGTTTGGTTGGACATGGAGTGGGACTCAAACTGCTGAGAATTATGGAAGAATATCCAGATCTTTCCCCCCTCTTGAGCATTGGAGATCGAGGAGTGAAAGCCTAGCCTCAGCCTGGTCCGAACCCTCTTGCAAGTTCAAGGATGCCAATTTTCACCAAAGTGAGAGGTCAGAAAAGGCATTGTCGCATGCAATTTTTTTGGAGGCTCTGTGAAGCACGGGTTGTAGGGAGTACCATGCTCTCATTTCTGTTCTATCCTCAAAGGCCCGTGTTGATTTTTAATGTGTGGAGCCTCTGTTTGTGATCTGATATATGAGCTTGAATGGCTCTGGTTTTTTTTCTTTTCTTTTCTTTTCTTTTCAGTCTTCCAAATATAATTGTTTATTTTGTTCTGTTTAGGTGAGTATATGATAGGTGAGGCACATTTCCTTTTTGTGGAGCCTGCCTTTATTCATGTGTAGCTTCGTAAAATCAACAAAGTTACAGGTGTTTGCTTCCACCTTCCTCGCAAAGTGAAAAAAATAGAACAGATACCGTTGTTTTAGGGCATAGGTTGTCTAGTTGAGATTAGCATCCGTCATGTTTCCACTTACTAGATGTGGGCTGACCATTAATTAAAATGCACAACATGACTTAGAAAGAGCATCTCTATTATCTTTTATTGATGGAAATGATGTTATTATTGAACATTAATAAAGTACACGACAGGTACCTGATTAGGTGCCACATGACCTGATTTCTAAACCTGTCTGATGCTAGATCTCAAGCTGACTCAAAATCTAAATTGGTGCAAAATGAATCTAGATCCATTCAAATCAGGTCGGTTAACTAGCATACATACGGCTGATTTAGGTACATGTTGACAACTCTTTAACTATAGGAAGCATAGCCCTAAATATTTCAAGTCCATCAACCCCAAGTCCACACACTATCTTTTTTTTTTGATAAGCTGGGGTTGAACCATGGCCCCCATCAAAGCATGAGGCTGACCCCATAGTTGGGCCTACTCACCGGGGTTCAAGAGTAGAGATAGTTACCTCATTGTTAGAGCTTGCGGGGGATTTATCTGATTCAGTGACAGCCCTTGCAATGAAAAATCCTGGTTGTGTAGGTTGCGGAAGTGTCATAGATTCACTTCCAAGCATGACAATGACAGATGACATGGTGGGCCGATCCATTGCATCTTCTTGAACACATAGCAGCCCAATGTGGATCCATCTTAACACTTCACTTGTCGGGCATGACTCTGCTAACAAAGGATTGATCAACTCCAAAGCTTTCCCTTCACACCATAATTGCCATGCCTATAATATCACATTTCATGTAAGAATCTACGAGTAAGAAGGTGCATTTAATTTGACTAATCAGGTGAATCTTACATAAGCTAGGAGGCTTATAGCATGTCGGGGGAGATGGAGACTATTGTTCTTTTTACCGCTCACGATCTCTAGCAGTAGAACTCCAAAGCTATAGACATCAGATTTAACAGAGAATAAACCCCCCATCGCACACTCTGGTGCCATGTAACCACTGTTGTGAATGACCATGATACAAACACGTATTAGCAGCATTATATGACTAGGAAAGTAGAAATGCCAACAAGAGCTCGGGCCCACTCACATCTGACTATGTGGCAAACATGTGTAGTCACTCATCAGGTGAGTCCCACAGTTTCAATACACTCCTGCTGTGTCATCCATTTATGTTGATTCTGGATTGATGGACCACACTTTTAACTTTCCATTTCTCTAGTAGACACAGGTCACCTTAGCTGTTGGATTGGTTTGATCTTGGGATGGTGGGCCAGCTTGATGAGCCTATTCAATTTCAAAACCATGTGGGCCACATTTTCACATGATTAATGAGTCTTGCAAAAGTACAAAATTGCATGCCAACTTACTATGTTCCAACGACTCTGTTGGTATTGATTTGACTCTGATTTCTACCCAAAAATTTGGCCATGCCGAAGTCGGAAATCTTTGGGTTCATCTCATGGTCCAACAAAACATTGCTAGCTTTCATATCTCGATGAATGATTCTGAGTCGCGAGTCTTCGTGAAGATAAACAAGGCCCTTTGCAATTCCACATACGATGTTTTGTTGTCTTTCCCATCCTAACTGAGAACACTTGCTTGGATCTGGACATGATATACCAATTGAGTGAGATCATGTTTAGATTGTATTTAGGGAATGCAAGAGTTGAACTCATATCATGTCTAGGCCATGTCTCTTAGAATGCAAGTTGAAATCACTTTTGTAGTGTTTGTGTACGCAGATTCAATTGCACACTCGTATGAATGTTTAACATGTGTATTTTGTGAACGTGCATGTGTGGTGAAATTCACAAGATGAAGAAGAGAGAAAGGGTCCAAACCAAAGATGAAGACATCAAGGCTGGTGTTTGGCATGTATTCATAGATAAGCAGTTTCTCTCCTTTCTCAATACAACAATACAAGAGTCTCACAAGGTTTCTGTGTTGGAGTTTGGCAATCAATGTAACTTCATTCTTGAATTCCTGCAAACCTTGACCTGAACTACTTGATAGCCTTTTAACTGCTATTTCCTTCCCATCAGATAGTATTCCCTGAAATGATTTTCAATGCAATGGTTGCTTAATTGGGGAAAAAATGCAGCATGTTTTGTTTAAGGCTTAGTCGACTACTCCAAGCAATGCTGTGTTTGGATGCCCAAGCAAATTGAATTTCATGATTTCATTACGATGACAAAACAAACCTAATGATTTTTCCTGCAATTCATACTGAGGAAGTAGAACATAACTTGCAATTACATTAATGTAATTACAATTTGAAGACCAGATCCTTAACACAGGTGACAATAAATTAAACTTAAATATTTCAAATTTCTTTAGACTAATTATCTCTAATCAATTTGATTATCCATCCAGATAGATCCTTAGAGAAGTGTCATTACCTTATATACAGGGCCAAATCCACCTTGTCCAAGCTTATTTTCATCAGAGAAGTTGTTCGTAGCAACTTGTATTGTAACTAAGTCGATCAATGGCAATTCTTGAGCTTGCTCACCATGCATGTTTGACTCCATCAGTTCTGTAGCCACTGGAGGTCCCAAATAATGGAATAATGCTTGATGTCTTTCTTTCTCTGGTTTAAAAAAAAAAAAAAAAAAATTATGAGACTGTAATGTTAGTTCTAATAAGATGGTAGTTGAGGTCCCTTTCTTAGCCTATGCATGGGCCTGCATCCCTATATGCTCAGATGATCTAGACCATTCTGATGTCTCTCTGGCATC
Organism: Liriodendron chinense; assembly: GCA_003013855.2. Classification (NCBI taxonomy): domain Eukaryota; kingdom Viridiplantae; phylum Streptophyta; class Magnoliopsida; order Magnoliales; family Magnoliaceae; genus Liriodendron; species Liriodendron chinense. Next base: position 821,274 of record ML058567.1, on the reverse strand, counting down.
AAGGCCCACCACTCTCATCGGTGCCTTTATTTGGACAGCCAAAAATGAAGATCGTCATTGGTGTATTTACAATGGAAATTGGCACCTGTTACCATCAAATGCTTTCTATACAGGTGTGTATCCATCATATTGACTGTATTAATCGTCCAATCTTTCAGTAAGACGGGCCTGATCATGGAGAAGCCAAACGTAAAAGACTACAAATGCAATTGAATCAAAATCTGATCTTTCACCAGTGCTGGCCCATAGGCTGCTATGCTAGGGCTGTCAACTAACCAAGCTTGTGTCGGGTGAAGTTCCACCTGAGGCCAGCCCATTGAATTTCGGGTCTGAAATTTAGAACCCGTCCGGGTCCATTAGCCTGAAGTTTTGCCCCAGATAAGTCTAGCAAAACGTAAATGGGCTGGCATCAAGCTTTGTCGGGCCTTGAATAGAAAATGTAGCTAGATTCAAATCTGGGTCCTTTGGTAGAAAGTCCTATGGGTCGGCCTAACCTGCGGACAGGCACAACCATTGGCCTTTAGTTTTCTTTTACCTCTGTGTCGTCTCTTTCTTTCTCGTAGATAGTAGTAGATACAGCAACCAAAGAGAGCCAATCCTAGAACCGTTGCTACACTAACGTAGATTATAACCCCTGATTGGTTCCCTCCATTCGCTGTAAATCAAACCACTTCTCATTTCAGTTAAAAATGTGTATTGTCGAGGCTAAGTTTGGATCACAGGTAGGAAAGAGAAATGCAATAGGTTAAAATATGGTACCAAAAATGTTAATGTTTTAATTCAATGGATCTTTCAAATGGCAGTAAAAAATTAGGTTGATGCAACAAAAGCATAAACAAAATCAGATGATAAAAATGCTCAAGTTTAATACAAATTTGACTCAAGAGAAAGCAGTAAAAAGATGGTATATATGTTGAGCTTGATAAAAGTCATCTACATATGTCCAGTTGCATGTAAATTTTTTACTCTCCTTCCCAGAAAGGAGAACAATGGTAAACGATCATAGCAGGGGTAAAATCATCATCCCATAGCCTTGTTATCGCCATCCCCTCTTGGCCGTCACTTTTCCTTAGATTAGAATGAAATGTGGGGTTTTTCGAACCTATGTTGAAATTTTGAGCCCTTGTATGAGGCATCTTCTATTAGCCCAATTCAAGAGATAAGCTAGCCCATAAGTTAGGCCCAAGCTAAAAAATCTAGCCCATTATCTCTATTCCAAATGTACTCATCATGCGCGGATCTGAGACTATGTTTCATGGAAAGGAAAAGAAATGGAAATTGAATAAAGTAAGGGTTTATTTTTCTTTGCATGATTTCGACAGATGGGATTTTTTTTTTTTTTTTTTTCTAATCTTAGAGAGATGTTTTGTTCATTGGGAACCAAGCATACTTGTTACTAATGTATTTATGAAAGTTTGATGTAATTCGTATATATAAGGATGTAGTTTTTGATAAAACTACATCCCTGGAAGGTTGGATAAAACTTAATGTGGATGGCTCTATTGAAAGGGAATCCAGGGGAGGGAGGTGGCGGGGAATCTGCAAAGTGACGCGGATTCCCTGCGAAAGCCTTGCGCAGGAAGTTCCTGGGAACTAGGTAGGGCCCACCTTGATGTTTTTGAGAAATCCACCCTGTCCACCTGCTTTGTGAGATCATTTTAGGATGTCATAACAAAAATGAACCGGATCCAAGACTCAAGTGGGCCGCACTAAATGAAAAGGTGGGTAGGGAAATTCTTACCGTTGAAACTTCCCTGGGATCCACAGTGATGTTTATATGCCATCAATACCGTCCATAACGTTATTCCTACTAGGGATGAACTGAAAACACAAATATTAGCCTGATTTAAAACTTCTGTGGCCCCACGAATATTTCAACTGTGGAAGTTCAATTCTCACATTTTAGGCCCACTTGAGTCTTGGATATGGCTCATTTTTGTATAACGTCCTAAAATGATCTCACAAAGTGGATGGACAAGGTGGATTTCTATAAAACATCATGGTGGGCCCTACCTAGGTTCCCAGCGCAGGAACTTCATGTGCAAGGCTTTCGCAGGAATCCGCATCCTCTGCAAAAGAACACAAGGATTAGAGGTGGCAATGGGTCGGGTCGGGTTCGGGTCGGATCATTTCCACCTCAACCCTAACGCGACCCAAATTGAATTCGGGTTGGATTTTCCCAACCCTTACCCAACCCAAATTAAATCGGGTCGGGTTAACCCGCATTTTAATGATCAACTAACTAATTTGTAGATTAAACTAGATGCATATAACACTAGCGTTCAATTGAATATATATATATATATATATATATATATATATATATATATATATATATATATATATATATATATATATATATATATATATATATATATATATATATATATATACCTGAGGCTTTTTTTATCGAGTATTTCTATTACGCAAATACTAAAAGAGAAAAATAATTGGATAGAATGGAGTGTAGATTTGAAGCATACTTCTTAAAGCATCAATGTTGCTAGAGCGATGGAATGACGTGAGCTAGAGTGATGGAACGACATGGATGGAACGTTTCTCTCTCTCTCTCTCTCTCTCTCTCTCTCTCTCTCTCTCTCTCTTCTCTCTCTCTCCATGGATGAAACCTATAGAGCCGCTTCTTCTCTCTCTATGGCTGAACAAAGCCCTCTCTTTACAACCCGTGGTAAGGGTTTTAAAAAGAGAAAGTTTATAATGGCTTTTTTTTAAATGCATCGACAGAGAATCGTGCTTGATACTCCTACATAGAGGTGAGCACGAGCCTGAGCTAAGCCCTATTCGAGCTAGGTTCGCTCAATGACCGCCCTAGCTCGTGTTCGACTTTGGCTTGGACTTCGAGCTTGACTGACATGTTCGAGCTAGCTCGATCGAGCTTTCGAGCGAGTTCGACCCCAATTCGAGCTCAGTTCAAGCCTGTAGAAAACAAAATTTTAAATAAGCCAAGCCCAAAAGTCGGGCTTAAAACTGTTTAAAATTGGGCCCAAAGGTAGTCCAAAGCCCATTGACACCCCCCCACTCACTTTTATAGGGAGTTTCATCTCTCATTTCTTTGTTCACTTCCAATGTGGGACTAAAAAATATCCCTTTTTAGTTTTTTATGAGTCAGCCGAGTCGAGCCAAGTGGAATCGAGCTACGATCGAGTCGAACTCCGAGCCGAGCCAAATTGAGCTTGGGTTAGCTCGAGCTCGGCTTGAAAATCATTTCGAGCTTGAAAAAATGGCTCGGCTTGGTTCGAATCTACCCTTCGAATCTAGCTGAATCGAGCTGGTTCAAGCCGAGTCGAGCGAGCTAACCGAGCTGGCTGGGCTCGTGCTCAACTCTACTCCTACATGTAAATTTTTTTGAAATTGACATTTAATATTTCATCCGAACCATCCAATTAATGTCTAGAAATTCTATTATTATTTTTTGACCATTGGATCAAATCAACAAGACCTTTTGATATTTAACCTTTTAAATAGTTAAATTGTGGACACAATTATTGAAATGGAACCATTTGATCCTTTCATTTTAACTGTCCAATAAATTCCTATCAACAATCAAATAAATATAACCATTAAGATGATTTTATTAATTTATTTTATGGACCGTTAGCTGCCATTTTAGTTCTCCGGTGAATAAGCATCAGAAATTAAAAAAAAAAAATCTCATGATATTTTAGTTTAACATGTCATAAAGTGTGATCATTGGTGTGCACATGTTTATTAAATTGACGTACATGTGGACTATTCTCAAAGGGTGTGTGAGAAAAAAAAATGTATTATTTAACTAATAAGAAAATCAATATATAATAGTCTACCTAACCCCTACATGATTTGGGTTGGGTCGGGTTGGGTCACCTTTAACCCTAACCTGATCAATAAAAATCCTGGTCGGGTCGGGTGAACCCAAAAATTGAATTCGGGTCAAATTTTCCAACCCTACACTAGAAAAAACCGGGTTAGCGGGTTGGGTTGAATTTTGCCAGGTCTAGGTCGGATGATCATTGCTTTCCACAAGTGTTATCGCTGGGTGTCGAACAACATGGCTGAGGCTCAAGCCATGCTGGACGGCCTTAAGATTTGTGCGTCTTTGCGCCTGTCCAGCGTCTTTGTTGATTTAGATTCTAACATAGTGGTAGAAGCAGTCTCAAACCCCCTATCCACTAACTCCTTCCAACATCTGGTACAAAATCATCAGGGCCATTCAAACCATGCATCTGGTCCACCACACTAGACAAAATAGTGGGAATGGAACCGTCCACTGTGAAACCTTCCTGTAGCTTACCTTTTTGTTTATGTCATCAAAACCGTTCATTGGGTTACTACCAGTCAGATAAACTGTAGGCACAAATATCATCCTAATACAAAACTTATGTCCCACCAGGCATTCAATACCTACTGTTTTGTGCGGTATGGCCTATTGAGTTTTGGATCTTGCTGATTTTTAGATTCATGTACCATTATAGTCTTGCAAAACAGATGAACGGATTGAATTTGTCACCCACATCCTTGTGGCCCCACACAGCACAAAAATATCTTTGTGCTCAGGGTCACAGGGAGCGGATTAATGCGTGTGCCCAGGCATAGAGATATTCCTGTACCCCGGGTTGTATGGGGCCCTCAGATACATCTGTTTGCAAGACTACAAGATAGGATTGTAATAAATCAGGAAGCTCCAAAACTCATGTTTCATGCCACACGAAACAGTGGGGATTGAACCCCTATAGGTGACAACATAAGTTTTGTATCAGAGTGGACCCCACACACACAACCTCTAGGTACAACTAGTGTTGCAGAGAATTCGCATCCGTGGAGGTTGGCCATTAATATGTTGCGCAGCACGCCAACAACGCTGGTGAACCGAGATCCAATCTCCAGTCTCACCAACAAACGATAAACAGGAAGTAATAATAACTAGAAGAGGAATTCATACAAACCGACAATCCACAAGACAGATTTTATGAGGAAAAACCCCAAACAAGGGTAAAAAAACCACGGTGCAAAACTCTACTATGAAGAAGAACGAAGTTACAAGCAACACACTTACCTTCTCCTATGCTCCTATGCACAGAGATGACCCTTTTGCTAATCCTCTCGCCTCTTTCTCACCTTGGACGTATAGAAACCCTAATCCCCTTATCTAATTCCAAATTACACCCCTTTATATAGTAAAATCGGGAAATACAACTCAAAATAGGAAACCCAGCGTTTAAGTCCGCGCCCGGTCATTACTGGGTTGGGCGCCCGCCCATTACAAAAAACGTCCATCGAGGAATATAATAGATCAGACCAATGTCAGGGCCCTCGGTCACTTTGACCGTTGGGTGCCCGACCGTTCACAGAACAGTCCAATGGCTTATGTCCCAAAACACATGAATATCGAGCGCCCGGTCATCAGACCGTCCGGGCGCCCGACCATGCTCAGTGTGATTTGTCTCCACACTCAACAATCTCCCACTTGGAGACACATCACCACATGATCCTTCGTCTTCTACATTCAGAGTGCACCACCTCCCAGTCTTTAAGCCTAAAGACCAATCAAAGCTGAACAGAGCTTCAGCTTCTCCCGTATGACCGCCTTGGTCAACATATCTGCAGGATTCTCACTTGTATGAATCCTCTCCAAAGCAATCGATCCATCTTCCAGTAACGAACGTATGAAGTGATATCTGATATCAATATGCTTGGTCCTCGAATGAAAGGCTAAATTTTTAGCCAAGTCTATTGCACTCTAACTGTCGCTGTACAGCTTGCAATCTGCTTGCTTCTTCCCCAACTCTTCCATAAAACCTTGCATCCACACCATCTCCTTACACGCTTCTGTAACTGCAACATATTCTGCTTCCGTTGTACTGATGGATACTATCTTCTGTAATTGAGAGATTCAACTGACTGCAGCACTACCCAGGGTAAAGACATACCCTGTAGTGCTCCTTCTGCTGTCGATAGCCCCTGCCAAATCTGAGTCGATGTAGCCTTGTAGCTTGATTTTCGATCCTCCATAACACAGCCCTACATCCACAGTACCTACCAGGTATCTGAGGATCCACTTCACAGTTTCCCAATGTTCTTTCTCAGGGTTGTTCATGAACCTGCTAACAACTCCCACTGCTTGAGCAATATCTGATCTCATGCTAACCATAATATACATGAGGCTCCCTATAGCTGATGCATAAGGGACTTTAGCCATGTAGTCCCGTTCCTCCTATGTCTTAACTCCTTGCACCTTAGAAAGCTTGAAGTGCTAACCGGCTTAACACCTCCCATGTTGAATCGATCAAGTACCTTGGCTATGTACTTTGCCTGTGACAAAACTAGCTTCTTGTTTTCCCTGTCACGCTTTATCTTCATGCCTAAGATTTGTTTTGCAGCTCCTAAATCCTTCATGGCAAACTCTATAGACAGTTGTCTTTTGAGATCTGAGATGTCCTTCATGCTTGATCCGGCTACAAGCATATCATCAACATAAAGAAGAAGGATGATGTACGATGTATCAAACTTCTTCAAGTAGCAACAGTGGTCTGCATGACATCTCCTGTACCTGTTTCTCGACATGAAATTGTCGAACTTCTTGTACCATTGCCTCGGGGCCTGCTTCAAGCCATATAGACTCTTCTTTAGTCTACACACCTTGTTCTCCTTTCCTGGTGTCACGTATCCTGTCGGCTGATGTATACATATCTCTTCTTCAAGGTCTCCATGAAGAAAGACTGTCTTAACACCTAGCTATTCTAGATGTAAGTTTTCTGTAACCACTATACTTACGACCATGCGAATCGTAGACATCTTCACCACAGGTGAAAATATTTCTGTGAAATCGATACCTGCTTTTTGTTGGAACCCTTTCACAACCAGTCTAGCCTTGTACCATTTCAAACCATCGTGCTCCTCCTTCAGTCTGTAAACCCACTTGTTATGAAGAGCTTTCTTACCCTTAGGTAGAGTGACTAGCTCTAATGTACGATTAGACTCAAGAGTGTCCATATCATCTTCCATGGCTTACTCCCACTTAACCCACATATCTGACCGTAACGCCTCTTCAAAACCTCTGGCTCACTATTATCTCTCAGCAGTAGATAACGTAAGGAGGGTAAGTATCGGACCTTGGGTCTCCTCTCCCGAGTAGACCTCCGCACAACCGGTGTCTGCAGCTCTGCCTCATCATGCTCCTGTGCATGCTCATCTTGTGGCACTGTAACACCCGTGTCCGGATAGCTCTTCCAACTCTACGAATTCTTTCTCATCGGCCTTATTCTGCTTTTACTGCAAATGTCTTTATGCATCACTTTTTCAATGAAGAATACGTCCTTGCTTGATGATTTTTCGATTCTCAATATCCCAAAACCGGTAGCCAAAATCATTCTACCCGTAGCCTATAAACGTGCACCTTCTGGACTTCGCATCCAGCTTGTTTCTGTGCTCTCCATCAATGTGAACATAAGAAGTGCAACCAAACACTCTGAGATGTGTAAGGTTCACCTCTTTTCCAGTCCACGTTTCTTCTGGTAGCCCACCATCCAATGGTGCCGAGGGACTTCTATTGATGAGATATACGACAGTATTCACAGCATCTGCCTAAAAGGTCTTCGGCAACCCTGCATATAGTCTCATGCTCCTAGCGCGCTCAAGGATAGTCTTGTTAATGCGCTCAGCTACACCGTTCTGCTGCGGTGTCCCTTGGAATTGTTTTTTGATGTTTGATCCCACTTACTGCACAATACTCCTCAAACCTCTTATCACAGTATTCTCCCCCATTATCTGATCTAAGAAACTTCACAGTTTTACCGATCTCATTTTCTACCATAACTTTCCACTTCTTAAATACATCAAATACATCAGACTTGTACTTTAAGAAATAAACGCGCAGTTTTCTACTAGCATCATTAATGAAAGAAACAAAATCGTGTGAACCACCAAGAGATGATACCTGTGTTGGTCCCCACACATCAGTGTGTACAAGCTCTAACAGATGCGTCTTTAGAGCACGTCCTGTCTTCTTGAAACTTACCCTCTTCTGCTTGCTATACACGCAGCCCTCACAAAATTCCAAATCAATTGCTTTCAACCCTAGTAGCTTTCCCTTTGACAATAGCACTTTCATCCCTTTCTCACTCATATATCTTAACCTTTGATGCCATAACTGCCCGTTCACTCCAGTTGATGCGACTGCGAATGAACTATACGATCCGGAAGTCACGTACAAGGTACTTTCCTTCTTGCCTCGAGATATTACCAAGGCACCTTTTGTGACCTTTCATGTATCGCTCGTGAATGTCGTCACATATCCGGTATCGGCCAACTGCCCCACTGAGATCAAATTCCGTTTCAAACTCGGTACATGTCTGACATCCTTCAACTTTAAGACCGTTCCGTCTTTCTGACTAAGTGAATGTCTCCCTTGCCAACAATATTGCATGGCTCATCATCACCCAAGTAGACTCTTCAAGAGTTACCTAACACATAATCACGAAGAACTTCTTTTGATGAAGTGGCATGAAACGAAGCACCCGAGTCTATAACCCAAGACTCATTCCGCGCATCAAGAGACAAGATCAACGCCTTTGTGTCACTCTCCTCAGATAGATTCACTGAATCCTTCCCACCTTAAGAGCTTCCTTTTTGTTTCTTAAGCGCCCTACAATCATGCTTCATGTGCCCCTTCTTCCCGCAATGCCAACACCCGTCCTTGTTTTTCGGTCCTTTGGACTTATTCCTCGACTTAGAATGACCGTGTTTATTGCCTCCTTTGTTCGAAGATTTTCCTCTTCCTTCAACATTTAGAGCATTCCCTGAATCCCCTGAAGCTCCTGATGCATTCCTTCTAAATTCTTCGTTTAGAATTAGACCGGCCAGCATCATCGAATTTCAACTTCGTAGACCCTGAGGAATTGCTCACGGCAATCACCAAACCATCCCAACTGTCTTACAAACTAGGACAAGATCAATAGTGCCCTAATCTCATCATCAAAAGTGATGCCAACGGATTCCAATTGGCTCATGATTGTATTGAACTCGTTCAGATGTTCAGCCACGCCCCCACCATCTGACATCTTCATGTTGAATAGCCGTTTTATAAGATGAACCTTATTGGACGCCAATGGTTTCTCATACATCGTAGCCAAAGCTTGCATTAATTCTTTTGTGGTCTTTACTTTGGATATATTGAAGGCGACTCTCTTAGACAAAGAGAGTCGGATCGTTCCTAAAGCCTTCCGATCCACTAAAGCCCATTCATCATCTGTTATCTTCTGTGGTTTCTTCTCTTTTCCTCCTAGAGGAATGTAGAGGTCCTTCTGATATAGATAATCCTCCATCTGCATCTTCCAGAAGACAAAGTTTGAACCATCAAACTTCTCAATTCTAGTTTTCCCTTCTTCCATCATCGCTCCCACTTGAACTAAACCAACAACTCTGATACCAGTTGTTGTGCAGCATGCCAACAACGCCGGTGAACCGAAATTCAATCTTCGGTCTCACCCACAAACTATAAACAGGAAGTAATAATAACTAGAAGAGGAATTCACACAAACCAACAATCCACAAGACAAATTTTACGTGGAAAAACCCAAAACAAGGGTAAAAAACCACGGTGCAAAACTCTACTATGAAGAAGAACGAAGTTACAAGCAATACACTTATCTTCTTCTATGCTCCCATGCACAGAGATGGCCCTTTTGCTAATCCTCTCGCCTCTTTCTCACCTTGGACGTATAGAAACCCTAATCCCCTTGTCTAATCCCGGATTACACCCCTTTATATAGTAAAACCGGAAAATACAACTCAAAATAGGAAACCCCGCGTTTAAGTCCGCGGCTGGTCGGGCGCCCGCCCATTACAAAAAACATCCAGCGAGGAATAGAATAGATCAGACCAATATCGGGCGCCCGGTCACTTTGACCGCTGGGCGCCCGACCGTGCACAGAAAAGTCCAGCGGCTTTTGTCCCAAAACACATGAATATCGAACGCCCGATCATCAGACCGTCCGGGCGCCCGACCATGCTCAGTGTGACTTGTCTCCACACTCAACATAATATTGTTCGATTCATGAAATTAAAATAAGAAATGCTGACATCCAACCAGATTTATGATCAGTTGAATAAATTCCAAACTGTCATGTTTGGGTGACTTCCAACACGTTCAATAGGCTGAGCTAGCCCAGCATGATGATCACCTAGTGCTAGAATCAGCCTCATTCATTCATTAGGTGGGTCAAAACGAAGAAAACAATAGATTGCTACTAATATAATGAAAAATCAGGCCTGGCCCAAGGTGATCTCATGGAAATTACAGCTAACCGATTCGATGGAATAAAAGAAACTAAATCTTACCTTTAGTATTAGTTGGCATTAGTGGAATTTGAATCCTCACGGCGCGGCAGTGGTGGTGGCGGTGGCGGTGGCGGTGGTGGCAGTGGCGGTGGCGATGATTGAAAGAAGGAATATATCTCATACCTTACATAACAACTCACCGACAAAACCTGCCCTCCTGTTTTTCCACCACAACACGAGGGAATCTTGATGATCATCGATTGCAAACATGAGTAGCACTGGCGGTTCGATAGATCTCCATTGCACTGAACCAATCCATATATATTTGAGAAGTTGGCAAAACCAATGGAACCGGTTGCGAACTTGGACCCAGACGACCCATCTGCAGCTGTAGAAGACAGATTTTTCATCAACGTTAATAACGTTTGAGTAAAACGAGCTTGGTCTGATGCATTTTGCGCGTTCGAAAATTGATTCACGGTAATATTTTCAAGTTGGGAGAAGAAACGTTGATTGGAATAACGTAGGAGGCAGTAGTCGAATCTAATGACAGCTTGCTTCTTGTTTGGACAGCGTCGGACAATCTCCATCACTGAAGTGGATAAGCATTCTTGGCAGGAAACAGATGAAACGTCGCCCCGACATTGGGCGAGGCCATAGACCTGGTCTGGGTCTATACCAGAGGAGGTGTTGTAGTAGCCGTTGGATGATGAAGCTTTGAGGGCAAGAGATGAGAGCATGGATTTGAGATTGGTTTCGTATGGGCTACCATTGGTGTAATTACCTGGAGAGTCACAGAAGTTCAAGATGGGATCTTGTTGGGCTCTAATGGAGCTTTGAAAGAGAAAGAACATGCAATTGTATAGGAAAAGATGGATGGTTTTTGATGGAAGTAGATGCATTCTCAAAATATGAGAGAGATATGATAATATTGTCTAACTGAGGACAATGTTGTGAAAGATATATATAGCCCAGATTTTGAAAATATGGCGATAATATCACCACAAAATACTAAACAAAATTATTAACATATTTCAAAATATTGTCAGATTTTAAAATATGGCCATATTATCTCTAAATTATTGCTTACCGACTTGAAACTAGTAAAATCCTCAATGGATCTCTTTCCATAATTCTATATTTAAATTATAAATTTATTTATAATTTATAATAAATTTTTTATGTTATAATAAAAAATAAAATAGTCGTATCCAAGTTGCTATTTTATTATAAAAAATAAAATAATCACTCCGGAGTCACCAAACACGGGGTATTCCGTATCCACCCTGTCCAGTTGACCATAACGCAGGAAATAGTTTTGAATCAAGTTGATATTTATTTATTTATTTTCCCGAATCCAGGCCTATGTAACGTTATCAACTGATTGGATGGCAAATAATGAGATAAACGATAGGGAATCATTAAGGTGCGCCCTGAGAAGAGTTTCATAATAGGGTGTTCGATCACCATTGTTTCCAGTATTATGGTCCACCTGAGTTTTGGATCTTCTTCATTATTGGGATCATCCACTAAAATGATCCGAAAAAATGGATGGACGGTGTGGATATAGAATAGATACATCAAGGTGGTCCCCATGTTATGGACTGCAAGGTGTGGATACAGGATAGATACATGAAGGTGGTTCCATGTTAAGGACTACACTGCGTGGATACAGAATAGATACATCAAGGTGGTCCCATGGTAAGGACTGCACGGTGTGGCTACAGAATAGATACATCAAGGTGGTCCCCATATGTTAAGGACTGCACCGTTTTTTTGTTTCAACCGAGTATCCGGATTCTTCGTTGAAACGGAATCAAAGAAACCCTGCACGTCACTTCTTTGATTGGTACAGCTCAGTTTGACTATCTCGAGAGTGGATTAGGTGAGACCCCGGCCTCATCCAAGGTGGTTTGCGGCCCTTATATAGGTTTATTGTGGGGCCCACCTTGATGTATATATTATGTATCTACACTGTCCAACCGTTTATATATATAATTTTAGGGCATTATATCAAACATTAAGCAGATCCAATTATCAGGTGGACCATAGCATAAGAAACAGTGGTGATTAACCATTAATGGGCAACACGAGTTTTGGATCAAGATGATATTTGTTTTTTCCTTCATCCAGTATCATTTAACCTTATCAACAGATTGGATGGTAAATAAACACTACATAAATATTAAGGAGGGCCATAAGAAGTTTTTACTGGTAGGACGGGCAATCACAACTGTTTCTTATGGTATGATTCACGTGATAATTGGATCTGCTTAATTTTTTATATAAAGCCTTAAAATGATGTGAGAAAACCGATGGAGGGCATAGATACATAATACATACATCAAGGTGGGCCCCACGGTAAACCCACGGTAAGGGCCGCACCCTCTTAGGTGAGGCCGGGGTCTCACCTAATCCGCTCTCGACTATCTCAAGCTTTTCTGATATCATCAGGATGAGCTCGACCAATCAGAGCAGCAGAGGTTCTTTGCTCGTTGAAACCGGGAATCCGGATTCTTTTTGGTGAGGCCGGGATCTCACCTAATACCTTGGGCATTTGCGTTTTTTATATGAATAGCCTTAAAGGTTGACCCTTGTAAGGGTTTGGCCTCCGTTTTTATAACCCTTAATTGTTTAGGCCTGATGAACTTTTTTATTTTTTATTTTATCAAAATGCCCTTTTGTCGGCTACTGGAACATATGGGGTAGCTTGTCTTAGAAATTGAGAAGCCTTTTTTTTCTAAAAAAAAGAGTAAGTCCTACTAAATAAGGTATAGGCCCACTCTATGAGAGATTCCATCAGTTCATTTCATTTTCAGCATCTTAAGACCTTAGATGGCGTTGGTTTCATCTTGATCCATGCTTGTGTGGCCCTAAAATAGAGAGGACGGTGGCCTTTCTTTCCCATCTTTTTTCTCTGATGTGGTCTACCCTTAATGTTTTCTTCTTTGACTCTTAGAGTCATGCCCTAAAATTGATCCCCTTTTAAACGGTTGGAGTGGATTTCAACAGGAACTCACGGTAAGCCTCATAAAACATGTTGAAATCCTATATGTGGAGCCAATACCAAAGTTGGAACCATTTGATTTTTTTGAAAAAAAAAAAATTAAGAGAGAGGGGTCCCCACCGCAAAAGGTCATTAGATGTTGCTACTACCTCCATGGAACCCATTCATTCCAGATTCTGGCGTGTTTCCGACGACATTCTCTCCATTTTGGCATATTTCTGTTGACCTTTTCAATTTTTTCTAGAGAGTGAGACCCCCAACTATTCCAAAAGTTCTGACAATTGAAAGATAACTATGCGGGGACCACTTACTCTCCGGTCATTCTTTGGCTAGCCTCCGGCCAACTATGAGTAGCTAACTCGGTAGTATCATTACCCTAAGTTACACATGTTATTAATCATAGTTAAGCGTAAGTAACAGCAACATACAAACCATCCATATCCTAAGCTAGTTTAAGTGCATGGAATGCATGATATATAAACGTTTGTCCCAGGAATCATAAAAGAACTCAAAAGGTAGCATTGGCACAAACCTCCGGCAACTAGGCACTCACAATCCTCCACAAAATATATATCCAAATGTCATGTGGCTCGTCACCATCATTACTAACAACACAATCCAAGCCAACAGTAATATGGCTCATCATACCCACAAAAAAATGCATGCATGCCATGATATGCATGATTTTCAAGTATTTATTAACCCAAATTCAAACAAAAAATTGGCAAAGCTAGGATGCCACCATTATATCAAGAGTCTAACCGGATCACGTGACTTGTTGTGGCCATAACGGCTCCTCACCAGTCACACCTTGTAATTTGGACACAGAGTGTGCACCCTCAGTCCCAAGTTACAGTATATGACTGGTACACATAGTGTGCTTAACCATGCATTACACAGTTATTTTGAGGTGAAACATCACGTGAATATTAAGTTCTTATCAACATCAATCAACAACCATTACAAACATTCTCACTCATTCATCCCTGACGGCTAAAATCCTTCAAAACAATCGAATTCACTATAGTCCTCCCATTTGTGACTTTATTCATGTTCAACCAAAAGTTCATAATCAAAGTTATAAATAATCCGAAAGCATGCAATTCATGTAGTCCTAAACAATTTATTTGCAAGAAAATAAAAAAATCAACTAAATGTCTTGATCCAATGCCGTAGTTATTCATCTGTCAGGTAAGGCCACTTTTCTTGTGGATCCTCCATTTGTTAAATTTTACTTTCTGACACCACCTCCAATGGATTAGCTACAACTTCATTTGTTTGTTTTATCATTAACTGTTCGCCAACCCCAAGTGCAAGGTTGCGATGTAGTAATAATTCGATCGTGAGGCTAAGATCGTCCTCATGATTTTTTGTAACAAATTTAAATTATGCAACTAGGATTATCTAAGTTCGAATTTAATTTAAGAGATGAATTTTGAAAACATAAAACTATATACTTTTGAAATAAATCAAGAAAATAAGCACTAGAGCACCAATGATCCACTTATAATCATTCAAAATGCTAATTCAACCATTCAAGCTAATAACTCAATTGGAATCAGAGTCAAATCCCTAAACAATCAGAATATGAATTCAGTTAAATATCATAACACATCTGATATAGATGAATCATCTACCGATATAGTTCTTTAATAACATCTAAGGCATTGGGCGTATTTAATCACACAAGCCAATCATTCAATAAAACAAGTGATATCATATTCATGGTCTTCCTCAAATCTTGCCATTAGACTTAAGTAGAACCATGAATTTGAACTTTAATCAAACCAATATCAATCAATAAAACATCCATGTTAGATAAAACCAAAGATATGAACTTCTCTAGTTCAGTTTTATAGAAGCACTTAGGATACTTAGTTTGTAAGATCACATAGCATTTACCACATCATGATGAATTTAAGATCTCTACAATCCAAAATCCTCTCAACAACACCCCATTGATCAATCTTAGTAAATCAAAATATCCCATGTAAGCATATCAAAAGAGATAGAAGATTAAACTAAAACTATCAACTTTATTTCAAATTAGAAGTAGAATTGTTCATTATTAAACCTCAAAGTACTTGAATTAAATCAAACTAAGCATTGTAAACGTGTATAAGATTTACCTCTTAGCCCTAGCTAAGAGTTTTAGCCAACCATAAAGAAGGTCGAACTAAAATTCAAAAGAAAAACTAAAAAAATAGAACTTAGAAGAAGAACTTGAACAACTTGGAGTTGTAGAAGCTCCCCTTCATATTTCTCTACCTCTAGCACGTCTATAACCCTTCTAGCTAGGATGGATTAGGAAAAAGGTAGATGTGTCCTTTTATAGCAAAAATCACGCGTTGCTTTGGAATCTTCGAGAATTGCATAAATAGTTACGCAGTCAGGTCGGTGGCCGATCGATTGGATCTCAAATAGGAATGAACATAACTGAAAATTGGATTTCTGGGTGTCTGTCGACCAATCGGCCAATCGGTCGAATCCAATAAAAAACAGTCCAGCAAGTTCTGCATAGATATCTATCAAAATTCAAACTGTCTGTCGACCGGTTGGAAATAAGCATCAATCAGTCAACTAAGGCCATCGATCAGTCGTTAGTGTAACAACAGGGTCATTTTCTAAAGTTTCTGCATCTAACTTTTCTGGCCCTGCAATTCTACGCTCTAACTTTTTTGGATACTTTAGGCATTGTAACTTGATGTTTTCACACTTTTTTTACATAATTCTTTTTTAGCTTTAATTTCTTCCACCTCTAGGCTCTTTTTCACCTAATCTTTTAAGTGCTTTAAAGTGGTCCTTTTAGTATGTAATTCATGAGATCTCTCTCTTTCCTATAAACACAAATACACATATAAGTAGGTTCTTTTAATAACTCAATCAATGTAATTGTGTGACGAATTGGGGTGTAAATATAAAACAATTCAGAGCTCAACATTAAGAAACTATCAACGAGCTGAGCGTAGTGAGTGAACCCATCGTAGTTCATGCACACCCCAAATAAAGTAGTACACACAGTACATGTATAAAAAATAATATGTATATGAATGCAGAAATGCAATGTAATATGAAATGATGCATCAAATGGGTAAAAAGAAACCATCCACTTGCTTAGATTGGATCCCATCAACCTGCTTTCCCCTACATCGTAGGACAAACTTCTACATGATTTGCAGGCATCCAAGATGGTTCACATACAAGTCTTCTAGAGTGGTCCTCCAGGCCAAATAATGCATGAATTTATAGAGTGCATGACATGCCATATTTGTTTAACTCATTTCTCCATTTGAGAGGCAATAAATAATCAAGTTCATCTCTCCTTCTGAAAGGCAATATATAATTAAGTTCATCTCTCCATTTGAGAGGCAATATATAATCAAGTTCATAATAACCATCTTCATTTTCATTAAACATAAATAAGTAAAGAAATTTAATCTTATTTCACAACTTGTAAAACATAATTAAGCATGAATCATTCAAACTGGCACATCGAGAGGTGAAGATAGATGCATCTAGACTAGAAAAACTTCGGGAGAATTTTCGGTGGCTTCAGCTTGAAAGCTTAGTAGGAGATCTGGGGATCTAAAGGCTTGGTCCAAGTGGGTATGGCACTCTAAGCTGCCTACCAAGATCTCGCTCCTAGTTTGGAAAATGCTGCAAATGGCAATCCCAGTTGATGAAGGGATCCAGAAGAAAGGTGTTAGCATGGCGTCCAGATGTGACTGCTGCCCCCATGAGCAGGGGTCATCCCCTCAAACCGAAACGCTGAACCACCTCCCTCTCCTTGGGCAGAACGATAACAAAGGTATGGGAGGTATTTGGTAGCTTGTTTCAAATTTCATTCTCCAATTCTATTTCGGCTGTGGGAAGAGCTATCATGTGTTGGTTGATGGTGACAGGGGCGGATTTGTTTTCCATTTTAAAGGGTCTTTTTCCAAGTTTCATTTTGGGAGCTGTGGCAATCAAGAAACCAAGCTAGGTTTAAGGGCATGTCCATGAGGGCTCCCATCATCATTAGCTGGTTAAGTGTTGGATTTAGGCGGTCAGCCCCTCTATTCTGGTTCCTAGGGAGATCAGCTCCATGCGAGAGGCCTTTTTCCTTGTGATGGGTCTTCGCCCTCCAATAAGCGTGATGCGAGAAATGGCTATTATCAAATGGGCTAGACCAAAGGAAGGATGGGTTAGGTAAAACGTAGATGGTTCGGCGAAGCGAAACCAGGGCAGCTCGGGGGGGGGGGGGGGGGGGGGGGGGGGGGGGTTGCAGTATGCAGAGATAGCTCTTTGCCTTTTCCACAGGATATGGTTATGGATCAAACACCCAAGCTGAAGCTAGTTCAGTTTGTCAGGGGATCTCTTCTTGTGTTGACTATGGTTTCACTAAGGTGGAGGTCGCCAGTTACTCTAAGATAGTGGTAGACCTCTTTAACAATAAAGCCCCAGCCATGTGGTCTATGTGGTACTGGTGGGCTAGGGTGAACACCCTCAGACGGAAGGCTAGAATTTACTATTGTTCACACTCCGAGGGAGGCAAATTTTGCAGCAGATGGTCTGGCCAAATGGGGGAGCAATTCACAACAGTTAAGGATTTTCTAGGATTTACGAGATTTGCTGCGTCTAACTAGGGGACAACTATGCCTGGATTGAATGGGGTTGGGTGCCATTCAAAAAGAATGATTTGTTCCTTTCTCTTCTTTCGGTGGAAATAAGCTCAGATATATTACTCAGGCCCCTTCGTCTCGATGTTCTCAGGTTCTCAAGTATTGCTCTAAGTGGTCAGATTCTGGTTTCTTCCTATGAGGCTAGAGTCTTAGCCTTTCGGCTCAAAAGTGTAGACTTGCATCATAATCAAAGGTAGCCAGTTCTCTAGGTCTAAGTGCTTTAGCTCCTTGAAGCAGTCGTTTTCTTCTCCGTTGGGTTAGTTGGTGTGCTTGGATCTCAAATGTTTTGGATACAAAGCTTGTTTGTTTGTTTTCAGCCCCAATTGATTAATAAAATTCCAGGTGGTGTGATCCCACCTCTCTTTAAAAAAAAAAAAAACCTTGTATCATTCAAACACAACATCACACCAACACATTCATAAAAATTTACTTTATCATAAATGGAGAGGAAAAATGTTGGGATCACTCACCTTTAGTTGGGTGATGTGAAATCCAAAAGTTACCCCAATTCCAACCCATTGACAAATCCCTATGCGTAGAAAAATTTTGGCGTAGTCCTACGAGCGGGCAAAAAAGTTTCCTACATCACTATATAGATAATACGGTTGTAAAGGTTAATTTGGATACTTTAAATGGATGTTACTTTGTGTTTGGTTTGAGACAACTCAAGCGTTGATCCACAGCTCAAAAGAAATCATGTGTGGATAGTCTTAGTCTTACGTGATAAAAGAAATATTGACTAATAGAATGGTCCAAAATGGATTAAGTTTCTAATGTTTCCAGGGAATCATTTATAGTCCAATGATTTGTTCAAGGTAGGTTTGAAAATGCGGTTTTACCGCTAGTGAGATAAGCTTGAAGGTATGCTTATGTCCTAGAGGGGGGGTGAATAGGACTTTTAACAAATTCTTTGCCAATTAAAAACTCAAAACAATTTACCAATATAATATATGTGAATACACATAAATTGATCACACGAGAACCTTTTAAATAATCAACTATACTAAAGGAAGCAATTGATCAAACGGTTCATATGCATGCTTGTATTAATCATTCAAAGATGGCATATGAGCATTTTGTCAAACACAAGATGGGCATACAGTTAAGCACTTATAAGATTGATCAACAAGGAACAATAATAGACAAAATGCATTCACCACATTGCACACGATGTATAGTGGTTCGACGATAAGTCTACTCCACTCCCGGTTCAAGTACCCAACTCCTTTGAGTACACCAGCATTCACTATCGGAGGTTTTAAATGAGGTTCACCTCTCAACCTTTACAACCTACACAAGGTTAATACCTACACAAGGACTCCTCAACTCCTAAACAAGGACACGCACGTATTCTCCCGTGTCGGAGGCCTATGTAAGGACTTACACGTCCTACTCAAGGAAAACTCCGAGATTGGGTCACAATCTCTAGACCCCAATCTCAACAAGAAGGGGGAATCAAACAATGGACTCTATAAGTTTAAACACTTACAAGAGATGAGCCCCGATTCAGCGCCATTGATGAGTAGCTTCAGCTTTCATGAATGCTTTAGCTCCTCTCCAAGCTCCCACGATCAGCTACCAATGCATATGATGTTCCTAGACTAGTGCCGGGTAGGTGGGAGAAGGTATTGATGTTCCATTTGCCTATTACAATGCAATGGTTAATGAAGGAACCATCAATCGGATCATTCACTGGCTATAAATGACTTCAAGATGAAGATTCAATGATAGGGACAGCCATGAATGCCATGCTTGAGTCCATTGTTCAAACCGAGCTTTGAATACTCAATGTAGTGCCATTAATGGCTAGGTTTGAAGGATGAACTCAAGACAAGGATGAGAAAAAGAGATTAGATGAAAGTCTTAATAGTCTCTCTTAATGCTCTAAATGGGTGTGCAAGTTCTCCCCTCAAAACCCTCGAAATATGCCTTTATAGGCTCCAAGAATCGGGCTCCAACGGATAGAAAACGGTAACGTGGGACCTGTCTAAGAAGCCCAAGGACCGGTCTTAGTTGAGCCTTCGACCGATCTGACGACCGGTCTTCCTTCATGAAAAACAGCCCTAAGGTCACTGGACAGATTTTGTCCATTTGCGACCGGTCATGGGAGGTCAACGACCGGTCTCCCCTTTTAAACCATTTTCTCCCAAATGTTGCTGGACGTTTTTCGTCCATATGCGACCGGTCCTAGGAGACCAGCGACCGGTCCTTAGCCAGACAGATGAGTTTATTTATCTTTTAAAAGCTTTCAGTCTGAATCCTTGCTTCAGCCAACCGGTCGCCCAACCGGTCGTTAGGCTTTACTTTTATGGCTTGAACTGAGGTGAACTCCATCACTTTTAACGGTGCACATAGAGATGGTTTTCCTATCTTTTTCAACCGATTAGCACCTACATAATGGAGGTCTAAGACTGATCATCTTGACCTTAAGTCCTGTGGATCAACTGACAAATATAAAGTGTAATTCGAATGCCATAGACTTGGATGTTTTGGGATCCTATAGGCTGTCTATATGCAACTTACCTTCCGAGCTTGATTTGGCTTGAACTTAAGTGTGGAAAGCTACCTTGGTCTTCAAGTCTTGAGTCTTCAATCTTCAGTCGAGGCTCACAAGACTTGATTGACTCATACGTTCACGCAATTGACAATACAATACACAAATCAGTGCACTAACAATCTCCCCCTTTGTCAATTACATGACAAAACTCATACTAACACAATTCATGATCTCCGTATCATGAATATCCCAAAACAGAAATACAATTACACCAATTACATGTCAGAACAAAATTTACAATTAAAACTTTACAAATTGACATGTACTCTTCAATTTCTCCCCCTCAACATCTGCACCTGAGAAAGCCTGCAAAACTATATAAATCGGCTTCTTGGTGGGATATAGTTCTCTCCCTTTTTGTCAGTCATTGACAAAGGTTAGCTTAAAAAAAATTTGCCTATAAGAGCAGCGAAGCTAAACCATAATTTGGGAGAGATAGATCATGAAAAATATGGGAGAATAGAATCAAGATATAGAAACCTGATATACAATTAATCATTACGCATAAAGGGCCTTTCGCCCAATTAACCAACCACCCCAACTGGCATGTATATCAAGATCAATGAAACATAATAAGCTATATTAAACAGAACAACAAGTCATAAGGGCTTAATGCCCAAACCATCCAACCTCGCCCTATCAATATACTAAGAAAATGCAATAGATCAATATAGCACTAATAGACCCGAATTGGGCATGTTGCCCGAATCATCCATCGTCCAAAAAAATCAGATTTTCATTTAAAAGAGCATGCTTACATGATTTTTGGTGATGGACACAGATGATAGGCCAACCGGTATGGACTTATAACATGAGTCAATGGTGTATATAGCCCAACTGGCTAGTCTCACTCAATGAATAGTCAATAAGGCGCAAGACTTAAAGCGAATATAACTTAAAAGCACAAATATATATCGAAGAAAAGATCACTATCTCAAAAAGATATATCAATATAGCTCAAAAGGAAGAAATCCCAACATGTGATGTCATAAAGAGATATAACTGTAAAGCTTAGACATCAAATGGTCTAACAGTCATCTGAAATGTATAAATACAAAACATGACGAGCGACAAGTGTCTTGGTCACCCAAAAAGATACCCCTGACCAAGACACATGATACAACATATAACGATGCTAAAAATTCGTCCCGTCGTCCAGATCTGGTGGCTATGCATCGCCACGAGCAGCTCGCTCCCAAGCCTCCAGACGCCTGTCTATCTGAGCAAGGCGAGCCATGAGAGCTTCCTGCTACACGAGGAGAGTAGCCTGTCCCTGAAACAGTTGAAAGTCGGACTGATCCATCCTCTGCTCGATCCGATCAAGCCTCTGTGTAAGATGGTCCTGAAGCTGGCGTAGCTCAACAGTATAAGCTGAAGAGTCCGCTGCAGGGGAGCTACGTCGGGAGAACGCCTGTGGGGGCGTACTGAAACGTCTAGGAGCAAAATGAGGATCAATGGAGGGATCAGATGATGTCGCTGCTGCTCCAAGCTGTGATGGCTCAGAGGAACTTGGAGGGGCCTCACGCTGCGGCTGAGCCTGTTGAAGACGACGCTGGAGTTCCTCTTATGTCTTACGCATTTTAGTTATAATAGAGCGATTTAGAATGGGACGTTTTACGTACATATCTGAGGGATCAACAAGTCCTATAGTTTTAGCCAACCTACAGATGAGATAACCAAAACGAAGACTTGCCGACAGACCATCGGACACGAGGATAGTGGACCGAATGAGTTTCATAATACGCGATGGAAGACACATTCGACAGCCCTGACTGACATTATAAAGAATAGTGACCATGTCTTCGGGAAGATCGGCCTTGTTGCTCTTCCTTGGGAATACATTCTTGAAGAATATGTTATGTATAAGACGATAATCCCAAGACATGAACGAGGCACGAAGAGCATTGCCGTTAACCCATCTAGGGCACGCTCGATTGCATAATGCTCTGGTCATGGTGTCACGAGAGGCGGGTTCAGTCTCCTCATCATCAGAGAGCTCATCCTCATCAACAATAGATACGCCAGTAGCCTCAGCTAAGGTAGGAAGACCGAATGTCCAAATTCCGTCGGCGAAATGGATTTCGAAAGAAGATGAGTCATCGGGAATGATGCAACAACAGGAATAGAATTTTCTGACTACTTCTTTCTGAACAGGACCGCCCATATGGAGCATAGGCTCCCAACCTATTGCCTCTAAAAGCTGGACCACCCGATAAGGTGCCAAGTCCTCAATTTTGGCGGATTTTTCACAAAGGACATCACGATTTTTGGAATTGTGCCAATTGGCAAGATGTGATGTATCTGATCCAGTAGGACGGGGTTTGGAAGGAGATTTAGACGATGAAGCAACCCTTTTCGTTTGGAAACCATCTTCTTGGATGTGGGTTGTGAGGGGCCCCTCATTGTGTTGGATTTTCGAACGACGTTCACACCGAGGATGGGACACATCTTTCCTCCCACGAGAAGACATAATAGAGCCGTACAATCCACGCAAGAATGCCCTAGGAATCAAAAGGGAAGGATACAACAAGGAAGAACAAATCTAAAACCCTTACCAATGAAGAAGATGATGAAGACTTCGATTTGGAAGACAATGTACCACTTTGGGGGAGCCTTAATCTTCGATTGAAGACCTAGGGAAGCTTAAGGAGGGCTGGAGAGACCTCTAGGATGAAAGAAGAGGAGAGAAAAATGAGAATAAAAGGGATTGGTGTCAGCCCATTTTCTTTTAAAACCCCCAACCCGCTCCCGCTGTCCAGTCCATGACCAGTCCCAAGACCGGTCGCCCGACCTGTCGTAAGCCCTAAACTGCATAATCTGTGCACTTGGGAAAATCTGCAAAACAGGGTTTGCTTTTGTTTCTTTAAGCATGGTTCGTTTATGACTTAATTATGTAATTTAGGATGACCAACGGTCCATCATCAGTTCATATCAAAAGTATAGGTTTGGCCAATGATTTTACAAAATTTTGATGCCAAAACAGAACGAATTTTAAGACAAACTGAGATAAAGGATCTTATATCCAGATATACCTATTATGCTCATAAATAATGAGGCTAAGAACCTCAGATTTTACTATAAAATGATAAACCCCATTTATCTAAAGGCTAACAACCTGCAAAACAGTTGTTAGCCAATTCCCAATGCACAACCACCAATGAATCTCCATGATATTACAGATTGATCAAATTCATGGGGCTGGCATAAGACTAAAGATCACTTCTCCTTCACGACCCATTTGGCAACAACTTTCATTGTGCCGGGGTCATGTGAGGGTCTATTAAGAGTTCTCCTCTTTCCAGGAGAGCGGTTCTTTTTATATGATTGCTCATAGTCCATCCTCATTTCATCAATCATTCTATTTGTCTTATCATTGATTAGGGCTACTTGTTTGAGCAAGGCTTCCATTCGTGCATCTTTCCTTGGAGGAGTTGGAAAATTTCTCCCCATATTCTTTTGATTCTTAGGGGGACTCCAAGTGTGGTGCGCTTCTCTCCCTTTTGAATAGATTTACCTATCTTGCGCTGGGAGGGAGAGAGTTATGGACGTCTAAAGGCCAAACATTCAAATTTTAGGTGACCCACATCACCACAAGTATGAAAAATGGGGGAAGCTTTGGTTTTACTTCCCGATACACCACAGTTCTTTCTCACTATAGGAGGGACAAGCAGTCTTAGAGATATGACTGTTAAAACCAATTCCTCTTCTGTCCATAGGTGATCTCTCCATGCCCAAGAGCTTTTCAAGATTTTCTTCTCCTTGGGCGAAATGTCTTTTAGAGTCAACAACTTGACATTTAAGACGATCAATTTCAGCTTTTGCCTCTTTGAGTTCTTTTTCAAGGCTCACATATTTATCAAGAGTCTCACCATTCATGAATTTTTCTTTTTCAAGTTCAAGAGCTTCGTTCTTCTTTTTCAACTCTTCTAGATCTTGACCCAACTTTTGATTCTCAATTTTTAGACCATCAAGATTTTTGGTCAGTTTATCATTTTCAGCCTTCATTTATCTCAACTTCTTTATGGTGTTCATATTTTCAATATACAATTAGTTATAGACTTCTTGAAGTTCATTATCCTTACTCTCATCATCACTTGAGGAGGTATGGTTAACATTGTCTCCCTCTTTCTCATTTTCAGGGAGGATTGTGGTGGTAGAGATCATAAGAGCTTTCACCGATCTTTGTCCACCATCACTATAGGAATCATAGGTATCGGATTTCGAGCTAGTGTCATCCCAAGTGGCAACCATGACCTTTCTCCCTTTATGTTTCTTTTCATCGTTTTCTAAGCAATTGGGAGCAATGTGATAGTACTTCCCACAATTATAATATTTTGGCTCTTTTGATCTTCTAAAGGATGTACCTGTATGGTTCTTATGATCAAGATGCCTTCCTTCCTTATGGTGGCTCTTATTTTTGAAGAATTTTTGGAATCTTTTAGCCTATAAGAGCCAGTTTCTTCTAAGTCAATTTCATCATCATCATTTTCTTTAGACGTATGTGCTTTGTGAGAGGATTTCAAGACTGAATATTTGAATTTTGTGGGAGGTCTGAAATGAAGCTCATGAGTTTGAAGGGATCCTAGTACACTAGCAGAAAAATGACTTTTCCCGACAGCTGAAAGCTGTCGGCAAAGGGATTTGCCGACCGCTTTTAGCCATCAGATGGGCCGTCGGGAAAGGGGGCGTCACAATTGCTTTCCGACGGTTATGGGCCGTCGGAAATTCCGATGGCTATAAGCCGCCGGTCAGCCATTGGAAATTCCGACGGCTGATGAGCCCTCGCAAATTCCGACGGTTTATGACCGTCGGAGTTGCTTTAGCAAATAAAAAAACCAACACCATTTGAGCATGCCTTTTACAACAGTTTATGACCGTTGTAAAAAATAGGTGTTGCTAGTTGTAAATGCTCATAACATACATTGGGTTCCACCCCTTGTGAAAAGGGTAAACGTTTACAACTACTATGGCCCATTGCAAAAGAAAGTATTAACAATAGTGCTGGCCCATTGTAAAATCATTAACTTGTTTAGTAAATGCATTAAATATCATGGTTCATGGGAGATTATTTTGGTAATTTTGTGATGCTTACATGACTAATGAATACATGGAATAAAAGATTGGGTGGTAGCAGAAAAAAAGTACTATTTGCAAACGGCTCTGCCACCACCCAAATTTTTTTATTCCCTATGTTCATTAATCATATAAGCATCACAAAATCACCAAAAGAATCTCACATAAACCATGATATTTAATGCATTCACTTGTCCATTCCATAGCAAGATATCTCACCATTATAAAATGTATAAATCCCAAGAAGCGCACATATAAACAGTAAGATGATACTTAAATGATGAGATAGTAATAATAAAATCTTACCTCATCTTCACCATATAAGTAGGATTCTGGCAGTAGGATCCTCAAGTGTGAATATGATCCTATAGAGACATGTCTCAGGAGTCCTCAGGTTGTCAAGGATATATGGCGACAAAGCACAAGACACACTTCAATTTCTTCCCTATTGAACTGGGTATCCCACCATTGAATTATTAGTTGAGAGATCGAGCATTTCGAGCTTCTCCAACCTTCCAATGTTGGTAGGATCATAGGGCCTGAAATGGCATTGTTCTGCAGCAACCTATATAGGGTAATGTATTATAAAATCAATGTAAGATTTCAATCTAGAAGTTGGTAACAAAAAACAACAAATGGGTCCCTCAGATAATCTCATAAAAAAGAAAAAATAAGTCATAACAATTCTAAAAATGGGATGTTATGGCAGATTTGATTGAATGAGAAATTTCTGCATTACAAAAGAAAAAAATGAGTAAAAAAAAAAAAAGAAACAAGCAGATGACTGAATGAGGAAAAAAATAATTAAGTAAAAACAAAGTTCTTCAAGATAATATTCTCAGTTAGTATCTGACACTGAGAAAGACACTAAGGCAGCAACAAATTGCAATCAGGCAGAAGAAGATCATTGTAAACTAGAGATAGTGTTCTCTATTGTGTCAAATGAGAGTGGGCCATCATCTTCATTGTGTGGTGAAAGATCTCAAGGAGGAGATGGGCCATCCTCATCTGTCGATAAAAAACGCAGTTTATTACATAAAGGGGGAGAGTGATGGTTATGGACTGTTAGCTATTAATTTGTACAATTATAAGGTTGAATGGACTGTTATCAAGGAAAATGGACTGCAAGTTAGTGATCTAGTTAGCTAGAAATCTGGACAGCTTGGTGGCCTATGGGTAGCATGTGTATGAAGTGCACTGCTTGGATAACTACTAGCTGTGTTGGAACAGCATTTATGTGAAATGGGAAACACCTATCTGTAATGGACAGCACCAATATGTAATGGACAACTAGTATATATGTGTGGATAGCAGTTTGGTTTGGATGACACCTGAGCCACGATTTGGACAGAAAACAGGGCACAATCTGGACAGCAAGATGGCCTACAATCTGGGACAAAAGATGAGCCACAATCTGAGCAGCAAGAAGGCCTGGACAGCCGTGATGTTAAATGCATAGCAGAGAAAACAAATGGCCAGCAAGGTAGCTGTATCAACATGTTATTAATCTCATCTTAAAGGGACAACAACTTGTTATGATATGGACATGAAATAGCAGAGACAACAAATGGCCAGCAAGGTAGCTTGTTTCATGCAATGTGCATAAAACAGGCCATGAAATGGACGTGAAATGTACATGGAACAGAATGAAATGGACATGAAACAGGCCATGTAATGGACTGCAGATGGGCCACGTAAACTGATCCTAAAATGGGCAACGATCTGATCATGATCTCAGCCAAGGAATGGGCCATGATCTGCACGTGATCTGGGCCAAGGAATGGGCCATGATCTGGATGTGCTCTAGAGCTTAAGATCTACTGTAAACACAGCTGGACATCTGCTATGAAGGAAGCTCAAAACTGCTCATGTAAGCAGCTAGAAATTGTCCATGAATTGAGTGCAGAAATCAGCTCATGAATGAGCAAAGAAATCAACTATGAATTGGGTGCGGATCTGGTCATTAACTGGGCTGTAATCTGGTTGTGAAATGAAGTTCAAGAACAGCTATAAAGTACTATAAGTTTAAGATCTGATAAAACTGTCTCGAATTCAATATGAATTGGAGTTCAGATCTACCTTTAACAGAGCGGAAATCAGAACTTCAATGGGGCTAAAATCGGAGCTCTAATGGAGCTGTGATCAGAGCTTCAATGGAGCTGTGATCAGTGCTTCAAGTTGAGGTGCAGATCTGACCTTTGAGCTGAGTTGGAGATTCCAGATCTGCTGTGGTTTGAACTTTAGATCAGTTGTAGTTTCAGGCTAGATCATGATCTAATATAAACTAAAGAAGAAGCAGCTAAAATTGTGGATGAAGAAGTTGTTCAATCTCAAGCTTGTTCTTTTCCACAGTTTTAGAGCATGTTTTCCATCTATTACTTGTTGATAGGGCCATTGTTGCTTGCAATGTCTTCTTCATATTTACCACTGGTCAAGGAGTTACAAATTAATGACACGTTCAATTCATGTCGGGACCGAAATATTAATTGAGGTTAGATTTCATCGGATCTTGAAAATCTTCTCATAAGAAGTTATTTCTTTCAGACATTTCTCCACATCAAAATAGATACGTAAAAAAATACTAGCAAAACCAATTTTAAACATAAAAAATCCATTAATTAGAGAGTTAGGATTTTTCCATTCAAGCAATTTCCAGGCCATGAGCGATTGATGCTTACACTCACCAGGCAAACGACCTAGAACGGAACCCATAAGGCATGTGTGAGGCATCCTACCTGTCCAACAGGTGCTTCCATCATGATTATTAGACATGCCAAGGTCACACTGATCCAATAATCTGGTGGGTCCAAACACGCTCTAGTGTATGAGTTCATGCCCAATGAATCACTTGGGAACTTGATCTGATGAATCCTATCAACATTCACTACTTAAGGTCCATGAATCACACACCAAAACATCTCTAATGCATAAGCTTAGCTCCTTTCCTTTCAACTACTCGCAGAGAAACAGTTGCTGAATTTCCAAAAATACCATGGGAGAGCATGACCAATAAATTTCAAATGTTGGAGAATCTAAAACTTAGTTAACTGGACATTAAGTCAAAAATCAATAACATCATTCAATGCATGTAGAATTTCAAAGGCATGCCAAATGACCTTTAAATGAAAATCTGATAGGATCATGGGAATGTTTAACAAGAATTATAGGACGTGTATCAAGAGGAACAAGAGCACACCTGTCTCATGATGGGGTCAGATAGAATGTTCTGAATTTCTGGTTCCTGCATCTCCTTTACTGGTAAAGAACAAAACACAAGTATAGATCAACAAGTTCATTGTATTCCTCTTTATAAAGCTCTGGAGCAATGAATTCGGGTGTACCTGTGAAAACAAGTGTAAGACCAAAATGGGTATGTGTCACAAACTAGTGCACTCAAACTACAAGACAAGTTCCATACTTACCAATGACACTACGAGTAGTAGGTTGCTGCATAACAATGGCCAACCTAAGATCTCCTATTTTGACTTCCCTATGGTTTCCATTAACAAAAACATTGTCACACTTTAAATCTCGGTGAAGAATAGGTGGGTTGTGAGAGAGAGAGAGAGAGAGAGAGAGAGAGAGAGAGTGCAATTTTATCAAAGCAATTGCAATTCATTGTACAACAAAATTGGCCCTAATTCAGCAGAAAATTCAAATCAAAAAAATCTGTTTTGAAGATTACCGGCCCATGTTTTAATTCAGCAAAACAACCATAAATAATTTCCAACAGTCCGCATTCAATGTCAATTTGGCTAGACTGATGAGTGGACGGGTCTCATTTTTCAGCTAGGTCATCGATACAGCAGGGCCCAACTGATGAACAGGTTGGATGTCCCTCACATGTGCATATTCGAAAGCATGGCAACGTGCACAGGTGCATGGGGGGTTCAGTAAGACTCCAAATTTTTTTTTGTTCGAATTTTTGTGTTAATTAGCAAATATGCAAACCAGAAATTTGATCCTCTGGCTGTGTGATGGATGACATGTAGGCACTTAGAAATTACTTTAAAATAAAATAATGTGTCATGAAGTGGGCATGCACTGTGAATAGATTTAGACAATGGAACATGTTTCTTCAATAAGAGAATAGAGATCGAAATGACCCATTCTTCATTGACAATGAAAGAACACTGAACAAGAAAATGGTAAATTCAAATATACGAGATTTATCGTATACAGTAATCACTTCAAATAAGTTAATCATACCATAAAAAACCAGAAGCATATGTGCAAAATGATCTGTTATAAAAGAAAAAGCACAAAATCTTAACAATAGCAAGCAGAAGCAACCAAAATATCTAATACACCAACCACAAACGTAAGAACTTTTCTTTTGTGGGTATTGTTTGAGTTCCCTGCAATTCAAAACAAAAAGAAAAAAAGAAAAAAAAATCTACAAATTTCATCATACATTCATAGTTTCATACATACCAACCACAAGTTATATGTTCATCACAAATAAAAAGTAGAGAATAAATCATACCTCAAATCAAGTAAGAAGAAGGTGGGGACATGAAACGAGAAAAGATCATAGCCTTTTCAATAGTCTCCATCAAACCCCACTTCCCATTTACCACAATCCAACACCTAAGGAAAAAAAAGGAACTGTAGAACCATCCATCAAAACCCAACAACTAGAAAGACCTAAATAAGAAAAGAAAAAAAAAACATAAAATACAAGAGGCATTAAAAAAAAGATCAGTCACTTTACAAACTATTGTTATTGTTGTTGTGGCTGTTGTATTTCTTAGAAGAAACCTTGCATTGAGTGACAAATCTTTCCCAGACATTTGCTTTTCTTGCAGCAAAATCAGTCACATCCAAGATAATTGCACCAATACTCATCCAAGCATGATAATGGAGCTGGACCATGACCAAGGCCAAATCTTTCGACCGGATGGTCTCCGTTTGAATGATTCTGAAGAACCAGCCCCATAAGGGAATTGAATGAGGAAACAATGGCGTTTGGTCGGAGATGGAAAGCACCTTGACAACCAGATGATGTGGCTGAAAATATGGCACGTTTATAGGTCATCCCAACCATGTAACATGTGAGATGCACAGAAACTTTATGGGTGACTCTAGATTTTAGTTCTAGAGTTTCTTATTCTTCTCTGATAGATCAGCTAAAGTTACAGGATTCACAAATGGAGAGTTCAGGAACAAGGCACAACATCTTTCCACTAGACCAGTGAGTGAATTTGGCAATAGACACCAGATGTACGTTGCTTTAGGCATGTGACCCTAATGAATTGATGTTTGATACTTGTTGAGTAGCACAATAGCCTTAACACTATTTATTTATTTACTACTACCATCACAACATTATTAATACTATTACCACTACTATTCAAATGGTAATTTCAACACTAGATCAATGAGTGAATTTGGCAATAGGCATCGGATATACAATCCTTTAGGCACGCTAAAGTGGCATGTGATGACTCAATGTTTGATGCCATGTTACCTAGGGAACTGGAACAAGTTGGATTTTATTTTTCAAGCCACTAGCAAATAATAGCAGTCATATCTTGAGAAAGAACAATCAATATTGATAGAGGGAGAAAGAGAGTAATAATAGTAGTAGCTACAACAGGAATATACAGACAAACATACCAGAAATTCTGGTCAATGTACCTGGATAATTTTTAAATGCTAAAAGCTACTTACATCAAGTAAAAGAAAAACGCCAGGATGTATTGAAAGATTTTCACGAGCTATGGATTGGGATAAGGTCCTGGGGTATCCATCCTAGAGCCAACCATTTTCTTGCGCATCCTGCTGGAATAGATGCTCCTTCACCATCTGGATGATCCAAAGCAAATTAGTACATCTTTTAGAGCAACTAAACCCACTCCAAACAGAAGTGGAAACAGCCTCACCCCATCCAGCCATCACCTGCAAGACCCAAATCAAGCAGAAAAAAAATGCAGCCTAGCCCACAAGCCAACTCCGGCAGCCCCAAAACTCCAAAGCAGAGTAGCTCCAAAACCCCATCCAGTTCATCTCTTTGATTGTGCAGAAAGCTTCTAGAAGGGAAGCCAGCTCTTTGAATCAATGGAGCCTGGGAGCTGAACCATGGAGATTACTTGTAAAGCATCATGTGGAACAAAGATAGACATAAAGAATAGATGGTGATGCAGCATAAGAAAGGGATCGGGATCTGAAAATCCAACCCAACAAAGCCCTAGATACAGGATAACCGCATTCTTCTTTTCCTGCATACAAAGCTGCAAAACAGAAGCCAACCATTGGAATCAAAGGCATTCATACGTCAAAACCTCATATTTTTCTTGCAAAACATCATCTGAAACAAAGAGAGCCCTAAAAAGAAGATTAAGATGTAGCACAAAAGGAGAATCAAGATCTGAAAATCCAGCAACAGAGCACCCTGATCTGAAAACCTAGATCCAGGATCTGCGGCATTCTTCACTGACTTTTTCCCAAGACTGCTAAGAAGGAAGCCTGCCCTGTAAAAACAACACTCCAAAACCACAGAGATGGCTTTCAAAACCTTAGATCCACAATCGGAAGGCATTTCTTCCTCGACGGACCAAATCTCGTGGATCTCTTGCAAAGCAAACCCGGACGAATTGAAACCCAAAGGAAATGCATCACCCTTTCCAGAATCGGAACTTCCTTCTCCCCAAAGATAACAAACCCTAAGAGGCCAACACACATCTAATCCTCCAACCACCGGCTGTTCTCTCACAAAACCCTAACCTTCCTCCTTTTCTTCTTCTTGCCTTCTGGAATTAAGGAAAACAACATCCCCACACGAATCCAGCAGATCTCGACTTTAGGTTATGTAGAGAGAGAGAGATCGAGATTGAGAGCCAGAGGGAGAGAGGGAGGGAGAGGATTATGGCGAGTGGAGGATATTGTCTGGCCAGGTGAGAGAGAGGGAGCACGAGAAAGAGGGAGAGAGCCAATGAAGGGAGAGGAGAGGCCGAGAGAGGGAGAGGAGAGGGAGCGTGAGAGACGGAGAGCCGAGAGGGAGATGAGAGGCAACGTGAGAGGATATTTCCCATTCTAAATTTTTTTTTGAAGTCCGCATGCAAGGTGTGAGTTTTGCACCAGCCAAAAGTGTTTTGGCTACCCACGCTGCCACGTGTCTGTGGACCCCACCATGATGTATCTATTTCATCCATGCCGTCTATTAAAAACCTCAAATTTATTTTAGGCTTGTTAACAAAAATGAAGCAGATCTAAATCTCAAGTGGACCACACCACGAGAAAATAGTATTCATTGAATAATGAGCATTAAATTAACAGGTTTGGTGTAGCAATACCTCTTTTGTCCGACGGCTTTAAGTGAATTTCCGAAGGCTTATAGCCGTCGGAATTACCGACGGTCCATAGCCGTCGGCTGATGGAAAGGACGGGACCGTCGGGAAAAGTCATTTTTCTGGTAGTGTACGTTCTTCAACTTTCATAGTGTCTAGGTTCCTACACTCTTCTAGAGCAACGACTTTAGATGAGAAGCGTTCCGGTTGAGATCTTAAGATTTTTCTACAAATTTTGCTATCCGGAACTTTCTCTCCTAGTCCACACATGTCATTGGTGATGCTATTTAGACGTGCGAAAAATTACATGAAGGTTTCATTCTCCTCCATTTTGATATTCTCAAATTGTGTTGTAAGGAGTTGGAGTTTTGATCTTTTGACTATGTTTGTTCCTTCATGAGTTACTTCTAGAAAGTCCTATGCTTCCTTACTAGTTTGATAGTTTTGGATGCGAGCAAATTCATTTCTAGAGATTGAACAAAAAATGGCATTCAAGCCCTTAGCATTAAAAACACATTGAGCTTTATCAAAATCAATCCACATCGCCTTCTCTCTTGGTCTAAGGACATCCGGTTCACCTTCCTTTCTTATGGTATCCTATTGGGACTTCATAACCAAATTCTACCATGTCCCAAACATCCAAATCGATGGATTCTAAAAAGATGCGCATTCGAGCTTTCAATATGGATAGTTGGATCCATTGAAGAATGGTGGCTTGGTGATAGAAGTGGAGTTTTCCATAGACATATTTTCAAGCTTACTCTAAGATCAACCTCTAGGCGGTTAAGCCCTTATAGAGGAACCCGCTTTGATACCAATTGAAATTGCGGTTTTACCGTTAGTGAGATAAGCTTTGAAGGTATGCTTATGTCCTGGAGGGGGGGTGAATAAGACTTTTAACAAATTCTTTGCCAATTAAAAACTCAAAACAATTTACCAATATAATATATGTGAATACACGTAAATTGATCACACGAGGTCCTTCTAAATGATCAACTATACTAAAGGAAGCAATTGATCAAACAGTTCATATGCATGCTTGTATTAATCATTCAAAGATGGCATATGAGCATTTTGTCGAACACGAGATGGGCATACAGTTAAGCACTTATAAGATTGATCAACAAGGGACAATAATAGACAAAATGCATTCACCACAATGCACATGATGTATAGTGGTTCGACGATAAGTTTAGTACTCCACTCTCGGTTCAAGTACCCAACTCCTTTGAGTACACCAGCATTCACTGTCGGAGGTTTTAAATGAGGTTCGCCTCTCAACCTTTACAACCTACACAAGGTTAATACCTACACAAGGACTCCTCAACTCCTACACAAGGACACGCACGTATTCTCCCATGTCGGAGGCCTACGTAAGGACTTACACGTCCTACTCAAGGACAACTCCGAGATTGGATCACAATCTCTAGACCCCAATCTCAACAAGAAGGGGGAATCAAACAATGGACTCTATAAGTTTAAACACTTGCAAGAGATGAGCCCCGATTCAGCGGCATTGATAAGTAGCTTCAGCTTCCATGAATGCTTTAGCTCCTCTCCAAGCTCCCACGATCAGGAAAATCACCAAAACTGGAATAGATCACACTGATGAGAAATCATTTCAGGCGATGAATCTGGACCGACCATGGTAAGTAGGATGATGAAGAATCCAAAAATGAGGAGAAATGATCGCGTAAAGTAGCAAATCCGAGCCTTACAAAAGATGGGCCACCATCATTGGACAGCTGATGGTTCATCTGATAGGTGGGTCATATATTGCAAGGTGTGGATTAATGGATGTTTTCTAAAACAAAGATTGGAAGAGAAAATGAAAGAAAATTGGAGGGCTTACTCAGTGAGGACATTGTACGGTGGATATTGTTCTGAGAGGAATTTGGCAAGGTCCGATACACACGTATTGACAGCGCAGCATATGTAACGGCCGGAAGCCGATTCGTTCTCCGCTACAAAGATGTGGGCCCTACATACGTCTTCCACGTGTACAAGTGAGGTTGATCCCGAGATAAGTTCCTTACGTTGCAAAGCGTTGATCATGGATTCGTTCCCTGCAAAAGCCAGCCGTAAATCAAGAAAATGCTCCATTACGAATGGACGACCCAGATTGTGTACGTGCATTAGCATGTGCATATGGTGGGAAATCTAACCGTCCATCGGTCCAATCATCCGGTGGAAATAAATGAACTTATGGAAACAAGTGGGCCACCAAATAGATTGGCCTATTTTCGGGACTGATCATGGATGCCTTGAAGTCATACGTGTACACATCAGTGGGGCTGGCCTACGCCTATAAACGTGAGTGGGACTGGCACACCTGTGGAGGTTTGCTGATTCCGCACGCATACACATATATACCCAGCCTCACCCACATGATTTTCACACGAGATGGTCTTAACGATGAGGCCAACATTTTCAACGGCTCAGATGCCCTACACATTACAAGTTGTTACTAAAAGAGGTGGACGATGATCAACTTGATGCTGGCAGGTACCTGATTACTCCTTGCAAATCACCTTCCCTTCAGGTGTATTGGAAGTTCCTGCACTCAAAAGTTAGGTGAGGCCCATCCTCATGTTTGTGAGAAGTCCACGTTGTTCATCTGTTTTGCCAGCTCATGATCGAATATGAGCAAAAAATGACTGCAGATCCAAAACTCAAGTGGGCCGTACAAAAGGAAAAACTTGATAGGGAAATGCCTACCGTTGAAACCTCCCAGGTTCCACCATAATATTTATATGCCATCCAAACCATTCATAAGGTTATTCCTACTTGGATGAACCAAAAAACACAAAGTATATACGCCTAATCCAAAACTACTGCAATCCCATGAATGTTTCAATGGTTGACGTCCAATCCTCATTGCTTCTTGTCCAGCCACACATTTGAGACTTGGATTTGAATCATTTTCAAGCTCATGTCCTAACATAATCTAGCAAAATGAATGGACAAAGTGAATTTGTCACAAGCATCACGGTGGGCCCCACCTAGCTTTTAGGCATTTGAACTTCCTAGGAAGGGGTGTCACTATCCACATCCAGGTTAGGATGTATAGTATGCACTGGTATGCGTGCATGTCATGGCTCCTTTGTGAGCTTGTAAATTATTAGGAAAGAGTAAATGACTCACTCATTGTGTTTGAATGTAAATATGCATTTGAAATCCAAATATCTTTTCCAGGCGGGAGTAAATGGGAGGATGCGGAACACATTGGAATTTTTTGAACATATGTGATATACCAAATCAGCTTTAGTATACTAACTTAGGGTAGATATGTTATAGTTAACATGATGATTGTAATAAGCCCATTAAAATATATATTTAGCCAAAAAATGAGAAAATTTCAAGGCTCCGTTGGGCCACAAACGTAAGGATTACAAATAAGTAACTTGCCAATGATTTTTAACTATCCATTTAGATTTTTTTTTTTCTTAGTCATGCAACACTCCCACCCTGTCAGTTGCACAACACACCTACACGGTTAGTCACATGATGGACCCACCCACCAGTTCCTTGGCATTTCGTACTTGAGACCTGCTGTTGAAATGCCTAAGCGTCTTCCAACAACTAGGCTAGCAGGCGAGGCTAAACATCCATTTAGATAGCCAAACCATGATGGTTTGGATCATTTTATTGGTGTGATTTTAGTAATGCAAACCATAATTAGATTATTTGGAGTATCATTAGCACGCCACGTGTATCGCGGATATGTACATATATAGCAATACCTTTGTTTACTTATGCAACTCTTCAGGGAGCTTAAAAAGGCATTTTGCCCCCATTTACTTCCAAATATCCTCCTTTTAAAGGCTCAATTAATCTCATTTCATTTCATTTCCATGCATCGACTTCCATCTAAACAAACCATGACCTCATCTTGTGAGTCTACCACCGAGGCATGGGTAAGGACCCTTGAACTCCTCCCATTTACCTCCATTTACTTCCATCCAGACGGGTCCCAAAAGCAATGGGTCCTAACACTCCATTAAAAGACCAAAATACCCCAGTTGTAGAGTGGGGATATATTGGGAATGATCATCCACGTGCCATACATTTGAAGCTGTGTGGGGCCCACCCTTATGTGTATGTGGAATTTGATGCCGGTTTGATGACACTTATGGACTCATATGGAATGTGACATTAATGCACATTTGGTGTTTTAAATCTCACCTGTGAGCAAGGATAGAGCCAAGCAGACACTCAATGGGACATCCGAAGTTAGAGATGGGCCAATGATGAGAACAGGAACAACGGTGATGAGGTCCAAGTTGTTTTCTTCAGCGAATTTCCATGCTGCCTTCTCAGCTAGGGTTTTCGACACTTGCATATCCCTGTGTTGTTTTATTTCAAATATATTTTGTAAACTTCCGAGTAAGAAAAAGACATGGAAGGTCTAATGAAATAAGAGCAGCATGTTTGGGAACAAGAAAAATGAACTTGTGAAAAAAAAAAAAAATCATTGATGCGACCTTTTGTGTTATTGGGATGGCAGAGAAAATGTTAGATTTCAACCAAACAATTAATTGCTTTTTCTATAGTAAAAATTTGCAAGTACAAAATACAAAGTGGCTATTGTAAGGATAATATAAGACTTGTGATCCCAATAAAACTCTTAAAATGAAATCCATTTTGTGTTGAATTGAAAAATAACCATTACATCAAGAATTCCTCTAATCTAAACATACCAATTAGGATGCAACTTGGGTTTGGGTCAACCAGATCATACACCCCATCCCTTACTCCATTATGATTATCATACACCAAAAGATCATAGAAAATAATGTACACCTCCCAAAAAATCTCCAATTCCACGTGTGGCTTACCAAATAATTGTATTATCATTTTTTTTTTTTTTTTTTGGAGCATTTGATCATCAAAGTGGCACTACGTGATAAAGGCAAATTTGCGACGGATTTTGCGACGATTATTGTTCGTCGCTAAAAGTGCTCGGTTTAACGACGGATTTTATTCGTCGTATTAAGAAATATTCGTCGGTTTTGCGAAATTAAGGCGGGATTTCGTCGCGGGATTTAGCAACCGTCGCAAAATTATAATTTCCGACGGACCTAGTTCGTTGCTATTTAACGACGAACTTAGTTCCTCGCTAAACCCACCCCGCAAAAATTCCCCAAAGAAACCATAAGATTAGCGACGGATTATTTCCTTAAACGACGGACGAGATTCGTCGTAAAATAAGGAAAGTGGGAAAATAAAAAAACTGACATTTTAAAAAAAAAAATTGATATTTAAGAAAATAGATTTTGTAATTTGAAAAAAAAATTTCAGAGGTTTTAAAAACAAAATTGAGAAATTTGAATAAAATTAATATGTTTGAAATTTCTTTTCAAATTTTCACAAAATTAAACATTTTGAAAAAGAAAGTTGTGAAGTTTAAAAAAAATTATGATTTTCAAACAAAAAAAGTTGAGAGGTTTGAAAATAAATTTACAATTTTTTAGTAAAATTGAGATTTTGAAAAATAATAAGATTTAAAAAATTGAGATTTTTGAAAAATAAAATGGCCATTTGAAAAAAGTTGAGAAGTTCAAATAAAATTGATAAGTTTGTAAAAAAATTTAAATTTTTATAAAGAAATTAAGATTTTGTATTTTAAAATTTTAAGAAGTTTGATTAACAAAAAAAAGAGATTTTGAAAAGAAATTGAGAAGCTTTAAAAAAATTGTCATTTTGAAAAGCTAGAGAAGTTTCAAGTAAAATTGAAATTTTGAAAAAAAAAATGTGATGTAAAAAAATGGAGATTTTGATAAAAAAAATTTGAAAATGAAAGTTAACAAGTTTGAAAAAAATTGTGATTTCGAAAAAAAGGTTGAGAAGTTGGAAAGAAATCAACAATGTTAGATAAAAATTCAGATTAAAAAAAAAGAAATGAGATTTAAAAAGAAAATTAGGATTTTAGAAAAAAAAGTAACATTTTTAAACCAAAAAAGGTCATTTAAAAAAAAAATTGAGACGTTTGAATTAAATTGATAAGCTTAAAAAAATTAGTTTTTGAAAAGAAATTATATTTTTATAAAATTGACATTTTGGAAAAAAATTGGCATAAAGAAATTAGTGTTTTGAAAAAAAGAATTAGCATTTTTAAAATATTGAGAAGTTTGAATAAAACTGATAAGGTTTGATTAAAAAAATAAATTTTTGATAAGTTTGAATAAGTTCGAAAAAAAAATTAGATTTGAAAAGGAAATGAAGATTTGAGATTTAAAAAAAAATTGAGATTTTGTATTTTGAAAAAAAAAAAAAAAATGTTGAGAAGTTTGTTAAAAAAAATGAGATTTTATATTTTGAAAAAAAAGTTCGAAAAAAATTGTGATTTAAACAAAAGTGAGAAATTTGAAATGTGTGGGCCAAATTTATTAGTGGACACTTATTGGATAGTTGAAAATGAAAAATTACACTCATTCAATTACCTAGCTATCAGATTGGTTTATGCATACACACATGTTCATTGGTGCAAAAAATGAAGGCCCTAATATAATGATGTTAATTAATTGCAAGGAAAACTTATAATGATGAGATTGATCAAATTCTATGATCAAGTCATCCTAAACTTGATCTGAATGGTCAGATATGTTTATAACATGCTAATTATTATTGAAAACAAAATTCAGCCCAAATCATATCCGTCCAAAAGACTCTTTAAATGTGCATAGTCAGTTTGTCTAGAGCTAGACAAATTTTGGACAATCTGATTGGTCCAAATTGAAAAGTAAATAACTTTAGATGTTTAGATTAAATTTCACTCAAATCTAACGGTTAGGTCACAAGATATGGCCCATCGTATTGTTGATCAATTTTGTCTATTCAGTATCTTTCTCATCTAAAACTTGATCAGGGCAAGTGACCAGTCAAATCAAAGTTATTGATGAATAGAATAGAGGGAATGGATTAGATTTCCAAATTAGGCCCCTGCAACTTGTTGACCTCATGAAAACCTAATAAATGTATAGCCATTGGACCTTAAACTCTAATCTAGCCATTGAGAATTTGATCTTTCTAATATTTGTTATTGCATCCTAAAATGATATAAAAGAACAGATGGATGGATTAGATATACATAAAATACATCAACTTGGGCTCATACTGTTAAGATAACGGATGCAGATTGGCTAGTGACCCTGCCACCAGTCAATGCCTAGTGATCGGTGCTTTATGGGCCCCACCACAATGTATGTGTTTCATCCACTCTATCCATACATTTTGGTAGATCATTTTATGGTATGAGCCCAAATTTGAGGTAGATCCAAATCTCAAGTGGACCACATCACAAGAAACAGTGTTAATTGAACACCCGCTATTAAAAACTTATTGGGGGGCCACGAAAGTTTTGGAACAAGCTGATATTTGTTTTTTTACCTACATCCAGGTCTGTATGACCTAATCAAGAGGTTGGATGTCAAATAATCAATATAGTGGGCCCTATGAGGTTTTTAATGGTGGACATTCAATCAATACTATTTTCCTGTGGTGTGGTCCACCTGAGATTTAGATTTGGCTCATTTATTGGATCAAGCACTAAAATGATCTTAAAAAATGGCTAGACAGCGTGGATAAAACACATACGTCATGGTGGGGCCCACAAAGCACTGGCCAGTGGCCCCATAGCCAAGCATCAATAGCCAAGGGGTGCGAATTAGGTGTTACCCCAGGAACAGCTTAGTGGGTGTTACCCTAACCGTGTGGGGCCCATCTTGATGTAGTTTTTATATATCAACACTGTCTATCTCTTTTTTCATATCATTTTAGGATGTGATCCAAAATCCTAAGAAGATCCAAATCTTAGGTGGACCATACCACTAGAAATAGTGATGTATAACCATTAAAAACATTTTGTGGGCCACAAAAGTTTTGGATCAATCTGATCTTTATATTTTCCCTTCATCAAGATTTTATTGACATTATCAAGAGCTTGGATTGCAAATAAACATTACAAAAAGCTTACGATGGGCTCTTTGGAATTTTTAATGGTTGGGCACTCAATCACACTATTTCTAGTGTTATGGTCCACTTGAGATTTGGATCTACATAATTTCTAGAACGTCATCCTAAAATGGGCTGTAGAAACAGATGGACGGCGTGGATATACAGAATATCATCCATGTGGGTCATACGCTGTTCCCGGGGTAACACCTAATTCACGCCCGCGTCCCATTACTCTGAAAAAAACCCCAAAATCCCTCGTTCCCTCTTATTCTCTACCGTCTCCCGCCCTTCCTCCCTTTCTGTGTCTCCCCCTAACCGGCCCCCTCATTTGCTCTCTCTCTCTCTCTCTCTCTCTCTCTCTCTCTCTCTCTCTCGATTATCCTTTCCCTTTCTCCCTCTCTCTCTCACCTGCTCCATCTCTCTCATTCGCCTCCCTTTCTCTCTCTCCGGCACATCTCCACCATCTCTCTTTCATGTAATCTTTTTGCTTGGACCTCCATTGTAGCAGCCGTGGAGCTCCTACCCGAAGGAAACACGCACCAATCGAAAGCCCCTTTTCATATTTTCGTGGCATCTATTAAAATCGAAGGAATCTGAGGCTCCTCTCCGCAAGTTCGATCTCTTCCTCACTCCGTCTCATTGTCGCTCTTTCAGATTTCATGCATGCTAACTGTTTGATGAAATCGCTCAACAAGGAATGTTTTAGTGGTTAAAATTGTTTGATGAAATGGCTCAACAAGGTTGACCTACAAAGTATGGGCCCATCAATGACGATTATTGGGCTAATTGGGGTGGAGATGTGCTCGAGTCAATTGTTTTGAGCTTGGCACCGACAAAAATTCTAATGGGGGAGCCAGTTTCTGCACAGACAGAGAAGGTTTTGTTAATGCAAAGATTTGTCAATTACCATGGTTAGTGTGTTGTCGAGTCTCCTTGTGGCTGAAGACAGTCTCCGTGCGGCTGAAGACAGAAGCTACTCAAAGAAGATTGCTCATCCAGTCAGCTTCAAGCCTCTCCATCCAAACCTTTGATCCCAAAACCTTCTATAGATGGCCCAAATCCTTCCTAGGTACATCCTTAGCACCATCTATAGTCCACCTTCCATTAAGATCAGCTATGGAAGGGTTCATTTTAGCAGAAGTTGCTTAAAAGTTGAAAATCAGTATGTCTGCTCTCTCCGATAGGTGTCCGATCAATCGGAGATGAGTCCGATAGGTGTCCGATCAATCGGACGAACTGTCCGATCAATCGGAGAATTGTCCAGCAACATTGAAAACTTCTCTGGACACTTTTCCGATCAATCGGAGGTCTGTCCGATCAATCAGACAGGGTCTTCTGATCAATCGGACGATATGTCCAATCAATCGGAGAATTGTCCAGCGACATTGAAAACTTCTATGGACACTTTTCCGATCAATCGGAGGTCTGTCCAATCCATCGGACAGGGTGCTCCGATCCATCGGACATACATCCGATCCATCAGAGGAA
Source organism: Liriodendron chinense (assembly GCA_003013855.2). Classification (NCBI taxonomy): domain Eukaryota; kingdom Viridiplantae; phylum Streptophyta; class Magnoliopsida; order Magnoliales; family Magnoliaceae; genus Liriodendron; species Liriodendron chinense. The sequence continues at coordinate 778,971 of ML058567.1, read as the reverse complement.
AATCCAGAAACATTGCATAAACTCTCTGGAAGGAATTCCGATCAATCGGACTATCTGTCCGATCAATCGGACAGGTTCTTCCGATCATTCGGAGAACCTGTTTTTCAGCAAAATTCAAATCTAGCTAAAACTTATGTCCGATCGATCGGATCCTATCGAGCTGACCGTTTTCTGATCGTTGAATGTCATCTCTATATATGGAACTCGGTTGGATCTTGTGAAAGACACCTTGAGCATCATTTAGGGTTTATGTGTGCCTTCTCCTTGAGATCCCCTTCTCTCATTCCCTAAGATTTGTTGAGTTCATACTTCAATCTATATTGATCTGACCAACATTGATGAACCATTCAAAGCTTGGATTGAATCACGAACTCAACCCCTCTTTAATGGCATCTTGACCTACCTCTCATAGATATACTCCTGTCATCAATGCCATTAATGGTGGTTTAGGTAGAAGCTTTCCTCATATAAAAGCCATATCCCCATATAGCCTCAACCTAACCCTAATCCCTCACCTTGGAATCTACAATGAGTTATCCGGAGCAAGGTAGCTGATCGAGGGAGCTGAAGAAGGTATCTTCCGTGCAAGCCAAAGCTTCTTCAACAAAGGCATCATCAAGGGACTCAATCAGCTAAGTATATTTAATCTTTCGAGTCCAAGAAACCTCCTCAAGTTGAGATTTGGGTTTCAGAGTTTGAAGACCCAAACTCGTAAGAGTCCTTGCATAGGACAAGTCCTTAGTAGGACAAGCCCTTGTGTAGGACAAAGTGGTCATGGATTAGTCCTATGGAAGGATGAATCCATGTGTTGAGTCTTAAGTCCTTTTGTAGGCTGTTAAGGTTTATGGTTAACCTCATTTAAAACCATAGTGATAGTGAAATCTGGCCACTCAAGGAGTGAGTGGATCAGCCGGGAGTGGAGTAGGTACATAACCGAACCACTATAAAAATCTCTTGTTGTGTGATGAACTGATTTACTTCTTTCACATGTGCTTTTATTGATTTATACTCTGCATATCTTGTGTTCGAAGTAAGTTCTCTAAGAATACTTTGCATGATTACAAGTGTGTAATTGGGAAATTTAAAAAGTGTCCTATTCACCCCCCTCTAGGACAAGGTAACTTGTTTCTTATTTCTACAAAAGCGGTAATCAAACTTATACCGCATTTTTAGGTTTTTTCTCTCTCTCTCTCTCTCTTATTTTTTCTTTTTTTACTGATTTGATAGATTTTTTTACTGATTTGATAGATTTCCTATGGAAATGACATGTTATTGGGGGAGCCAGTTTCTGCACAGATAGAAGGTTTTTTTTTAATTTTTTTATCTCTTATTTTTCCTTTTTTTTTTTTTACTGATTTGATGGATTTCCTGTGGAAATGACCTGTTGATGTTGTTTACAAATGAAGCCATTTGAAAACAACAGCATACATAAGAGTAGGGGAGGAAGTGCGTTGATGCATTCATAAAAAAAAGGTCCAATCGGATGGCCCCTATAAAAGGTTCAATCCCCACAATCCAATCAGGAGCCACTCTAGAATTTATGTACGGCCTGTATATGCAAAATAAAGGTTTTGTACAAACTGGAGAGGCCTTAGGGCTATCTAGTTGTATATACATCCCAAAACACCAATCTAGTTGATCCTGAGAGTCCAAGTTTGGCTTGCAAGCTGACGATTAAAATAAAAGTCATATCTTGCTTTAACCATCTAAATGCTGGACTTAAGAGGAACTGAGAATGATCTGATTGGTGTGACTTTTCAGCTTGGTTGTGTTGGTGTCTTACAATTATTATATCAATGTTGGGCCTGATCATATGGATGGTGTAGAATGAGGATCCTACTAGCCACGAGCGTGTGACTTGTGGCTGCACAATAATCTGATGCAAATGAGTTGCATAGGATCATTTCTCTATGTTGTTGTCGTTGTTCTTGTCGTTGTTGCTATTTTATTGCTTGATTTTTCAAGTTTGATTATCAACATCTCTCCTCCCTCCCCCCAATAATAATTTGGCCGTTCTACATTTCTTGTTAGTTGCTATTGGCCTATGCTGGACCTTCGTCCAATGTCCGAGTTGAGCGTACTTCAGGTGACTCCTTTAAAGATGGTGGTGCACTTGCTGAAGTGATGTCTTTGTATGAGAACATAAGTATATATATTATGAAGCTAGAACCTCACAACCAAAATGTTGAAACCTCGAAAGAAGAGAAGCCTCTCCTTGGTATTGAGGTATGCCAATTGCAAAGGATTTAAGACATAGGTACAAATTTGGTTATTAATTTGAGCTCATCTAAATGGATTGTCAAATTTTTTTTTTTTTTTTTTTTTTGCCCTTTCGTCTTCCACTATTTTTTTTATTTTCAGAATAACTCTAGTTTTTGTATGGAGTATGTTGAGACTTTGTATCTACAACTTCTTTTCAACTAGCTTATAACCTTCATGAGATATCTGTCATTGGAATGTACTGAGGACAAATTTGATCTGGATCTTGAGGAAATAATGGTCATGGAAGCAATCTGGCTTTCCATTTAGGTGATGCTCCAACAACTCAACGTACTAAAATTTCACTTATTTGAAGGCCTGCTTTGATTATTAAAAATTTGGCAATGACTACATCTTGTACTACTTCCTTTGTGAATCAAAGGATGCATTTGGGATTAGTTATCTTTCTACTAATTGAAAGCTTTGAATCCTTCGGTATTCTTTTTGAAGGGCAACATATTGGCTGTGGAAGTAAACATTTGCAGCCTTCTAGTTTATTCAGCTAGGAAGAGAGGATAGAAGCAACCAATGCTTAAGAAATAAGAGCAACTATTGTGATAGCAACAGATGCTAGGGATGTATTATGGAGCCAACGTACTATGGACTGAACTGATGGACTGACTAATCCTGCATCAGATATTTAAATGCTTCTAGGGTAAATTTCTTCAGTCTTTTGTAATTGAGGCTTGTGTTGTTGTAATTATGTTTTCGTGGATTTCTGGCCTTTCCCCCTTCTTAGGCCTGTTTCTTTAATGATATTTTCCCTCTTTCTTGTTAATCTTCTTGCTGTCCTACATAAGATTTGGGAAAATCTCCCTTTTTGTTTTGTTGAGCTGCAATTCTATCTAAAGCTTGCATTGGCAGCTACCCTACCTGCATGTAATGGAGGATTAAAAAAAAAAAACAGGTTCCAATCAAAATACAAACATAAAAAAAAAAAAATTTACCAGCGATCATAAGGTTAATCACATTTTAGGAAATTGTGGAGAATGTGATTAGAATTTAGAAATTGCAATTTATAAGTATTTAAGTTCTATAATGTATTTGATCATTCATTAATTTTGCATGAGAAATGTTCTTTCCTTATTTTTCCTCAATGAGGTTGGTAATCTGATTGATGTTCTTTCAGCTTTGCATGGCTCGAGTTGGTGAGCTACAAGAGTTTCACACCAAAATTGTTAACAATCAACTCTCAGAAGGGTTGGCCTTTGGTTTAGCGCCTAGTTGTAGACTTGTTCAAATTCATGGAGCTTTATTTTATGGCTGTAATGATCGATAGAGTATCTTCATGCAGCATAGTGACATACATTCAATGTTGATGTTGTTTAGGTTGTTGCAAATCTTTCAAAACTCTACCCAAAGGACATGGAAGCTCTTGCTGGTGGAGTTGATGACATGACCAAGCTCTCTTATTTGCATGAGCCTGGGGTCCTGCAAAACTTGGCAACTAGATATGAACTCAACGAAATTTATGTGAGCTATCGGCTTAGAGACACACACACACATGCACATTGTTTTCTCTTTTTATTTCCAATTTCAGCTGATGCTAATTCTATGAAGATTACTATTTACTGCAATTATGGGCTCTGTTAGACTTGTCCTAACTCTTAATCTTTATATGAAAAGTAACTTCTGAATCTATCTGAAATGCTTGTTGTAACTGATGTTGCTACAGTCAAATCCAGTTCTGGAGGCATTTGGTAACGCTAAAACTGTAAGAAACAACAATTCCAGGTGAGATACTGTTCCAAGTGTACGTTTTATTGAGAAACTATGTAATGTCTTTTGCCTTTGAAATCTAGCACATCATACTTTTTAGTGTATGGTTGGTGGGTATAGTGTTTTTTTTTTTTTAATCATGATACTTTCTGAAATTTCTTCAAAATGCCATGGGCATCTTTCATATCTGAAGAATTTGAATTGATATTGTACTGTATGATCATCCTACTTTTCATGAAATTATGGAGCGTCTGTACTGTATTGATTTATCTATTAATTATATTGGTGCGGCCGTTTCGATAAATTTGTTGAGATCCAATTTGATAAGCATGGAAGGATATCAAGTGCAGCCATCAGAACCTACCTTCTCGAGAGATCTCGAGTTTGCCAAATCTCTGATCCTGAGCGCAACTATTTTTATGGACAATTATTTTAAAGGCACATTTTTTATACGGTGAGATATCCAATCAACTAAATTTTAAGTGGGGACCTTCTAAAAAAGGGCCCTCTGAATGAACGATCTAGATCACACAAATTGAAAAGAAAAAAAAAAAAAAATTCCTTGGTGGGCATGTAGCTCTTACGGTAAAGTGCTAACTTAGAATGTGAGAGAATTTTAGGAATTTTCATGCATTTTGATGTATCAAGAAATTTCTTAAGGGCTCAATTGGAACCTTAAAAAGTATTTTGGTAGAAAATACTTTCTAAGAAAATGACATTTTTCTTAAATTGAGAGTTCGCTTTCCGCAATGGAAAGCATTTTTTAAGCATGTGTTTTCATGGAAAATTCCAAATTAGTTTCAAATGTGGATTACATTTTACTCCATCGGCACGGTCCTAAGCTAGGTGGGGCCCACTATGATATTTGTGAGAAATCTAATGCGTCTATCTATTTTGCCGGCTCATGTTAGAAATTGAGCCAAAAAAGAGACAAGTCCAAAACTCAAGTGGGCTACACGGCAGAACAATGGGGACTGAATGCCTACCATTGAAAGATTTGTGGCCGCAAAAGTTCCGGATCGGGCTAATATTCAGAAGGGTTGGCCTTTTGTTTTTTATTTTGTTTTTGTTTTTGTATGGTCGTCATCTGTTAATCAATTAAAAAGTTATGTAATAGAAAAAATTTCTCTGCTTGCTGGCTTTGTTTGTGAATGCTATCCAAAGAGGATCAAATGGAATTGCCTCCAGGTTTCCTATTTCATCCCAGTATTGAAGCTTCATCATGCATATATAATAGTTATCAAGCTTGTCACCTAGCATTTCTTACGAGTAGGTGGTGCTTCATTGTCTTTTGTTGTTGTTTTTCCTTTTTTGTTCTTACATTATAATACTGATACTCTTTTATGTTTTATATTCTAGATTTTGCAGGTGGGCCAGTTGATGGATTTGCTAACGTATGAGGTGGAAGCAGCTATAAAGGAAAGATTAGAAATGAAGGCTAGCTTCACGAATGGCCAAGAGATTGGTTTCAATATTGGGGACAAAATAAAGCCTAGTTGCTCATTCTATGGAGAATGTTTCACATCAATGTGTAGATTTGTAACAAATATTAATATTATTTTCCACTAGAAATGTAAGGATTTTTAAGTTTCATATATGATATAATGATGATTTGTTTTGGTTTTAGTTTTTTTTTTATAATAATTTTGGATGATTATCAGGTGCAACAGATTCAAGAAACAATTTGGGCATTAGGTTTCTGTTACAGAAAATTTAGCGACGGACCAAACCTGTCGCTAAAATTCCTAAATAAATGCAATCACGCTGTCGCCCATAAATTTAACGACGGACCAATATCCGCTGGCAACAATTTGTGCGACAGACCTGACATCCGTGGCTAAATCCGTCGCTTTACATAATTTAGCGACGGGTATAATTCCGTCGTTTAAACTTTGCCACATAGTAAACTGCGACGGACCATGCGACGAACCAAGTTCGTCGCAAATCCAGATTAGCGACGAACTTGATCCGTCGCAAAAATGTGATTTTGGCGTAGTGTGGGATGCACCTTTTGCATAGGTTGGATGTAATATACAAACCATGTCAGCCCCACAATACTCTGCTACACCACTTTAAAAATAAATGGACTTTATACCAAAATTCTTAGCGCTTTTTAAGATGTTGAAGTACATTATTGTCTTTATTTGCAATCACGTCAGCCCCATAATACTCTGCGACGCCACTTTAAAAATAAATGGGCTTTTATCCCAAAATTCTTAGTGCTTTTTAAGATGTTAAAGTACATTATTGTCTTTATTAGCTTTTTCTTGGCGAAAGAGTGGAAAATGAAGAATTGTGGGGGCCATGCAAAATTTGTAGTGCTTTATAAAATGCTAAATTACATTATTGCCTTCATTTGCTTTTTCTCTGACAAGAAAGTGAAAAATTGAGAGTTGCAATGTCCACGTGGTATGTTTTTCACATTCAACGTGATTAATGGATGCACATCTATTCTTCAATGAACCCAAAAATATGGAGGATCCACTCATAAGGCTGCCAAATCCATGGAGAACAAAAAATATGTAAAGGATTCAATCACAAGGTGGGCCAATGCATAAAAACTAATGCACACCATTCAATATATCCCAATTCATGTGTAGCCCATATGATTGACCAAATGTTTTGCTTGTGTTATCACCTAGTTTGGTGAATTAGCTTAAGAGCTAAGATGTTAACATTCAAAATATCTCAATTTAAGTGTAGCCCATATGATTGACCAGATGTTTTGTTTGTGTTATCACCTAATGTGTGCATTAGCTTAAGAGCTAAGATGTTAACATTCAAAATATCCCAATTTAAGAGTAGCCCATTTGTTTTTTATTTTTTATTTTTTATTTTATTTATATCTAGTGTGGTGCATTAGTTTAACAGCTTAGATGTTATACCCACAAATCATGAGTTTCAGTACCTTTTGAGGAAAAAATTTAAATAAGGGCATTTTTTTTGTTGTAATTTCATCCCTCAAAAAGCACCTCTACGCAATTTCTAATCATGGAGGCATTATTTAGTAAATATAGATTTCTCCAAACTTTTGCCATAAAAATCCCAGAGAAAATAAAAAGAAAAATAAAACGGGTGAAGCACATTTTGGTAATTTACCATCCATCCTGCATTCAGATGATTCATTCGAAAATCAGGCAGCCAGGGCTGGCTTGGTGTGCAAGCCTTCAAATTTACTATTAGGTCTAAAACTTGGGCTTACCCATGGGCATCAATGACCAGATTAAAACCTGGCCCAAAGTGTATGGCCCAGCTCATTTACAACCCTGATTTGCACTGAGTCAAACTGAGTCTGGCCGAGTACCTGAAACAGAAACCAGCTTACCCAAATCTGCGACTTCTCAGAAGTCAAATATTCGACGTCAGTCCAGCTCTCCTCGTCAACGACATGGCCTGTCCCTAGTGAGCTGATTCAGCGATATGGTAGACCCGAATGATGTGCAAATCACACGCTTCACGGTCTTCGCTTTGACGCATGATTTCAGAACGTTCAACATCCCGTTGATCACCGGCTTGATCTGGTCATTCTAAGAGCATAAAACAATCATGAATAAATACAATGTGAAAGGAAATGGAACATACCATAAACAACAAATTAGAGGTTTCATAATCCCATGGATGCCAAGTTAGGTCGGTCTGGTGATCGGGTGGGCTAAGGTTTATGAAACAAATGGAGGGTCAAAGAGCTCGGCCAAGCATCTCTATGCTGTCCATTTGTTTCTAAAATTACGGCCCTCATGATAAGTGAACCAACCTTTTTTTTTTGACATTTTGAAATTTTTTTTTTTAATGTTTTTGTGCTCATATTACTGGTCCTCAACTAAGATAAAGTAGGGGACCTGCATAGGGCTGTAAATGGGTCAGCGGACCCGATGGGGTACCCGGACCCAACCCATTTAGACCCGACCTGGACCTGACCCATTTGTTAAATGGTACCGGTTTGGGTCCAAGAACAGACCCAATTGTTAAATGGGTCTGGGTCTGGTTTCCTTTATATTAGGCTCAACCCAAACCCATTTGGTAAGTGGGCGGGTTTAGGTCTATGTTTCAAGGGACCCGTCCAGCTGAAACCCGCCCAGACCCGGTTTTAAGCCTTGTAAAATGCTTGCATACTTGATCTAGACCCGGACCCATTAGATCCAACCCATTTATAAATGGGTCTGGGTGGATCTCCCTCTACTAGACCCGGACCCATTTATAAATGGGTTTGCTGGGTTGACTTGGACCCGCCCATTTAGTAAAAGGGTCTGGGTCTAAAATTTGGACCCAGACCCGTTTAGTAAATGGGCGGGTCTAGGTTTTGGCTAAATCCGACCATTTACAGCCATTCGCCTGCATGAGGTTGGCAGCTAGCATCAAACTTATGTCATAACTTTCATTATGAATCCGAACTTAATAGTACTCAAGCGCATGTGTTTTTGTTTTTTTAAGTAACCCTATTTAATATATTTATTTACCTTTCTAAAAATAATATTTATTAACAAAATTAATTTTCATGACTGATACTTATAAATTACCTCTGGGTCTCTAGATCTGTGCATTGGGGTGGCCACATTGAAGATGAAATCACAACCATTAATGGCGTCGTTGAAGCTGCCTTCCTCAGTGAGATCTGCCTTGAAAAGTTTTAGATCACCCAAGACTTGTAGATCTAAGAGGTGGGACACCTTTTTGTTATTTGCTGCACCAAAGAATAGAATGCATTTGGTTTTTAGTTTAATTAATTGGGAAATGTCAATAGAGAGTGGGTGAGAATGGTAAAAATGTTCACATTGACATGCTCATTAATTAGGATTCCCACCCGCTCTAGTTGGGATCCATTTGAAGATGGCCCATACCAAAAGCCAGGCCAGTCTACTCATCAGGTGGGACATATGCTACCTTAAATCCATACCGTTGGTGACTTCTTTTCTGATCATCCATTTCACTTAAATGGGGATGGAATGACCTGACACTTGTTTAGTATACGTGCCATGGTACCATCATATGAGACCGTCCATCTAATTTCCCTCCTGTATATGACAAATGCTTTAACACATGGATTGGGCCATCCTAAACTTCTGAGCAGCCTTCAAACTGAAGATTTGAAACAAAATTTGCTGAGGCTCTACTTAGGACATAGAAGCAAAGAAAATTGATGGCTATGTCGAATAAATGTAATCTCTATACATGGATGGGGCTTGCTAGATGGACGATCCCGACAGATACTTGATGTAGGACGTGCCACAGATGCATCTTACAACGGCCAGATAAAAAAAAGCCCAAATGAAAGAGAAAGTATTCCATCAAAACCGGACTAGTCCGAGGTAGGGGAAGATGTAGCTGGGTCCTAGGCATATTAATTTGGTTTGAAGAAATTCATTCCGGATATATTCACACCATTGATCCATTTTTTGAGATCATTTTAGGGCATGCCCTAAAAAATTGAGGCAGATCCAAAGCTCAAGTAGACCACACCACAGAAGGCAGTGGGGACAGTGACACCATGTACCCACCATTTCCTAGAGCCCAGCATGATGTTTATTTGTCATCAAACCTATTCATTAGGTCACATGGACCTAGATGAAGGGAAAACACAAATATCAGCTTGATTCAAAACTTCTGTAGTGTGAGAAGTTTTCAATGGTAGGCATTCAATTCACACTGTTTTTTGTAGTGTTCACCACTTGAGCTCTGGATCTACCTCATTTTTTGAGCCATGCAAAGAGACTAAAATGGGAATATAATTTTCCGCACTGCCCCGACAGACCGCGAATTAAATTACCCTTACCTACATATTCAACCAAGTGTTATATGGAGGGCCAAACACACCCTCTGATTCCATAGTTTCATTTTAGCTATTTGGGGTCGTATTTATCAATCCTATTTCACCAATCATAAGATCATGTGCTGGTAGGTGATGCAATTCATAATTCAAAAATTCCAAATTCAACTCAACTTTATGTCTAGCTGAGTTGGATCATCTCCAAAACTCTTGATTGAGACTTTTTATTTGACATAATTCAATATTTTAATAAGAAAAATGCTCAGACGCAACTAATTGTATGTCCAACTAATTGCCGTGTGGAGCCCACTTTGGTGTTTGTTGGCATCTCGCCTGTCCAGCAAAGTTGTTCCATGGTGAAACTAGGATGCCCCAAAAGTCAGGTCGAGTTGTAATGAGTTAACTCAGTTTTCAGGCTGACTAGATGAGTCTTGTTGCGTTCTGAAGAGTCAAGCTCATCTCCGTGTTTCCAAAAGACTCGGCTTGAAATCTCACTGAGTTTTGAGTTGACCCAGCGGGTTGCATGGAGTCAACAGAGTTTCCCACCGGCTGGGGGAGTTTTATTCATCCAGCTGACCTTGTCAAGCTCATCAGCGAGTTTCCAAAAGACTCAGCTCGAAATCTTGCTGAGTCGAGTTCTCTCGTCAGTGTTTCGAGTTGACCCACTGAGTCGTAAAGCTATGATGCAATTAGGATAGAATGCGGGGGTGGACGCCACATATCCAGTCCCTCCCGTTACACATGCCTTCTTCCTTTCCATCCCAGCCGTTGCCTTTTCTGTCCTTCCTCCAACGAAGATCCGAACTCGTGATCTGACCTCAGCTTCTTCTCCTTTTCTTCGGCTTAAGCAGACGGACATCTTTCTTTCAGGGATAAACTCCTAGTTTACCACCATTTAAAAATAATGGTGAATCTTCACCCGAAGAGAAATCTCGTTCTCATAAATTTCTCATGAGATTTTCAATATTTCATGGTTTGCGAGGCACGTTAGCCTGGAAATTTCTCCCAAAATAAAAATATTTAATATAATTATTAAATAAATCTAAACTTTAAATATAGAGAGAATCCAGATCTGAGGTCAAGGTATCCAGTCCCAACATGCGGGTGCGTATCAATTCCCAACGTGCGGGTGGCTAACATTGGAGGGTGACTAACAGTGTGGGTGTGTATCGATTCCCAACATTGGGGTGGCTAACATTGGAGGGTAACTAGCAGTGTGGGTGTGTATGGAGTCCCAACGTGGGGGTGGCTAACATTGGAGGGTGACTAACAGTGTAGGTTTGTTTACTAACTAAAAGAAGAAGAAGAAAAGAAAAAGAACCCATATCGTTTGCTCAGCTCTAACATGATTCTTTCCTATTTGTCCACAGCTAATTGGTCTAGCTCAACATGTCAGCACTGACTGCATTTCTTGCTACCTATTAAGTACATGAAGCCAGTGCTGACGTGTGCGGAGTTCAGACCAATTAGTTGTGAGCAAACAAAAGAACTCTGTTAAAGTCAAGCAGACAATCCAGATTGAGAGAAATTAGTTGTGGGCAAACAAAAAATTACTATTAAAGTCACGCAGACAATCCAGATTGAGAGAGAAGCCTTTGTTGAAAAGAAGATTTGTGACCCACCCAAAAGTTAACTTGCAACCCATTAAGTACATGCGGCAACCAACCCATCCAAAAGGTTGGCCCCACCATTGGGATCACATTATCCAAAAGTCAGCTATATGCACTCGTCGAGTTGACCATACATGTATTTTTTATAATTATCAATGGCTATACATTATTTTCAATGGAGTGGCCCACTTGATGAGCATGTTAGGGAAGATTTTTGTACCAGATAATCCTCTTGGTGAGGCCAACCTATTGGAAGGATTGGATGTCATAAGAAGTTAACAGGCTGGAAGTTATCTACTGATTGTAGTGTAACTTGTGTTCCAATCAGTTGGGCCTAGGAAGTTCTCTTAAACATTTACTTAAGGATTTTTCCAGGCCATTTATCATTTTGCCTGATCGGGCGAGCATGCTGATCAAATGATACAAACTGGACCGTCCATTATGTCCATTCCACTCTTGATAAGCTCCCTTGGGTCTCTATTTATGGCTCAGTGGTAGACTGAATTTCAACACTCTTATCATGGGTTCGAGTACCCATGTGGCTTGTGTGTGTGGGTGTGAGTGTGTGTAATAAAATAGAAAAGAAAAAAGAAAAAATTGCCTTGAAAAATTCATTTTGATCAAATGAATCCCAACTGTCCAGTTAATGGTATGAAAGTGGACGTGGAAGATTGTTCATAGAAGATATGCCCTGTCATAGATGTTTAATTAGAATAGTCCGATCGTTGTGAATTTCCCCAGTAGAAGAATAAGATGGGACTGGACCTAATAGACGGATCAGATAGGTTATGTGAGTGCCCACCTACTGACTAGAATGTGTCGATTTTTGCTCTAGGCGATACTTGGCCAACCATGAAGGCTGGAGTGGCTGCTATGGTAGAAGATAAAGATAGCATTTTGTTTCATTGGACTTGGAATCACATAAATAAAGATAAAGACGCCTTGTCTATTGTGAGGGTGAAAGATAAGTTTCAGCCTTTTGTCTCTCCTTTCGGAATTGACACCCTCTTGGGCTTAAATAAGTCTTCCTTTAGCCTAGCCCCTAACCCATGAGAGCACGGTCAGGTCTCCGCCTTCAGCACACCTTGACCACCAGCCAAGGGCTACCTCAGACGGTGATTCGAAAGTACCCCATTGGACTCATTCAAGGAGGGAATACCTTGCACCTTGTTTATTTATTGTGAGGTAGGTTGTTGGAAAGAAGACTAATGATAGGACATCTACCAATAAGCCACGTGATGCCTGTCCTACCAGTCACTGTCATGTCACTTTTTAACTACCAGGCACTGTCATGGCATTTTTTATTTGAGTGTTGAAGTGATAAGGTTCACTAATGTGGAAGCGGATCTCGTACTGAGTAACTCCGCACTGTGGGGCGCACAGTGATTTATGTATTTTATCCCCTCCGTCCATCCATCTTAACAGAAAATCTTAAGGTATGGTGGCAAAATATGAAGCATATCAATATTTAAAGTGGACCACACCACAAGAAAAGTGTGAACTGAATATCTACCATTGAAAAATTCTACGGAGGATACAGAAGTTTTGGATCAAGCTGATATTTTTGTTTTCCCTTCATCCATATCCATGTGATCTTATGAACAGGTTGGATGACAAATAAACATCACTGTAGGGCCTCAGAAGGTTTCAACGGTGGAAATCATTATTCCCACTGTTTCCTGTGGCATGGTCCACTTGAGATTTGGATATGATTAAATTTTGGGCTCAACCACTAAAATGAGCTAGAAAAACATATGGACGGAATAGATAAAGAATATACATTCTAGGTGGGCCCAACTTAGTTTACACGGCACGATCAATCCGACTCTCACTAATGTATGGGTGGGTTTTAGCCAACCTGAGATATGCAGGCACTTTAACGTGGCGTACAGGAATCGTGCGTGGTACTTAGAAGGGATGGAATGGTATTAGGTGGGATTAACATCACTTACTGTATGATTACATCTATGGTAATACCATGGTATTTTCACCATCCAATATCATGTTTAGGTATCAATTTCCTTCCATGAGAAAAACATTGGATTAAGCAAAATTCATTTGTGGACCATAGAATTGTAATCAAATAATAAACCAAATTCACAATGGATGTTAGTTACTTGTATGTGCATATAACCATAGTGTCACGTGTGAAGGGCATGTATGGATGGACAGCATGGAAAAAGCACATGCATCAATGTGGGGCTCACATGTGTGCAGGATTTAAAAATTCACATAAATCACGCATGGGACCAAATGAAATTCCATCCCACATAATCCCAACCCTCCCATCCTCCCCAAATACCATATGGAATTTGTACGGAACCAAATGCAAATCCATCCCACCTAATTCCATCTAATACCATGAGCCAAACTCTCCCTAAAGATCGAACAATTGATGCAATTTTTGGACCGTGGCGCATTCACAAGGCCCACTACATGGACGATCTGCAGCATTGGATCATAGTATATCTGTACAGTGTGGATGAAACAGACCCTTTCTTCCAACAGGCTTAGCTAGCCTGATTTCGAAGGTGATAATCGGATCTGATTTTTTGGCCTTGGCCCATCCTGCTAAAAATTGGGTCCGGTCGAGTCAGGTTTGTTGCTGTTCAATTAAACGGATAGATGACATGAATAATAGAATACATACAGTCAAGGTGGGTCCCACAATCAGGACCACAACTTGCTGGCTAAGTCAAGGTCGTACCTAATCCGCTCCTTTGAGGTCCAAAGGGGGCACAGATTGGGCACCACCCCCATTAAGACCTAACTAGAGACATGGCCCAGGCAAAAGCTCCATGGGGCCCACCATGATGTATGTGTTTTATCCACACTGTCCATCCATTTTTACAGATCGTTTTATGAAATGAGCCCAAAAATGAGGCACATCTAAGGCTCAAGTGGATCACACCACAAGAAGCATTGGTGAAAATGATGACCACCATTGAAACCTTCCTAGAACTCACCATGATGTTTATTTTCTATCCAACTTATTTATAAGGTTGTGCAAACCTGGACAAGGGAAAATACAAATACCAAGTTGATCCAAAACTTCTATGGCTCTCAAGAAGTTTTCAATGGTAGGCATTCAATCCTCACAGTTTTCTATAATATGGTCCATTTGAGCTTTTATCTACCTCCTTTTTGGCTCATCACCTAAAATGATTTGTTGAAATGGATGGATGGCATGGATAAAACACATATATCACGGCAGGCCTCGCAGAGCCCCTGATAAGACCGTCCATCTCTAGCTATAGGTCCTAGTTGGGGTAATACCCAGTCACTAGTGAAGGTGCGATATGTGTGTAGGAAGGAACATGACTTTCCATGAAAGCTAGGTGCGGCCTACAAATTCCTACTACAGTGGGGCCCACCGTGATGTTTGTGAAAAATCCACTATGCGCATACGTATTTTTTAATCATAGGACATGGGACAAAAAAATCTCAGGTGGTCTGGACAATAGGAAACTAGTGAGGATTGAATGTCCATTATTATAACATTTGTCGATCCATAAAAGTTTTGGATCAGACTAATATTTTTGTATTTTCAGTCCATCCTAATGGCATATAAACATCTCAGTAGACTCTATGGAGGTTTCAACTATAGGCATTTTTCTACTCTCTTTTTTTTCTTCTTCTTGTCTTTCAACCTACTTGAGTTTTAGATTTGCCTCATTTTTTTGTCTTTATGTCCTAAAATGATCTAGAAAAATTGATAGATAGAGTGGATTTCTCGCAAACATTAAGGGCTTGTTTGATTTTCCAATTCTTTGGTAAATTCATTGTAAATGGGTAATAATTACTTACCCAAGTATTTATGACATTCTCCCTATGCTTGTTTTGACAGTGTACTTTTTATACGTTAAAATTGAGAAACTTTACAATTTTTTTGTGGTACCTACCATAATGTATGTTGCTTATCAACACCATTCATCCATTATGCCAGCTAACTTTATGTCATGGGACAAAGAATGAGGCATATCCGAAGCTCAAGTAGACCACACCCAGGAAAATGGGAATCAAACATTTATCGTTAAAAACTTCTTAGGGCCACTATTTCCTATTGTGTGGGCCACTTGAGTATTGTATATGCATCAATTTTTTGTTTATATCATAAAATGTTCCCACAAAATGGATGGACGGTACAGATATATTATATACATCAAAGTGGGGCCCATGAATTCAAACCAATTCTTTCGGACCGATTTTCAAAGCAAAAATTCTTGTGGATTTTCAAACAGGGTAAAAAGGTAATAATTACCTATTCATAGGGTATTTACTTAGGAATTGAAAAATCAAATAGGCCCAAGGTGAGTCATAGCTAGCTTATCATCATAGGAACTCCTGCAGAAGGCTTTCGCAGGGTCTATGATAGTGATGTGTATATACTAGCAAAATGCCTACGACCAAAAGCTTGGTGGGGCACATCATGATGTTTGTGAGGAATCCACTTCATCCATTCTTTCCAAATCATTTTAGGACATGGAACAAAAAATTAAGCTGATCCAAAACTTTTTACATGACAAGAAACAATGAAGATTGAACGTCCATTGTTGAAACATTGGTAAGGCCACTAATGTTGGATTAGGCTAATATTTTTGTATTTTTAGTTCATGGTAGTAGGAATGACCACATATTATATGGATGCCATACAAACATCACTGTGGATCTTGGGTTAGGAGGTTTTAGCAATAGGCATTTCCCTAGGCATTGCTTTTTATGGTGTGGCTCACTTGAGTTTTGAATTTGCCTTGTCTTTTTATTTTATTTATTTTATTTTATTTTTTTGTCCCATTTCTTAAAATGATATGGAAAAAAATGGACAAACCATACATAGATTTCTCACAAACATCAAGGTGAGTCTCAGCTAATTTACATGAACTTCCTGGGAAGGGTTTCTTAAGCTATCCACCTATAATACCCAGTGGGTGTTCTACTAAAGCCTTTAACAGGAAATCTAGGTGGGGCGACCATGATGTTTGTGAGAAATCTGTTGGTGTCCAAACCAAACGGACGGTCCACATGCTCCAGCAACCTCTGGAAGTTTCTTGGCAGCTGAAAAGCCACACATTATGGCTATTAGAATTTCCATAGGTTGGAAACTGCTACATTGAAGTTTGTTTTCAATTTTTGTTAAAAATTGCCCTTGTATTAATGTAAGGGCAAATTTGTCTTTTCATTTAGGTTGCTGTAGCCTATATAAACAGATGGTTGCTATATGTTTTTTGCAAGTCAGTAAGACAGAAAATTCAAAAAATACATAGTAGCATATTTGAAAATCTGTTTTTTTTTTTTCCCCCTATTTTCAGCCCTGAGTCATTCCATGGCTTTGAAAAGCCAATCACCTAGCTTCTAAGGCAATCGCCCAACAAACTGGTATCAGAGACATTGGTCCTAGGTGCCGATTCCATAGTCATGTGAATATGGCCACCACTATTCAGCCCCAAATTCTGAAGTTGTCAAAAGACAACATGAGAATTGGTGCATCCAGATGAAGGCATTGTTCGGGTCGCAAGATCTATGGGAGATCGTTACCGATAGGTATGTAAAACCCACAATGGAAGAAGAAGCCATCTAAACCACTAATTAAAAGGCGGTCCTTAATGATCAAAGGAAGAAGGACAAGGAGGCTCTACTTCTTATCTATCAAGGGTTGGATTATTTCACCTTTGAACGGATCGCTAGCTGAAGCGACAACATGCAAGCAAGCATGGAAGACTTTTCGCACCATCTTCAAAGGAGTTGATCGAGTAAAGAAGGTTCATCACCAAACCTTTATGGCCGAGTTCGAGACCTCACACATGAAGGAAGGTGAAACCATTTCAGATTATTTTTCAAGATTACTTGTTATCGTTAACAACTTGAAAAGAAATGGTGAAAAGATCGAAGATATACGCGTGATTGAAAAAGTGTTTTGATCTCTTATAACCAAATTTGAGCATGTGGTTGTGGCTATAGAAGAATAAAGGACTTGGAAAAATTGTCCATTGAAGAACTAAAGAATCATTGCAAGTATATGAGCAACGAATGCAAAAGAATATTGGTTCAATGCTTGAACATGCCTTAGAGTCTAAGCTGACTCTAAATGAACAAAAGAATAGCCATACATAACGAGGGGGTCGTGGCACTAGCAATCGTGCAAGATGCAAAGGGCGTGGATATCATCCAAGCCAATCAAAAAATCAACAAAAGTTTACCAATTTTCGTGGAAGAGGAAATGGTAGAGGCAAATCCATGCGTGGACGTGGAAATATAAAAAATATTCAATGTTACAATTGCAATAAGTTCGGCTATTATGCTTCAAATTGCTAAAGCAAACCAGTATATCAAGATGAGCATTCTAATTATGCAGAAGCATCAAATCATGAAAAAAAAGACTCTAGACTTCTTCTTACATAAGAAGAGACATGTGATCAACAAACGTGTGGTATCTCGACTTTGGTGCAAGTAACCACATGTGTGGAAAGGAGTTATTTGTGGAACTGACAGAAGATGCTCGTGGCAACATGAGTCTAGGAGACTCATCAAAAGTTCCTGTGAAAGATAAAGAAAAATTTAAAATCCATCAGAAGAATGGTGTGCTGAATTTTATCTCCAATGTGTATTACGTACCAAACATGAAAAGTAACATCCTCAGTATCGGCCAACTCCTTGAAAAGGGGTATGTCATACATATGGAGAACTCTCTTTTTTTGAGAGATACGCATGGGAGACTTGTTGCACAAGTCCAACTGACGAAGAATCGCATGTTTCCACTCTAAATTAACACAAAATCTGAGAAGAGTCTCTATGAACTCGTGAATAATGATTCATGGAGATGGCATCTTCGCTTTGGGCATCTCCATTTCAGTGGCCTTAAACTCTTATTCTCATCAAGCATGGTGCATGGCTTACCAGGTATTAAAGCTTCAGAATGTGTGTGAGGCATGCACACTTGGCAAGCAACAAAAGGAACTCCTTCCCAAGTGGAGTATCCAGAAGAGCAAAGGAACCACTTTAGTTGGTCCACACTGATATTTGCAGACCACTTGAAACATCGTAATAAATACTTTATTACCTTCATTGATGATTTCAACAGAAAACTTTGGGTGTACTACATTAAGGAAAAATTTTCAGCTTTCACTATCTTTAAAATTTTCAAAGCTTGTGTTGAAGTGAAAAGTGGTCACAAAATTAAAGTACTCAGATCTGACAGATGTGAAGAGTACACCTCAAATACATTTCAAGATTATTACAGGGAAAGGCATTAAGTAGCAGTACACTGCAGCCTACACGCCATAACAGAATGTCATTACGGAACGAAAGAACCGCACCATCCTCGACATGACAAGAACCATGATAGAAGAGAAAGGCATTCCAAAGAGCTTCTAGCAGAAGTAGTTGCATGTACTGCCTACTTGCTTAATTGATGTCCCACCAAGAGCATCAGAAACATGACACCACAGGAGGCATAGAGTGGTTGCAAGTCGAGCGTAGCGCACCTAAGGATTTTTGGGTGTGTCACATATATTCAAGTTCTAGAAGCAAGAAGAAGGAAACTTGATGATCGTTGTGAGAAATGCATTTTCATCGGATACATTAAAGAATCTAAGGCTTACAAGCTCTACAACCCACTAACCAATAAAGTGGTGGTGAGTAGAGATGTGGTCTTTAGTGAGGAGGAAGCATGGAAATAGAATGAGGAAGAATCAGCCAAATATATTCAAGTTGAGACAAAAGAACAAGAAGAACTGCACAACGGTTAAGAGCAAACACCCTCAACACCCTCTTCAACTGCATCATTAGTATACAGAAGTCCACGAGTACATTACATCTCTCCTAGAAGTACTCCATCAAGTCAAAATTTAGTTAGCTCGTCTTCACCCATGGCACCTATCAAAATGAGAAGTTTAAGCGACATATATGAGCAAACTAAAGATGTCAATCTTTTCTGCTTATATGCTTCTCTACTTGTATGCAAATCATGAGCCCCTTACATTCCAAGGGGCCGTAAAAGAAGAATGTTGGAGAATCGCTATGGAAGAAGAAATATATGTCATTGAGAAGAATGACACATGGGAGCTGACTAAGCGTCCTAGTGGGCAGAAAATTATTAGCGTCAAGTGGGTGTATAAGATCAAGCATATAGCCGATGGATAAATTGATCATTACAAAGCAAGGCTTGTGGCTAAAGGTTACAAACAAAAGTATGGTGTAGACTACGAAGAAGTCTTCGCACCTATTGCTCATCTTGATACGGTGAGAATGATAATCTCCCTTGCAGCCCATCACAGTTGGATGATCTACCAACTGGATGTGAAATCCGCATTTCTAAATAGAATACTCGAAGAAGAGGTCTATGTTGACCAGCCTAGAGGTTTTGTTATACAAGGGGAGGAACACAAGGTGTATCAGCTGAAGAAAGCCCTTTATTGGTTGAAGCAGGCTCCCCGTGCTGGAATGCTCGTATCTACGGCTATCTTTGAGAGAATGGTTTTGCCCAATGTCCATATGAGCATGCAGTCTACATCAAGAAAAATGCTCAATACAATATGCTCATAGCATGCCTGTATGTTGATGACTTGATGTTTACAGGGAACAACCAGACGATATTTAATGAACTTAAAAAGGCCATGTTTAAGAAGTTTGAGATGATTGACGGAGGTCTGATGTCCTTCTTTCTGGCATCAAAGTAAAGCAACATATGGTAGCATCTATATATCTCAGAAAAGTATGCCAAGGAATTGCTTGAAAAGTTTAAGATGGCCTATTATAATGCCGTAAACACGCTGTAGCAACGAGCTTAAAACTGACAAAGGATAGGGAAGGAAGAAGCGTGGACTCGACTCTGTTCAAGAGTCTAATTGGAAGCCTAAGGTACCTCACAATCACAAGGTCGGATATCATCTACAGTGTTGGGCTTCTAAGCAGATACATGGAAGAACCAAAAGAATCACATTGGCTAGCAACAAAGAGAATCCTCAGGTACGTCAAAGGAACAATGGAATTTAGTCTTTTCTATATATCCATATGATGATGAAGCAATGCTATATGGATACTCAGATAGTGATTGGAGAGGTGACCAAGATGAAAGAAAAAGCACCACGTGAGATATATTTTCTATCTCGGATCGACTACGTTCATATGAAACTCAAAGAAGAAAGTATCGTCGCTTTGTCCACATGTGAAGCAGAGTACATGGAAGCATCGTCCATAGTCTGTGAGGCGATTTGGTTGAGAAACCTGCTAAAGGAGCTGAAGCATCCACATCATGTATGTGGATAACAAGTCGATAATCGAGCTCGCCTAAAAATCTGGTGTAGCATGGTAGGAGCAAGCACATCGATACCCGATACCATTTTCTAAGAGATCAAGTGAAGCAGATAATGGTGAAATTAGAGTACTATCATACTACTAAATAGGTGACAGATATTTTCACCAAGGAGTTACCGACTGATGCATTCAGGCGACTAAGGTCAATGCTTGGAATGAAATCGATTTTGGTTTGAAGGGGAGTGTTGGAACATCCAAACCAAACGGACGGTCTATGCGTTGGAAACTACCATATTGAAGTTTGCTTTCAGTTTTTATAAAAAAACTGCCCTTGTAGTGTATTTGTGTAAGGGCAATTTTGTCTTTTCATTTAGGTTGTTGTAGCCTATATAAATAAATGGCTGCTGTATGTTTTTTGCATGTCAGTAAGACAGAAAATTCAGAAAATACATAGTAGCAGATTTGAAAATCTATTTTTTTTTCTTGGTTTCCCTATTTTCAGTCCTGAGTCATTCCATGGCTTTGAAAAGCCAATCACCCAGCTTCTAAGCCAATCGCCCCACAAAATCCACCCGTCCATTCGGTAGGCATTTTCCTTGCCCATTGTTTCCAATGGTATAGCTCACGTGAGTTTTGGATTTGCCTTAATTTTGGGCACATGTCCTAAAATGATATATGGAAAATGGATGGACAGGGTGGATTTCTCCAAATATCAAGTTGGGCCTAGCTTAGCTTACCCTCGCAGGAAATTGACGCAAGGAAGACGTGGTAGGTCGATCACTGTCTCCCTAACCAATTGTTTTTCGAATCCACGAGAAGAAATAAAATGATAAAAAGAGAAAATTAATTCCGAATAATTGTTTTTTATAGATTGAATGAATAATAAAAAAATATAATTATCTTGCTTTAAATAATAAACTAAATCCTAAATTCGCACTTAACACTAACTTGCAAAAGAAGAAAAGAATCATAATACAATTAGAAAAGAAACAGAAAAATCTGCGTAAACTGTATTACGCCTATTGGGCGCCGTCTTCTTTCTGCTGACACGAGCAATCCACATATCTGATTGCCACAAAACTTTATAATTTTGCTGACATCGATGTACTCTTCAAGATGATCATCTTAGATTCTCCATATCAGCAGTAGTGGGCCACGTGGACCATCTCCAGTTTTAGTGGGCGAAATTCAAAACTTTCTGGACAGTTCATACCATTTTGGACGCCACGATCAATCCGTAACTCAGATCGACGTGAAACTTATTGGGTTTCCTCGGCGTCGAGCAACTCTACGAAATGGATGGAATGAATCATCATAAATGATCAAGAAGGGCCCCACGATTTGGGTCAAAATCCAAAAACGAGAATAACAGTTTCCTATTTTGGTTGAAACTCCAAAATTGGAAATTCCTTAAATTCCTCTTTTTTCTGTCTGTCTCTCGCAGGAAGGTGCGATATTCATGGCCTCGATCATTGGGTTCTTCCCCTACATAAGAACTTACCACGAATGCCTTTCACAGGCAATCTGCCTGTGATAAGGTAAGACACCCATGATTGGATAAGACACTTATGATATTTCTCCTGATGGGGTTTTCCTCCTCAGTCAAGAGGAGAGTTGGTGCAGCCTGGGTATGGTCGGGCGCCCGGACCAAACGTGATTGGGCAACCGAAATTGCCTAGATAAGGCAGAATGTTGCTAGGCAATTTTGACAGCAGTCGGGCGCCCGATGGTCTTGTGATCGGGCGCCCGACCAAGTTAGTCCGAGCGCCCGAAATTGGGAAGTTCCTTTGGTTTTCTCCATTGGACAGTTTTTTAGGTTGGGCAAGCGCCCGACGACCCTTTTGACTGGGCGCCCAACCCGACGCGGACTACTTATACGCAGTTTCCTATTTGGGTTCTAATTCCTTCCGGTTTCCTATTTAAGAGGTTCCAAATCGTGATTAGGGCATCCCATTAAGTTGTTTTCACGTCCAAGGTGAGAGAGAGAGAGAGAGAGAGAAAAAGAGGAAGAGAGAAATAGAAGAGAGAGAGAGAGAGAGAGAGAGAGAGAGGAAGCTTGTAGAAGGGAGAAGTTGCTTGAAGAGGAGTTCTTCCCCGCAATCGCCGTCTCAGCGCTTCTATGTCCTCATGATTGGTGAGATCCTTTTACTTTCATAGTTCTCTTGTTGTTTATCCATCCCTGCATGGGTGAAGAAGGTTTGATCCAAGCGGTGTGTGCTTGTGATCGGTAGTAAACAGTTCTCTGCGATAGTGGATTGTTGATCTGGACTAGGTCCCGTGGTTTTAACCTCTTTGAGGATTTTCCATGTAAAAACCTCTTGTGTTGTGAGATTGTTGATTTGCTTTTGATTATTGCATTATCATAGTCCATAATTCTAGTTTTGGGGGGGGCGAGATCCGAAGGTTTTAGTACAACACACCCAACAAAGTGGTATCAGAGAGTTCAGGTTGATTAAACGGAGTGGGATCGGTTCTGAATTATGGAAGGTGGCTCATCAAGGATGATCAGCCTCAATGGTTCTAACTGGAACATATGGAAGGCTAAGATGGAGAACCTGCTCTATTGCAAGGACCTATATGCTCCGATCTTAGGCATATCAGCGAGGATCAAGGATATGCCTGACGATGATTGGAAGAAGTTGGACCAAAAGGCGGTGGGGTTTATTAGACAACGGTTGGATGATTTCGTATTCCACCATGTGTCTACGAAAACCTCAGCCGCTAGCCTATGGCAGAAATTGCAAGGGCTGTATGAGAGTAAGACAGCCGGCAATAAGATATTCCTGATAAGATGACTTGTGAATCTCAAGTTCAAAGATGGTGGTTCTGTGGTTGAACACATGAATGAGTTCAGCAACATAGTGAACCAGCTCTCCGCCATGAAGATGGTCCTGGATGATGAACTTTAGGCTTTGCTACTGCTTAGCTCATTGCCTGACAGTTGGGAGACATTGGTGATGTCTCTGAGTAATTCTGTGCCAAATGGGAAAGGTATACATGGAACAGGTAAGTTATCTCTTCAATGAGGAGACAAGGAGGAAGTCTCTGGGGCCTGCTCAACAAGAGGCCCTTGTGACACAAGATCGGGGGAGAGGAAATAACAGAAAGGGCGGAAAGGCCCGAGATAAATCAAGAGGTAAGTTGGTTGTCAGGAAAGATGTTGAATGCTGGAATTGTGGTAAGAATGGCCACTATAAGCATGAATGTCACAAGAAGAAGGGTGACAAGAAGGGTAAAAGAAAGAGAAGGGAAGATGAATCGGATTCTACTGCAGTCGCCTCAGATGGTGACGTTGTTGTTATTCTTTCGACAGATCATGACGTTTGTCCCACGGCTTCGAGTCAGAACACCGACTGGTTGATAGACTCGGGAGCCTCGTTTCATGCGACTCCACGTAGGAATTTCTTCACAAGCTACAAGTCAGGTGACTATGAGACAGTGAAGATGGAAAATTCTGGTGTTTCGAAGATCGTAGGGGTCGGTGATATTTATGTGAAGACCGATGTGGGCTGCACATTGGTTTTCAAGGACGTGAAAGATATTCCAGACCTTTGCTTCAACTTGATGTCAACAGGAAGGTTGGATGATGATGGCTATAAAAGCCGATTTGTTGGTAGGCGTTGGAAGCTCATCAAGGGTTCGATGATCACAGCCAGAGGAAAGAAGTGTTGCACCCTTTTTAAGGCAAGTGTCAGTGCGTGCAAGGGTGGGTTGAATGCAGCGGAAGATTTAGCTACTGACGTGTGGCACAGGCGTCTAAGCCACATGAGTGAAAAAGGCCTTCAGCTACTGGCAAAGAAGCGACTCCTTTCAAACGTGACATGTACACCTCTCAAAACCTGTATTGACTGTTTATTTGGGAAACAGCATAGAGTTTCTTTTGTTAAAACTGCTTCTCATATTAATAAAGTACATGCATTAGATTTGGTTTATTCTGGTGTTTGTGGTCCTATGAGGATAAAAACCTTAGGGTGGGGCATTGTATTTTGTCACTTTTATAGATGATGCATCTAAGAGGGTTTGGGTTTATGCTTTGAAATCTAAGGACAGGATCTTAGGTGTGTTTAAATTATTTCATGCTATGGTCGAGAGAGAGACAGGTAGGTCATTGAAGTACATTCGTACTGACAATGGTGGTGAATACATTGGTGACTTCCATGAGTATTGCAAGTCACTGGGTATACAGCATGAACAAACGGTTTCTAAGACCCCCCAGTATAATGGTGTGGCTGAGCGAATGAATCGCACCATTGTAGAGAGAATCAGATGCATGTTATCCCATACAAAATTGCCCAAGATGTTCTGGGGAGGAGCAATGCACACGGTGGTGTATTTGATAAACAGGTCTCCATCAGCCCCGTTGAATGGAAAAGTACCTGAGAAGGTGTGGACTGGACGTGATCCATCATGCAGTCATCTTAGGGTGTTTGGATGCAGGGCATCCGTTCACATACTAAAGGACGAGAGGTCCAAGCTCGATATGAAGATCAGGCAGTGTGTGTTCTTAGGGTACGGTGATGAAAAGTTCAGTTACAGGTTGTGGGATCCGACCGAGAAGAAGCTCATCAGGAGCAGAGATGTGGTTTTCATTGAAGATCAGTGTATAGAAGACATTGAAAAACTAGAGAAGACTCAACCTAGTTCAGGTGAACTGGAAGACATGGATCCGATTACTCTCGTGGTGCCTGATGGCGGGGGAGTACAACAAGGTGCAGAGGATGAGGGAGTCCCTACAGAAGATGGACCGGGGGAGAAACCCCCACTTAATCCACGTGTTTAGCCACAGATGAGGAGGACATCAAGAGACAGACATCCATCCAAGAAGTACCTGCCGCATGAGTACATTATGCTCACTAATGGGGGAGAACCAGAAGACTATTCTGAGGCCTTAGCCGACGAGCATAAGGGGGAGTGGTTGAAAGCTATGCAAGAGGAGAATCCTTGCATAAGAATCATACCTATTATATGGTGAAATTGCCTAAGGGCAAGAAAGCTCTGAGCAGCAAGTGGGTGTTCAGAAAGAAGAATGAGCAGAAAAAATCCACAGACAAGGTACAAGGCCAGACTTATGGTGAAAGAGTTTAGTTAGAGGAAAGGAATAGACTTTGAGAAGATATTCTCACCAGTGGTGAAGATGACATCCATACGGGTGTTACTTGGGTCGGCGGCTAGCATTGATCTGGAGATAGAGCGGTTAGATGTCAAAACTGTCTTTCTCTATGGTGACCTGAAAGAAGAGATCTACATGCGCCAACCAGAGGTGTTTGAAGTCAAGGGCAAAGAGCATATGGTGTGAAGGTTTAGAAAGAGCTTATATGGGCTAAAACAAGCTCCTAGGCAATGGTACAAGAAGCTCAACTCGTTTATGTTAAAGCATGGATATGATATAACGGAGTTGGACCACTGTGTATTCACACGCAAGTTCTCAGACGATGATTTCTTAGTTCTTCTATTGTACGTTGATGACATGCTCATCATGAAAAAAGACATAAAGAAGATTGACAAGCTAAAACAGGAGTTGGGCAAGTCTTTTGCGATGAAGACTTGAGCCCGACCAAACAGATTCTAGGAATAGAGATAACCTGTGACAGAAGCAGCGGGAAGCTTTAAAAGGTTGTCACAAGAGCGGTATATTGAGAAAGTCCTAGAGCGGTTCAACATGAATGCAGCGAAGTCGGTCAATACTCCACTATATGGTCACTTCAAATTGAGCGACAAACAGTGTCCCAAGACGAAGGCAAAAGTGGAAGAGATGCGGAAGATACCCTACGCGTCAGCGGTAGGAAGTTTGATGTATGCTATGGTGTGTACGCGCCCAGACATAGCATATGCGGTTGAGGTTGTCAGCTGGTATCTTGCCAATCCTAGCAAAGAACATTGCGGCAGCGGTAAAGTGGATATTGCGGTATCTGAGAGGCTCATCCAGGTTGAGCTTATGTTATGGTGACAGAAAATCTGTGTTAGAAGGCTACACAGATATAGATATGGCAGGTAACATAAACTCTAGGAAGTCTACATCGGTGTTCATGTTCACGTTTGCAGGAGGAGCGGTCTCTTGGCAGAGCAAACTACAAAAGGTCGTAACATTGTTGACGACAGAGGCCGAGTACATTGCGGTCATAGAGGCATATAAGGAAATGCTTTGGATGAAGAGGTTCCTACAAGAACTTGGCCTGAAGCAGGAGTACGTAGTCTATTGCGATAGACAAAGTGCTATACATTTGAGCAAGAATCCAAGTCAGCACTCCAAGTCGAAGCACATAGAGATTCAGTATCACTGGATTAGGGATACTTTGGAACAGAAGGTGTTACAGCTTGAGAAGGTCCACACGAACGATAATGGGTCAGACATGATGACCAAGGCTTTGCTCAAGGCAAGTTTGAGGTTTGTAGAAGCCTGACTGGCTTGAAGAAGGCGAATTTCTCCTGAGTCGGAAAGGGAGAGATTTGATGGGGTTTTCCTCCTCGGTCAAAAGGAGAGTTGGTGCAGCCTGGGTATGGTCGGGCGCCCGGACCAAAAGTGGTCAGGCGACCGAAATTGTCCCAGATAAGGCAGAATGTTGCTGGAAAATTTTGACAGCAGTCGGGTGCCTAATGGTCTTGTGACCGGGCACCCGGTTCCCTGGGCGAGTGCCCGACTAAGTTGGTCCGGGCACCCGAAATTGAAAAGTTCCTTTGGTTTTCTCCGCTGGACAGTTTTTTGGGTTGGGCGAGCGCCCGATGACCCTTTTAACCGGGCGCCCGACCCGACGCGGACTGCTTATACGCAGTTTTCTATTTGGGTTCTAATTCCTCCAGTTTCCTATTTAAAAGGTTCCAAATCGTGATTAGGGCATCCAATTAAGTTGTTTCAAGTCCAAGGTGAGAGAGAGAGAGAGAGAAAAAGAGGAAGAGAGAAGAGAGAGAGAGAGAGAGAGAGAGAGAGAGAGAGAGAGAGAGAAGAGAGAAGAGAGAGAGAGAGAGAGAGAGAGAGAGAGAGATGAAGCTTGTAAAAGGGAGAAGTTGCTTGAAGAGGAGTTCTTCTGCCCAACCGTTGTCTCAGCGCTTCTATGTCCTCGTGATTGGTGAGATCCTCCTACTTTCATAGTTCTCTTGTTGTTTATCCATCCCTGCATGAGTGAAGAAGGTTTGATCCAAGCGGTGTGTGCTTGTGATCGGTTGTAAACAGTTCTCTGAAATAGTGAATTGTTGATCTGGACTAGGTCCCGTAGTTTTTACCTCTTTGAGGGTTTTCCACGTAAAAACCTCTTGTGTTGTAAGATTGTTGATTTGCTTTTGATTATTGCATTATCATAGTCCATAATTGTAATAACCCGGGTTTTACAGTAGTTGTGATAATTTAATTAATGGTTTAATCTAATAATTAAATAATTTAAATAATGAATGAGTTAATATTATACAATCCATAAGGATTATAGTATGATCCTTTCATTAGAAGTGCTCAACATGAACACTAGAATAGTGTAGAAGTGGCAGGTTTCACATGATCTACAATAAATCAAAAAAATATGCTATTAATTGAACTCAAGTTATAAGACATTTGCATGGATCACGATTTCTGGTGATCATTACCATACAAAACTTTATATACTAGTTCTAGGACACGATCCAACCATACATGTCCAATTTCAACCCTCCGATCATCCTACAAACGCCCTAATCAGAAATCGGTCCATAAGTGGGCCATCTGACTTCGGAACCGTCTCATTTTTGGTGTTATAGCCTAAAATCATGTGGCCCACCTAACTATTGGAGTGGATGTTGCATATACATCATGGTGGGACCCACGTACACTGCGTGCACCACAAATCCTCGGTCAACCCGCGTTCACCGCGTGTTGGAAGAGATTTTCTTCTTCTTCTTCGTTCGTGGATGCGACTGCGAGCAGACGATGTCCGCTAGTTCCATCCACGCCATCCGTCGGGGACCACAACAGGTGGGCCCCACATGAAAGTGGAACCCAGGGTAGGTGTACGTGCACCGCACGTAACCGGAGTGTATAGGAATCCCACCCTCACCGTGTTTTCGCCTCGCTGAAACAGCGAACAGCGGGACCCCATGCGATCACCGGGATGGGCCCCATTGTTCGATCCACACCGTCCATTCAACCTACCTCGACTGTACGACCTGGTGTACCGGTCATCACCTTACCATGTTACTCATCCAACGAACTTCGAACCGTTGTTTTCAACCGTTTCGAGTTTTGATTGCCAAGATCCGGACCTTTGCACTACCGGAGCGACCAAGACTTGCTTCTCGTGGGTCGTGTGGGCCCCACATATCCCTCCAACGGTTCCCAAGTGGAGTAGGTAGCAAGAAAAAGAAGTCCAAGTCCCACTTGGAAGTGGAAGCTCGAATCGGTTGCACCGTGACCGCGCCTTCGCTGTGCTCGGCTATAAAAGCCATCTTCACCTTCCTTCTCTCTTCAATACACGTCAGAGAGAGTGTGGGTGAGAGAGATACAGTAGGAAGCGAGGGTCGCTCGGATATAGAGAGAGAAAGTGTGTGGGTAGAGGGAGAGAGTGAGAGGCAGTGCACGTACTGCTGCTGCTGTTGCTGCTTGGGCTATTGCCGCTGTTGCTGCTCTAACCGGGGCAGCAAGAAAGAAGAAGAAGCGAAAGAGAGAGAGGGAGCAGCGGTGAGAAATATAGAGAGAGAAAGAAACGAAAGAGAGAGAGAGGCTGTGAGAGAGAGAGAGAGAGGGAGGTAGCTGGGCGCTGGGCGACGGTTGCTGTGGGGATAGCACCCCTGTCAGCAAGCAAAGAGGAGAAGAGAAGAAGAAGAAAAGAAGAGAGAAGAAGAAAGAAAGAAGAAAAAGGAGAAAGAAAGAAGAGAGAAGAAGAAATTCCTTTTCTAGTCATCCAAACCGAGTCGACTCGCTGAGCGACTCGCTGAGCGACTCGTTGAGCCAACCCGTATTCCGTTTTAGGCTGGTATTAAGCCTATAGTTCATCACAGGTGAGTGATTCATCTCAGAATACCTAGTTGATCTCTTTTTCCATATGTGGGTTATTCTCTTTGTTCAAGTTCTATTCTCTAGATCTTAGGTATATGTCTATTTTCCAAACCTTTTTTCTGACTTGAGTTAGGTTTTCAAATTCTTATCATACATAGATCAGATCCTAGGTAAGGGATCCATCTCTCTTTACATCCTAAACATCCTTCTTACAATATTGATTCTTTTCCACTTTCCTTCTCGTTACGTAGGTTGAAATGGTAGAATACACTTGACATAGATTACATACTTATGATGACAAACATGATATGACCCTAGGTAACTGTGGTGTTAATGATATTTTACGAAATATTGTCCATACGCTCCCTTACTGATAATACCTTAGGGAAAGAAACTTTTTAAATAAATAACACATGCATGTTGTGATTGGGTTTGAATGATGATATGCATTGTATGCTTGAAGGGTGCTTCCATAACTCATGACATACATACGTTTATACACTGCGACAGAACAGGAGCATGGTTGATTTGACTCCTGGCATGCATGGTTGATTTGCTGCCTCGCTGTACCGGTTAGGTGAGCATGGTTGATTTTCAACAGGTTCCTAATGTTCAGTGGCAGTGAGTTATAGGTCGTTTCACTTATTGAGCATGGTTGATTTGCTCGGTTGGATCAGTGGTGCATGGTTGATTTGCCCACTGGCGTGCATGGTTGATTTGCCGCCTCATTGTACCGATTAGGTGAGCATGGTTGATTTGCGACAGGTTCCTAATGTTCAGTGGCAACGAGTTCTTAGACGTTTGTTGCTCCTACACATATCATGACATACATGACATCATAATAATCATGTTTCATTCATAATAAACATAAAGTGTGCTAATCATCACCATAGCCTTGTATATGCCTATGATTCTAGCGGTTGGTATTTCACATCTAATATCTTATTAACTAGAATATTACCTGTGATGGAAATGACTTCACTGGGCTTTAGCTCACCAAAATCACCACAGTTCCTGCAGGGTATCAGGAGAAAGGAGGAGCGGCTAAAGCGGAATATCTGGACGACTATTTTTATTAGAAGACTTATCCTAGTTTAGGTGTTGAATTTTATTTCTTTTGGAAGATGCATGATTGCATCAGACTTTAGTAGATATGAATGTTTTGCTGATTAGAAGTAGTGGTTTGATTTAAACTTTTATTGGAGATTTAAGTTATGATTAATAAAGCACTTTAGTTGGTATTATTGTGGTATGTGGAATGGAATTTCTCTACAGGTTATATTTGGATTAAATTCGCACTCTGAAACTCGGGCCTTGAGTTGTTGTACTCGAGTCTCGGATTTCAGGGCGTGACAATAATTCTAGTTTTGAGGGGCGAGATCCGAAGGTTTTAGTGCAACACACCCAACATCCCCAGCATCTTAAAAATAGTGGTGATGCATCTTCCTCACATCTGACTCTTATGCACAATTATCCAGACCATCCAAATTGTGGGGCATTCTGTAAAAGGATCACACCTTCAAAATCAACATTGATCATGCAATCCAACCAACCTATCAGGATGGTTAGTTAAAGATCCAAAATTCCAAGGGCAGAAGCAAATGTTACTACTTTTATCGCTGTACTTTTTTTCCACGCTCCATGCACAGCTATCGCGATTTTGACGGTGTGGAATTCTTTTATAAATAATAATAATAATAATAATAATAAACTACTCTACCGACTACTGAAGATTCTTCATCGTTTTTAAATGGTGGTCAACTAGCATAATAGTCTGTCACCGAAAGATATCTACTTGTGCCGAAGAAACCAGGAGCGTCTGTGCGTGGGAACGGCTCTGATCTTCGTTGGAGGAAGTTCTTGTGTGTATAAAAGTAAAATAAAAAATGTATTATTTTTATATACAAAACAAATATCTAAGAAGTAGAGTTTGGAATTGCTCAATAACTGCGAATTTGGAACAATAACATAGCAAAAGTGGACTCCACAACTTGTTTTAATTTGAGTTTATGTATGGCACGCGTGCAATTTCTACTTGCTTGCGTATCATGTGTCATGTCTTGTCAGAGTATCAAATAAAGCCCATCGCCTAATTCCATCTTACCAGCCTAAAATTGAAAAATGCTCCCCACCGCATTTAGTTGTATCATTTCCTTATAGTGAAAAAAAAAAAAAAAAAAAAAAAAAAAAAAAAAAAAAAGACAAACGAGGGTTACGTAAGCCTCAATTATTTAATGTTTTATGGCTGTATCAGGTCAGGTTGTTGGATGGCCCCTTTTTGCCAGATCACTTGTGCGCTTGCCACCATTTTACTACGCGTAGATGGGACCATCAGCTCGATTGGATAGAGGGTGGCTCCAAAAACCACATGGGTTCGGAGAGATTGACCATCTGATTTCTCCCATTACATTTGGACCCCAGGATTTTACCTATTAACTGCTGATGCCCACCAATCTGAGGATTAGGATCATCCGATTAGTGATGGTCCATCAACAACCGTCCAGGAATTGGATACTCTTTACTTATGGTCCATCCATGTGTTTGATGGATGAGCTGGCACAATTGGGTAAAGAAGCACGACAGTCGAAGGAGGCGCGGCTTCGGTGTATCCCGGATCCACCGTCAGAGACCCAGGTTCCTCCACCCTCTCCCATTCTTTCCTTGTCTTCGCATCATATATAGTTCTAAAACTCAGTTGGTCGACTCGAAACTTGGAGGAGTCAACTCGACTCAGCGAAATTTCGAGCTTTCTTTTGGAAACTCGCTGATGAGCTTTGACTAGGCCAGGATCAACTCGAAACTTGGATTGAGTCAAATTGACTCGGTGAGATCTCAAGCTAATTCAAATCGATTGGGTGAGATTTCGATCTGAGTCTTTCGAAAACTCGCACATGAGCTTGACTCTGTCAGGACTTTACAAGACTCATCTAGTCGGCCTGAAAACCTGATCGACTCGGTACAACTAGGCAAGACGTAAGGTAGAACAACATCGAACCCGCATCAAATACCACAATTACATATTATTTATTTTATCATTTCTGACAATTTTAAAATTTTCTCAACAAATTGTATTACTTTAAATCTAATTATTAAAATATCAAATTGAGTTGAGAGTATTTGCGTTGAACCGACTCGGCTAGACATCAAGTCAAGTTGAATTTGGAGTTTTAGACCCATGAATCACACACACAGCAGAGCATAGACAATTGTAGTAGTAATCTTATAATTGGTGAAATAGGATTTATAAAAGCCAACCCCAAATAGCTTGAAGGAGGCTACACAACCGGGCGTGTTTGGATCACATCCGTGAAGAAAATAATGCATAAAATTGAAAACCATACTCTAATTTCAGTTACATTAACTAGTTTAAAAGAAAAGTCACAAAGCAGACCCCAAATAATCCTGACAACGCTAAGGGCTTGGAAGACACATTGAAAGTGATATGAGGTTGAATTAGTTAGTAAGATGACTTGTATTTTTACTTCCCTAGCAGGTGGAAAATCATGACATGAACCGTTTATTACGATGTTGGAAACCATGGCTCAGATGGGTCAAGGATCATTTTTATCTGATTTTCAGAGCCATGTTTGGATCACACCCTTAATATAACATTTGGTTGGATATCTCAATTTAATTCGCCACCCATCAAGGCCGGAGAATCATACTCCAATTTCAGTTACTTTAACTATAAAAGAAGAATGGTAAAACTGACCCCAAATAATCATGACTAGGCTAAGGGCTTGTTTGGAAGACTTTTAAATTGATATGAGGTTGAATTTGTAAGTAAGGTGACTTGTATTTTGACTTTCATGGTGGCTGTAAAATTATGGTCCATTCAATTCATTTCAATATTGAAAACAGTGATTGATTGGATAGGCTACCAGTTTTATTCCATCAAGGCAGGGAGAAAAATAATACATTAATATTAAGTCACTTCAACTACTACAAAAGAGGAATTGTAAAGTTGACCCGAAATAATGACAAGGCTAACGGCCTGCTTGGATGACTTGATTGAGGAATTGTAAAGTTGACCCGAAATAATGACAAGGCTAACGGCCTGCTTGGATGACTTGATTGACTTGACATGAGGTTGAGTTTGCAAGTGGGGTGACTTCTATTTTCACTTCCCCGATTGGTGAGGTGTAAAATCATGATCCATTCCATTCATTACGATATTGGAAACTGTGATTCGATTGGGTAGCCTGTCATTTTTATCTAGTTTTACACAAAAATTATAATCGAATTCATTTCAGCAATACATAAACTCAAGCTTGCTCTTTTTTATTTGCCCAATAAAAGAACACAGATGGAAAACCCAAATAAAAACAAGAGAGATACAAAGAAGAAATAGTCTTTTATGCATATGAAAAATGATTAACGAAGGCCTTTATAAAGAGAAAAGAGGTAACCATTGGGCTTGAAGCACGTGTGGGTAGCACATTAATGATAAATCATCACATGCCATCTCATTAATTATTTGATGGTGGATGTAAGTTCTCTGCCCATGCGTGTATGCAGAGAAAAACAAAACTAGCTGAATCAAAGACAAACTACATCGTGATACACCTCACCTCACCTCACCTCACCTCACCTCACCATGACTTGCAAGGATGCCCCCGTTAGTCCCAATGCAAACAATAAACCAAAGAGTCCATTACAAAAGGCTTTAGTTTTTCTCATATACTTTTCAATGTGGGGCTAAACCAACACCAAAACCACAAGCCCAGGGAAAGAAGTTTTTCCAATTTTTAAATCTATTTTTCAACAAGATATTCCCATTTCGCAACCATGGAACCATGAGGCTGATTCAGAATGTGGTAGAGGCATCTCTCACCAAGTACACAAGGAGGGTGATGTATATGTCAGGGTCATCCATAGCAGGCCCCATCATGGATGGCCCATGTTTAGAGATAACACCTATCCAACAATCATAACCATTGGTTTTTTTTGATTTTGTGTACTCAATGTGGACCCTTAGCCAATTTTGCTTCAAACCTTTGCTTTGGAGGCTGATCAATTTAGGATGGCCCAATCCATGTGTTGAAGCATTTGCCACTTATAGCAGCGAAATTAGATGGATGGTCCTAAATGATGGTACTGAAGCATGTATGCTTGAGAGGTGAATCACCACACACATGCTTAAAGATTCAGGGGCATCACATCCCCATTCAAATAAAATGGATGATCAGAAAAGAAATCACCAACGGCATGCATTTTAGGTAGCATAGATCCCACCTCATTAGTAGCGACTAAGATGGCTTTTGGGAATGAGGCATCTTCACATGGATCTTCAATAGAGAGAGGGCCGGAATCTCAACAAGCATGTCAACCTGGACTTGTGAATCCCATTTTGAATGCATGTGGGGATTCCAGCCTTCTCTCTATTGACAGTTTCCAACTAAACCAATAACTGAATTCATTTTATTCTTTGGTGCAGCAAATAGCAAAAAGGTGTCCCACCTCTTGGATCTACAAGTCTTGCATGATCTAAAACTTTTAGAGGCAGATCTCACGGAGGAAGGCAGCTTTGATGACGCCATCAATGGCTGTGATTTCGTCTTCCATGTGGCAACCCCAATGAACTTCGAGTCTAAAGATCAAGAGGTAATTAATCATTAGCGATGAAAATTAATTTCGTAAATAAATATTACTTTTAAAAAAGTAAATAAACATATCATATGTGGTTACTTAAACTATAAAAAAAAAAAAATCATACACTCAGCTATTAATTGTGGATTCATGATGAAAGTTATGGCATAAGGTTGACATTGTCCGCTAACCCAATGCAGCCATGAGAGCACCAATTAAACTCCCACAAGTGCAGTGTGATTGACCTCTTTTTTTTCTTTTTTCTTTTTTTCTCTCTGAGTTAATACACACACCCCATTGTTAGTCACACCGCAATGTTAGCCAACCCCAGTAAGGAATAGATACCAAGACCTCAGTGTTAAAGCCAGGTTAATTTTTACTCAGTCTACCACTTGAGCTATGGATTTGGGTGAACGTGGCAGACTACTATATTGCATCTATGGTCTAATTGAAGGTCTAGCCATTAATAGAGCAAAATAGCATAACAATATTCATATAGTGGCCCAATAAGTTGTAACAAGGCTCAGATGATGACGACGACGACGCCTTAATAGTAAGAATGAGTATTTTTATTGTGACATGGCAAAATGATGGGAATAACTAACATGTTTGATTGGAGTGATAGTTGTGGGTGAAGAGGGTATATGAATATCTTGAAGAGGCACATTTCCTGCTTATCTGCATCCAAGGTATTCCATAACAATAATGAATTGTAATTACAATTATGATAGGAGCTGTAGGAGTCCATATATATGGGCTCTTAAAAAACGTTTTCGCCCCCATAACAAACCATTATAAGGCCGTTATGCCTTGTAATGCATAAGGGCTACCACCATTATCATTAGGTAACAACCATTATGGTCATTATATATGTAATCATTTTGGAATACCTGACCTTCACGCTTTCCACTTGTGAGAGTTTTCTAGCATATCGGTGTACACCAACTTAAAGATATTGATTGACCAAGTAGAGGTTGTGAGTTCATTATTTTGTTTAAGGCCCTATGCCCTTCAAGTGGGCCCATAATGATTCAAATCATTGTTACTATGGTGACAACTGCAGATGGGGAAATGACCTACTACTATCCCAGATTGGAATATCCCTGACATCAAATGTTCAGCTTTTTCTGGGCCGTTGTTGTATTTTGATCTTAACCATTTATTTTTTGGCCATTAATCCAAGGGTTGAGCCCATTTGATCATGTATAACTTTTGGAATCGCCAATTCTCACTAGAGCCTACCATAGGACAATGTTGATTCGAGTCTCCACAAATCAATATTGAGTTAACCAGTAAAACTCATGAGCGAGTTTTCTTGTGACTCAGCTTGAAATCTCATCGAGTCACCCAGTTTTATAACTATGGCTATGTGCAGTGAGAGTTCTTTATTAGATGGTGGAAGAAATTGGTGCACCAATCCTTCATGCACACAAGCTTTTACTAATGGTCCTTTTAGAACGTGATCTACAGTCCTGTAATCCACAATTTCTATGTTTCACACACACACACACACACACACACACACACATTATATATATTCGTGAGGTTCAATGGGCAGGACACAATCTGTTCAACATGTCGACCCCACATATAGATACTATATTCCAAGAATCTGTTGGGAATTCCCCCAACTATGGAAGCGAATTAATCCGGATCACAGCCCACAAGAGAAATCTCAAGCCAACAAAGTTAATTCTCACATGAAACGGATAAGCACAGTCATTTTTTTTCATTCTAGACAATCTCAAGCTTTCCCCATGCTCTTTCTCTTACCCTAGAATCCTCTCAATCCATCTAAAAAAAACATAGCCCCAATGGCAAAATTCCTAATCCCGCATTACACCCCTTAAATAGGCATAAAATAGAAATTAAAAACCTCTTGCGCAAAACCGTGCAAGAGACCAACTTATAATAAGAAACTTTCAGATTCGTCACGTCCAGCCACACCACCAACCGGTCGCCCGACCGGTCTGAGCACCCAAACCGTGCACAGTTTGAAGGCTCTCCAACAGAATCATGTTGGTTCACTCATCACATGGGCCATAATTTTGGAAACAAATGGACAGCTTAGAGAGACTTGGCCATGCTTTTCGATCCTCCATTTGTTTCATAAACCTTAGCCCACCCAATCACCTGACTGGCCTAAATTTCAGAAAGGGGTGTGGGTCACCTGATAGATGGTGTAGATCCCAAGCTAGTTTGGGAACATGAAAACTCTAATTATGTGATTATGGTAATGTTCCATTTCCTTACACATTGTATTTATTCATTGTTTGTTTATGATTGTAGAATGACATGATCAAGCCTGCGATCGATGGGATGTTGAACGTTCTGAAATCATGTGTGAAAGCGAAGACGGTGAAGCATGTGGTCTACACATCATCGGTTGGGTAAGCTGGTTTCTGTTTTGGGTTGGCTAGGCCGGACTCAGTTTGACTCGGTGCGAATCAGGGTTGTTAATGGGGTGGGCCAGGTTTTGGGCTGATCAATATTGATGTCATGGGTTGGACCCAGGACCAAGTTTAAGGCCCAATAGTCCAAATTGGTAGGCATGCACTTGGATAGAAAGCATGCCAAGACAGTCCCGTCTGACTGATTTCACACGGGCTGAGTATTACTGTGGTGAACCTGGCCTGTCACAATTCTGATCTGAGAGCATATGGTTCTGATTTGGTCATGCCTCAGCTTGGCCCATTTGAAACTTTTTCTCCTCTTATATTCAAGCAGCCAATACAATGTTTCGAAGGGATTTTTATCCACAAGATCCTTGAAAAACCTAAAATTATGAAGAAAAAGAAAAAAAAGAAAAGACCATGGCTAATTTGAATTTCAAAAAAAGATCCTCCTACCGAATGGATGGCAAAATGACCATGATTCCCTTGGCTTATTATTATTATTATTATTATAATATTGTCAAGACAACATAAAAAGTCACATCAATGATAGGGCAGGTCAGGGTGCCACCAAATAAGTTACCTTTTAAATTATTTTAAGACATTAAGTTTTTTTTTTTTTTCTTTACTTTTTTAGTTTGATAAGCATCGTTATAAAAGTAAATTAATTTTAAAAGCTACTTATTTTAATAAGTTTAGGGTTTTCACTTGTGACTTTTTTAGTTCTCTATAGGTTAGTGTCTATGTCAAAGGAGGCTCTCTCTCTTAGGGTCCTTCTTAAAGGAGTCCCACACAATGGACAATTCACATAAAAGGTGGGCCTAACATGATGGATGAACCTATATTAATGTGGGCCCACATAGTGGATGGTTCACATTAAAGGTTGGCCCCTAATTAATGATAAATAGTTGACATCCAAAACCAGAGGGTGTAATGGACAACCCACTTCAATGGTGAGGCCTACATAATGGACGATTCACATCAAAGGTGGGCTATGCATGATGTATAGTGGACATTGAAGCGGGGCCCCACACATGATGGATGACCCACATCGAGTAGGGCCCCAAACGATGGACAGTCCACATAGAAGGTTGGCCCTTAATGATGAATGGTCTACATACAAGGCGAGCTTTGCATGATGGACGACCGACATTGAAGGTGGGCCCCACATGATGGACAATCCACATTGAAGGTACGGCCCACACGATAGACGGTCCACATCAAAGGTGGGCTTCACAAGATGGATGACCCACATCAAGATGGGCCCCGGATGATGGATGGCCAACATGAAAGGTGGGCCCTACAAAATAGATGAGAGGCCCACCTCCAAGCCAAGCCTCGCATGACGAACAACCCACATGATGGATGGTCCACAAGATAGGCGATGGATATTTAAGGTGAACTCCACATGATGGACAATAGCATTGATGGTGGACCCCACATGATGGACTGGTCGACATCAAAGGTGGGCCCTACTTAATAAACAATGCACATTAAAGGTTGGCCCTAATGATGAATGTACCACATCCTGCATGATGGATGGCCCACATAAAAGGTGACCCACACAATGACCAATCCACATCAAATGTTGACCCCATATGATGGATAGTGATTATGAGGCTGGAACAAACAAAATAGAAGGATAAATACTTATGTGATGCTGCAAATAAAACTTGCTTTTCTACACTCGAGCTCACAAGTATATATCTTGTTTACCAAACAAGCTTATTTACTTAAAAGAAGTAGAAATCAATATAAGCTACTTATTTACTTAATATATAATTAGAGACCAATATAAGCCTCTTAAAGCTTAAGTAGCTTATCTAAAGTAACTTAGAATCCAAATCCCAAGCAGAAAAATTACAAAATATACAGGGAAAAAAAAAAAAAAAAAAAAACAATGCAGGGATATTCGGCGTCAAAAACCCTATCAGAGGAGGAGGGATGGAAATTTGCCAAAGAAAACAACATGGATCTCATCACCGTTATTCCTGTTAGCATCCTCGGCCCTTCTATTACTCCGGAGGCTCCAGGCTGCGTCCAGATGGCTCTCCTTCCTCACAGGTGAGATTTTGAATACCAAATGTGTGTTATGGCACGTGCTGTGTGTCCATACGTGCCATCAAAAGGGTGTGGCATATGTGTGGACATGAATGGTCACAAACGTTCAAATGTACTGTAATTAAAATGAGTTCAAGCTATGTGGGGCCACAGTGATGAATGAATTCCATCAAACCGTCCATTAGATAGTCTCCAGCATGTTAGGCCAAAATCCCGAAATCCAGCTTGATTCATAAATGAGGTGGGCCACGCCAAAGGAAAAAACTGGGGACATTGGCCAGGGGTGCACCCAACATAGAAACTTCTAGATGGAATGTGGGGTCCATCGTTTCGTATGAAGGGATACAGAGAAGGGATACAGAGAAACTCAGTCATGATGTTTGCACCAACAGGATGAAGGGATACAGAGAAACTCAAGGCATTAAAAGAACTAAGGTAGGCCACAAAGTTTGAAGCATGAATGTACATTGTCTCTTTGGTGTATCCCAACTAAGTTTTAGATCAGGATGATTCGTGGAATGTTCGGTGAACATGAGAAGGGGCACGAGATGCACGGTATGGATTCCACATCAGATGATTGGACCGACCTCATTTCATGTACTAAGGCATATACAAGCTGTGTCCCACTTGATGGACAGTTAGATGTCCCACCACATGCACATGCGAATGCACGTACAAGATCTGGGCCGTCCATTTGTATTGGAGCATTTTCATGGTTTACGGCTGGCTTTTGTAGGGAACGAATCGGGTATCGACATTTTGAAAAGCTTGCAACTGAACTTGGGATCGATTTCCATTGTACACGTGGAGGATGTATGTAGGGCCCACATCTTCGTAGCGGAGAACGAATGGGCTTCCGGCCGTTACATATGCTGCGCTGCCAATACTTGTGTACCGGAGCTTGCAAAATTCCTCTCAAAACGGTATCCACAGTACAATGTCATCACTGAGTAAGCCCTCTATTTTTCTTTCATTTTCTCTTCTAATCTATGTTTTAGAAAGCATCCCTCAATCCACACCTTACAATATATGACCCACCTATCGAATGGGCCATCAGTCGTTCAATGATTTCAACGGAAAGGCTCGCCCCCTACTTATTTGCAATGCCATCAATATAGTGTGGACCATCTTTTGTAAGGATCAGGTTTGCTACAAACGGACTTTGATTGCCTGGGATGCCAATTAAGGTGGGTTATGAGCCGAGTCAGCTTGAGAAACACGATCGAATCGACTCGAAAAAGCTCGCATCAGCTCGACTCGACTCAGTAGAACAAGTCAAGCCAATCTTCATTTAGAAGCTCGAGTCAGAAATCAAGTCAAGTTCGACCATTGGGTCACTTGACTCGACCCGACTCGAATCGAAACTCGACTCGATTCAAGCTTGACTCAGCTCGAGCTCGAGCTCGATTCATTTCATATAGATATTTGTTAAAAAAAAAAAAAAAAAAAACCATAATCATCTTATTTCTTGGTTCTCTCTCCCCCCTCCCCCACACCCACAATGGGGTCTAAGCTTAGGACATATAAAACCCTCACACGTTGGGGGGTTTTCTTAATCTTACTATTTTGTTCAGGTAAGAACATTCCTTATTAAGCATATCTGATGGATTAAGTAATTTCAAGTACGAAACATGGTGAGCACACAGTGGTTATGTGTTTAACACGCTACACAAACACAGGTGCTACAATCAAACCACACACAATACATATTTACAAAACATGGGCTATGGTAAGACCAAACACCATATGCAGCTATTGATTCCAATTTTACGAGGGAGGCGGTGCATCTAATCCATGAATCAGCTGGGCCTCATCATGAAGATGGTCCACACAATAATCAGGGCAGTCCATTCATGTGGTGAGCTATGCATGTACTGTGCTTATTATGGTTAAGAAAATATTACTAGTGGTCTGCATTCAATGCGTGTGTGACCTGGCCAAAGAAAAAACCGATCAGAGCTAGGTCATTTTAATGGTGGGGTCCCACCTGTAGAAATACTATTCTCCCCTAATATATGTGTGACTTCTCGAACTTAATGTTGTTGACTTTTAATTTGTATTAAAAAATATAATAAATTTGGGAAGGAGCAAGCTTGACTCGACTCGAGGTAAGCTCGCCTTGACTCAATCCACTAGCTCGCCTCGAAAGTTTTAGCAAACAAAGCAAGCTCCAATGGTAAGCTCGAGGGTGAGCTCGAGCTCGAGCTTGAACTCGAGGAGAGCACTGACGAGTCAAGCCAAGCTTGGCCCACCTCGACTCGACTCGGCTCGATGTACAGCCCTAATGCCAATTAACCGCAGGAAGTTCTTATGGTCAAAACGATGAAGAGTGGGCCGCAGACATTTACATGACCAAGATAGACTAGAGGATGTCCAATCGGGGCAGAAGTGATTTGGGCCATTAGGGTCGTAAATCAGTGGTATCTCACAATTTGAAATGAGTTTTTGGACGTATAATATATGATTTTGGGATAGCTCGAGCTAGTTAAGCTAACCAATCCAGCTTTAACGGGTTGCCGATGTTAGATTTGTGAGATTTGATCAGATTTTCGTCATTAGCCTAATTTTAGTTTGATTTTACTATAAATACTAGGTTTTGTTTTTATCATAACTTTTAATCTATAGAGTTTTAGAAGTTGTCTCAAACATGAAAATGATTTAAAAAGTGTGTAGAATCACATGGTTAGGCCCGTTTGAAAACCGTGAGTTCTAGTAGAAATGAGAGACATCTGTAAATAGTAAGTTTATATTTATAGTAACTCCTTAATTCTAAGTGTTTTAATTGGAGTTGGAGTTTGATACTTCTCCCCAAGGTTTAGTTTATTATTTAAAGTATTGCAATCATGTTTTTACTCATTTAATTAATTATTACGAATTTTTTAAGAATTATTTTCTGTTTTCTATCTCTTTTCCTTGTGGATTCAAGAAAGTCCGGTTAAGAGTCCCGGAGCCCTTGTGGAGATAAGGCAACTATCCGGTGAGGGAGACGATGATCAACTTTACCACACTCACCTTGCGTCACGGAAGCTAATGGGGCCCATTGTGATGTTTGTGAAAACTCCACCCCGCCAGTTCATCAATTTTGCCACTTCATCTTGGTACATAAGCCAAAAATTGAGGCTGATTCAAAACTCAAGTGGGCCACACTATATGAAACAGTAGAGATTGAATGACCTTATGAATGGTTTGGATGGCATATCAACATCATGGTGGACCCATAAAAGTTTCAACACCAGACAATTCTCAACCTGCTGTTTCCTATCAGGTGGCCAAACTTGAGTTTTAAATCTACCTCACTTTTTGTCTAATGTCCTAAAATGAGGTGGATAAACGGATGGACTGTGTGGATTTCTCACAAACACCAAGGAGGTGGGCCCCACCTAGCTTCTGACCACAGGAACTTTGGTGGTCACGGTCGCAATTCGCT
The DNA here is from genome assembly GCA_003013855.2 of Liriodendron chinense. NCBI lineage: Eukaryota > Viridiplantae > Streptophyta > Magnoliopsida > Magnoliales > Magnoliaceae > Liriodendron > Liriodendron chinense. Next base: position 735,941 of record ML058567.1, on the reverse strand, counting down.
TCAGTTACAAATGTGACACGTAACCTGCGAGTAACTTTATGTGATCATTTCTCCTCATTTTGGGATTCTTCATCATCCTTCTTAGCTTGGACGATCCAGATTCATTGACTGACATGATTTTTCATGGTGTGATCTATTCCAGTTTTGGCGATTTTCCAGTGAATCTCAAGTCGATCTTCTCCTCAGAAAAGCTGATTAAAGCTGGATTTAGCTACAACTATGGGATCGAAGAGATGTACGATGAATCAGTGGAGTACTTTAGGGCCATTGGATTGTTGGCCAATTGAGAGCTATCACTTCTTTTATGCTCCCCCAAGCTACAGTTTGAAAATTGGTGTAATAATCCCTCTTAACAAAGGGCTAATGTGGATGTATATATCTTCCAAACCAACGAATGTGGAGTCTGCTTTAATCACTTGTATCAGTATGATGAATGTGTCCTAAAATGAGGTGGATAAACGGATGAACTGGGTGGATTTCTCACAAACATTAATATGGGTCCCACCTAACTTTCCACTGTGGGAACGTCGGTGGTTGGGGTCGCAATTCACAATGGCTACAAATGTGACACGTAACCTCTAAGTACCTTTATGACAATTGACCCGTGAATCTCAAGTCGATCTTCTCTTCTGAGAAGCTGAATATTAAAGCAGGATTTAGCTACAACTATAAGAATATTGAAGAGATATATGATGAATCGGTGGAGTACTTCAGGGCCGTTGGATTGTTGGCCAATTGATAGCTGTCACTTTTTCAATGCTCCTGCAAACTACAGTTTGAAAATTCGTATAATCTCTCTCACCTGATTATCTATTAGTAAGATGTAATGCCTGGTTATCTATCTTCCAACCAATGAATGTGTAGTCTCGTGTGAGCACTTGGGTTAGTAATATATGAATGTGTACAAACGTGTGGGTTTACCTAACCTTTGATGCTGCCTTTGCAACATGGTTGGCTTTTATGCAGCCTAGTTACTAGTCTAGAGGAAGATTTCCACATCCGGAGGATGAGGGTTTTAATTTCATAGCATGAGCTAAAAATTAAGGGCGAAACTCAACACAGGCGGACCATAGTGAAGGAAACAATATGGAAATTAATGTAAATTGTTGGTACTTTTGTAGGCCACCAAGAGATTGCGTGGTAATTCTATAAGGTCTCACCTGAGGTTCCAAGGGTGACAGATTTAAATGAACGGATCTGATCTTGTATGGGAGGCCCTTTCACTCTTCGTTGGGACTCACTCCCTTGATTAGGTTGAAACCGACTTTCACTTACTAGTCACTTAACCGTTGTACCTTCTAAAAAGGGATAGAAGGGTAAATGGTGTGGAAAAATCCAGTGAACAGTGCTCAAAAGTTATAAAAATATCTTTTAACTACAATATAGCACTTTGGTTGACCCGGTCAAACAAAAAGGTCATATTAGTCGTTAATCCGCCTACATGTTTTGAGAATTTTAGTAGCCTAAACAGTTGAATGTGATTAGGGCATCAAAGGTTTGGTAAGCCCAAAGGTTTGTACTTTGTAGGCATATATTTTTTTTTTGGTTAGTACACACATCCGGTTGTTAGTACACACCCAAACTGTTAGTCACACTTCAATGTTAGCTTACCCCACATTGGGAATCAATACCATGACCTCAATGTTTAAACAAGGTTATCTTCACTCAGTCTAATACAAATGATTACAACAGACTATGCAGAACTTAGATAACCAGGCATTACATCCACATTAGCTCTTTCTTAAGAGATATTACACCAATTTTAAAACTTTAGTTTGCAGGATCATGGAAGAATAGATAGCTCTCAATTGGCCAACAATCCAACGGCCCTCAAATACTCCACCGATTCATCGTACATCTTTTCGATCCCACAGTTGTAGCTAAATCCAGCTTTAATCAGCATCTCTGAGGATATGCTTAACTTAGGATTCGCCTGAAAAATCACCAAAACTGGAATAGTAACACGATGAGAAATCATTTCAAGCTACAAAATGGGGAGAAATGATCACATAAAGTAGAAATTCCTAGCCTTAAGAAAGATGGGCCACCCCATGGAGATGATATTGCACAATAGTTGGGTGGGCCATGTCATTTAAATCTTTGGACGGCTGATGGCCCATCCGAAAGGTGGGTCATATATTGCAAGGTGTGGATTGATGGATGTTTTCTAAAACATAGATTGGAAGAGAAAATGGAAGAAAATTACAGGGCTTACTCAGTGAGGACATTTTAATGTGGATATCGTTTTGAGAGGAATTTTGCGAGCTCCGGTACACACGCATCGACAGCGCAGCATATGTAATGGCCAGAAGCCGATTTGTTCTCCGCAACAAATATGTGGGCCCTACAAACGTCCTCCACGTGTACAAGAGAGATCGATCCCGAGATCAGTTGCTTGTGTTTCAAAACGTTGATCATGTATTCATTCCCTACAAAAGCCAGAGGTAACTGTTGTTACCAAAAAATGGTCAACAGACGAGGATGCAGATCTGTGATCTTGATGGTTGGATGGAATCGAACATCTGGTAGGAGATGACTGAGATGACGGAGTATTTTCGGTCCTACAAAAGTACACAGAGAATAAGAGGGGTGGCTGGGGGTCCAACCGATAACCCTCCGATGCCTAAGTCAGCGATCTTGGATAATTGAATACCTTAGTATAGATCGATATTAGTTTTCATACTTTGATAATGGGGACAACATCCCTATTTATAGACTTAGGTTGCGAAACTGCTTGCCTTTTGGAGAGTCGTAATCCCAGTGGACTGCCAGCTGGGTTCCCGAGATCCTCGGATCTGCTCATAACAAACGAATATCCTTATCCCTAAAAGCTGGGGATGTCAATCTTTCCTCCTGATATCTCGGTGCAATCTTAAAATTGCAGATTTACAATTCAGCTCGCTTCGGACGATCTTCATTACATAGGGCCGAGCCGACCAGTTTCCATCGGATCAATACGACCCGACTCGTATCCGGGACCTGAATCGGGTCGGCTCGTCTTTCCCGGGTCGGCACAATCTGTTGTCTTTCAGGTCGACTCTTTACCCATAACAGAAGCCCCATTTTACCCTCAAGTGTATTCTGCTCAGCTCGGGGGTAAAAAACGTAGGAGGAAATTGCCGACCTAAATGCTTTTTGTCATTTAGTATCCGCAACGCCGCCGCTTTGATGGGTGAAAAAATGGCATTAAATGCGTCCCTTGAAATATCGAGGAGTCATCATTCCTCCGTACGGCGTGATATCGTCGATATGATTTAGTCGAACGGGGTGTTGCCACGTGTCCTGAACGGCGCAGCTTTTCGAATTCACCAAGTAGGGAGTTGCCACGTGTCGCTTTCGCATTGAATGCGATGAGACCTGTGTAGGGCCCAAATCCTTTCCCGAGTATATAATCCGAGACTTAGCCGGATTTTGGAAACCTTTCTTCATTCTCTTCACCGCTTCTATCCCCTGGTTCTTCTTCCTCCCCCATTTTCCTCAACTTTCTTCCTCCCCGCGGCCGTGCCAGCATTCTGGTACGCTCCTTTTTCTTTCTTTCAAAAGATTTTCTTTTCTCCCCCCCCCCCCCCCCCCCCCCCCCCCCCCCCCCCCTTTCCTTTTATTTGAGAAATGTCGGAACCAGAAACCTCGTGTTCTGAGGCCATCCTCAAGGTGAGGTATGATGACCGTGAGTCCGACTTACCCCTCCTTCGTCGCGAGGGGGAAAACTCCAGTGAATCGGATTCTGGGGTGAGAGTAGATGAGGCCGTCGGAGAGGGGGAGTCTGACCTTCCTGGGTCAGCTGCCGGCAGTGCCATGGCCCAGAAAGAACCATTCGAATTAGATTCTGTGATTTCGCAGATTACCCAGGATGAGGTGGACGCTGCGAAGGAGATATACGAACTCCCAGACTACATAGATTTTAGGGTTCCTGACCGAGCCGATAGGCCGAGCCGACCAAGAGCCGGGGAGGTAGTAATTTCTCTAATGCACTTAGATTCCGGGCTAAGGTTACCCTTGCACCCTTTTGTGAGGGAAGTCCTTAGTGTCTTAGGTCTGTCTCCGAGCCAACTGCAACCGAATGCATGGAGGTGTATGGTCAGATGTTATATACTCTGGCAAAGGTTAGGAAATAAGGAGTTTACCTCCAACGAACTCTTCTCCATGTACATTCTCAAGTCCTTGGGCGGCCAAGGACTCTATTACCTTTCGTCGTTGCCGGGGTCAGGGCGGCTCGATGATCACTTGTATGCCCTCCTCCACCAAAACTTGGAAGAGGAAGTGGTTCTTCGCGTCGGGCAGTTGGGAGTGCGCGCCGGATGAGCCTCAACCCCTGAAATTCCGAGTTCGAGCCGACTTTGCCCTGCCAGGTCGGATGAAGTTCCGACCTAACTGATTTTTCCGCCCTTCTCTTTTTTCGTACCCTTTTTTTTTAACGTATGTATCTGCCCCTTCTGCAGTATCGGCGACCATTCGGGTGGCTTTGTCTATAGCTCTAGAGAGACAGATCCATAAAGTCCGAGCTCTCCCTACTACAGAGAGGGACTTCCGAAGAGTGATCACGTTCAACTCCATTGCTGAAGCAGGTCGGTAGGCTGAAATAATGACATATTTCTTTGCCTTATCATTTTGTTGTCTTCTCATTTTTTTTTTTTTTTGGACAGGGATGGCTCCGAAGGCAGTCTCTAAGCGGAAGATTCCAGCTCGGTTTCTAGACCGCGGACAAAGCTTTGCGGAGCCCCCTAGGAAGAGGGCGGCTACAACCGAGGCGCAGAGGCCGCCTCGCCTGCCCCAATCCTTCGTCTGTGGGTCAGGGCAACTTCCCAGCTCGGATTCCGCACAGCCCAGAACCAAGCCAACGGCCACCCCGGTGACATCTACTGATGACCCGGTCATCAACGTGCCGGATAACTCAGGCTCACGAGTTGAGCCCATCAATATATCTGCGCCTCCAACTGTCTCCTCCCAGACCTCCCAACCTGCTGCAGCTGGACCTGACCAACCGGCTGCAGGTGCCTCCTCCAGTCATCCTCCTCAGCCAAGTGCTGCTGCTGCTGCTGAGCAACGGGAAGGACGGGTCGAGATGCCTCCGTTAACGGAGCAGTATTCGTCTTGGATGGAGGGCGTCAACGCATATATGCGTGTCAACCACACCATCCCCTAGGACTTGAATATCCTTGCTTCCTCCAACCCGGATCAGATGGTCGGGGTGGTAATAGAGAGCAGTCTTAGGGTAATTTCACGAACACTTTTAATTTCTTCTTTCATATATCCGTGGTGCTTTCTGACGTATGTGTCAACTGTATTACTTTCGCAGGATTCGGCTGCACTTATCATGATCCGCCAGGTGATGGCCGAGCGGAACCACCAGATGCAAAAAGCTCTGGTTGCTGCTTCTTCCTGGAAGACAAAGACTGAAGCCGTGAAGGCCGAGCTGAAGAAATGTATCCTTCTTCTGAAGGAAACTCAGTCCGAGCTGAAGTCTGCCCAGTCTGAGCTGAAGGTCGCGCAGTCGGAGCTGGAGGTATCTCAGGTTCAGGTCCGGTCTCTGTTTGTCGCTTTAAATCGAAGCAATCCACAGTGTTGTGACCGTGGTCTTTATGGTACAAACAGTACCTTGATTTCGACCTTCTATTAGGGTCGGTCTTTATTTTCGCAGGTCGTTCAAAGTTATACCTACCTTTCTCTGCTAAGTACACCTGTTCGATGGTTTTATTGAGCGGTGTATACTTTTCGAACCGAGGCGCAGGTGGTTTCGTCCCATGGGCAGGTCCGTTCCTAGCCGGTGACCTCCGTTCCGACTTTCGTTCCGACCTGTGTTTTTTCGAGCCGCTGCTATCCTGACGATCCTTATTCCTGATCATCGGTCGGTGAGCGTTGACCAGTTCTTCGGCGTTGATGTGTTTAGCTGCTCAATCTAAGAATTCGACCACAGACTGGGGTGGTTCTTCCCCAACAGACCAAAGAAACCTTCGGTCTCGCAGTCCTCCAATCATGGTGTGTAACAGCACGTCTTGGGAGAGGTTCTCAACTTGTACTGCTTCAGAATTGAAGCGCGCGAGATAATCTTTCAGGGACTCATCTTCTTTTTACCTGATTGCTATGAGGTGCGTCAAATGCTTCCTTGGGTCGGTGCTCCCGATGAACTGAGTTGCGAAGGCTCGGCTTAGTTGAGAGAACGAGCTGATAGTTCTGGGCTTAAGGTTGCGAAACCAAGTCCATGCCGAGCTCGTCAAGGACAAAGGAAAAGCTTTACACATAATGTGTCCATTGGCCCCGAGGAGGTTCATGCGGACTTTGAAGTTTTCTAAGTGCTCCGCCGGATCTCCTATCCCTGTGTATTTCTTTAGTTGAGGAACTTTAAACCCTTTGGGAAGGGGTTCCTCACGAATTTCGTCGGTAAATGGTGACTCTGATGAGTCGACTAGCGCGTCTACTGCGATCGGTGCTCGGGCACGCTGTGCTCTCTGTATATCGCCCATTTGCTCCCGGAGTTCTTTTAGTTCGGCCTCCAGTGGGCTTAGATTGTTGTTTACCTGATTACTGGCTTCACGATCAGCCCGTTCATGTTCGAGACGAGCCGTCCTTAGTTCCTCGAGCCGGTGTTGCAGATCGTTGGCAGGCAAGTCCGTTGCTGGTCGAGACCTTGCCCCGGTTGATTCGCTGGCGGTCTCGCTTTCTTCAACCGGAACGGGCTGCTGAGAATGTTGCGACGGCCGAGTCTGATGAGAGTGCTGGGATTGTTGAGGCCGAGAGTGGGTATGCTGAGGCCCCTCGCGGTCTCTGCCATTCAACATGGTTGGATGGACAAGACCAGATAGCAGGGCTTTAATTTCGTCCAGCCTCTGGTCCACGTAGCTCAGTCGTTCGTCGACCCCCCCCCAGCTTTTGGTTGACACCCCCTACCTGCTCTTCGAGAAAAGACAACCTGACCCCTCGGTTACGAGGTCTTTGTTGCCCCCCCTGCTGAGCAAAAAAAGGAGAGTTCCCACCGAGCTGGATAGCGGGAGTTTCGGGAAACGATCCTTCATTTTCTGACATCTGATCGTCTGAAAGTCCGTCGATCGCGGGTGTTTTCCCTTTGTACTTTCTCTTCCTGGCCATTGCGAAAGGGAGAGAAGATGAGGTCGTCTTTAGACAATGGGGTGAGAACACGGACTTCCTAATTAAAGGAAGAAGGCGGTTCCCACAGACGACGCCAATCTGTTGTTACCAAAAAATGGTCAACAGACGAGGATGCAGATCTGTGATCTTGATGGTTGGATGGAATCGAACCTCTGGTAGGAGATGACTGAGATGATGGAATCTTTTCGGTCCTACAAAAGTACACAGAGAATAAGAGGGGTGGCTGGGGGTCCAGCCGATAACCCTCCGATGCCTAAGTCAGCGATCTTGGATAATTGAATACCTTAGTATAGATCGATATTAGTTTTCATACCTTGATAATGGGGACAACATCCATATTTATAGACTTAGGTTGCGAAACTGCTTGCCTTTTGGAGAGTCGTAATCCCAGTGGACTGCCAGCTGGGTTCCCCAGATCCTCGAATCTGCTCATAACAAACGAAGATCCTTATCCCTAAAAGCTGGGGGTGTCAATCTTTCCTCCTGATATCTCGGTGCAATCTTAAGATTGCGGATTTACAATTCAGCTCGCTTCGGATGATCTTCATTACATAGGGCCGAGCCGACCAGTTTCCATCGGATTAATACGACCCGACTCGTATCCGGGACCTGAATCGGGTCGGCTCGTCTTTCCCGGGTCGGCACAATCTGTTATCTTTCAGGTCGGCTCTTTACCCATAACAATAACCATGAAAATGCTCCAATACGAATGGATGGCCCAGATCGTGATCACGCATTCGCATGTGAATATGGTGAGACATCTAACCGTCCATCAGGTGGGACCCAGCTTGTATATGACTTGGTACAGGAAATGAGGTCGGTCAAATCATCTGATGGAAACAAATGAACATTAAGTGGGCCACCAAATGGATTGGCCTATTTTTGGGACTGATGTATGCCTTTGAAGTCATGCTGCGTGTACAGGCCAGTGGGACTGGCGTACCTGGACGCGGATTGGCTAGTGACCCTGGTCAGTGCTCTTTAGGTTACACCATGATTTATGTATTCCATCCACGCCGTCCATCTAGTTTTAAATATCATTTTATGGTATGAGCACAAAACTTAGTTATCTCAAGTGGACTACATGACAGGAAATAGTGTTGATTGAACACTCACCATTAAAAGCTTCTTGGGGCCACTAAAGTTTTAGATCAAGTTAATATTTTTTTTCCCCTTTATCCTGTACCTAATCCACAGGTTAGATGTCAAATAAACATTACAGTGTGCCGTAGAAGGTTTTTAATGAGGGGCACATCCAATCACTACTGTTTTCTTGTTCAGTGGTCCAGTTGAGATTTAGACATGCCTCATTTTTTGGATAAGTCCTAAAATGATATGGAAAAATGTATGGACAGAGTGGATAAAACACATACATCAAGGTGGGGCCCACAAAGCACCGATCACTAGTCATCAGGACGAAATTCAACTTAGAGTACTGCTGGCAAATCACCTTCCCCCGAAGTTAGTGTGCTAAGAAGCTAGTTGAGGCCCACCATGATGTTTATGAGAAATCCACTCCGTCCATTGCGTTTCCAACTCATGATAGGAAAAAAGTGGCACTACACCAAAATCGTGGATTAGGGACTGATTGGTCTTTGGTTGAGGGATGGATGTAGGCCCTTCCCAATTCAAACGGTTTTATACTGTCCTTAACTTCAAGAAATATGGGAATTACCGTCCCTAGTACCCCAAACGATCCAAGTGTATAAATATTTTATTATTAAAAAAAAAAAAAGAGTTATTAGCATATAGGTGTCTATCTTTTGAGCCATAGAGGGATTGGTACCTACTTTTAAACTTATTCCAAATCAGTACCTAAGGATTGCAAACGTTAGTATTGGTACCCACCGATCTTCCCTACATATATGATACAAAGCCATATGATATTTCTAAAAGGACAATATTATCCCTCCTTTTAGTTGCAGACAGACAAATACATGTGTGTAATCTCAACCTGTCATCGGAAGCTATGTGGGGCCCATAGAGATGACTTAGACAAATTCACTTTGTCTATCCATTTTTGTTCATCAAAAGATTCTAATAAATGAAAAAAAAAAAAAAACTTAATCAAGTGAGCCACACTGCATGAATAGTAATATCTCAAATGTGCACCATTTAAACCTTCATTGAGCCAATCTTCATTGTTTTGTATACCGTGGTTCACTGGAGATTTGGATCTGCTTCATTTTTAGGCTCATCTCCTAAGTTTAATATACAAAAACGGATAGACAGTGTGGATATACAACAGATCAGCAAGGTGGCCCCCATAAATTTACAACAACTAAAATACAACTCACCTAACCCCTCTCCCCGGGCGCGGCTTCGCTAGATCCCTGGATCCACCGAGGTAGGTGGATCCCTTAGCATGCCATCCACTGTGTGATGTGTGTGTATTACATCCACGCCGTCCATTCATTTTGAAACTCATTTTAGAATATGATTTAAAAAATGAAGTAGATCCAAATATCAAGTGGACCATAATACAGTAAACAATGGTACTCAACCATTAGAAGCTTCTCATGGGTCACAAAAAGTTTTGGGTCAAGCTAATATTTGTTTGGTATGTTCATCCAAGTCTTTGTGACCTTTTAAACAGGTTGGATGGAAAATAAACATTTCAGTGGCCTCCATGAAATTTTTAATGGTGTGGATTCATTCACTACTATTTCATGTGGTATGGTCCACATCAGATTTGGATCTGCTTCATTTTTTGGATAATGCTTTAAAATGAGCTTTCAAAATGCATGGATGGTGTAGATGTAAGGTATATACATTAAAGTGGCCCCACAATTGGGGATCCACCGACCTCAGTGGATCTGGGGATCCACCCAAACCGCGCCCCCTCTCCACCTCTTGAGTGCGGATTTCCTACGAAAGCCTTGCGCAGGAAGTTCCTATGCTAGGAACCAAAGTGAGGCCCAAAGCGATGTTTTTTTTACTTTATAAATCCACCCCGTCCATCCGTTTTGGGCGCTCATTTCAGCACATAAGAACAAAAATGAACCGGATCCAAGACTCAAATGGGCCGAAAACGTGAGGATTGAATGTCCATAGTTGAAATATTTGTGGAGCCACAAGAGTTTCGAATAAGGATAATATTTGTGTTTCCAGTTCATCCCAGTAGTAGTGACGTTATGAATGGTATAGAGGTCATAAAAACATCACTGTGGACCCCAGGGAGGTTTCAACGATAGTAATTTAGCTACCCACCTTTTCCTTTAGTGAGGCCCACTTGAGTCTTGGATTCGGTTCATTTTTGTTCTCATGTCCTAAAATGAGCTCCCAAAACGGATGGGCGGAGTGTATTTATAGAAAAAACATCATTTTAGGCCTCACCTTATTAAATGGTTAGAATTGTTCAATTTCTCTTGGATCCAATCCATCCATGAGGTGGGCCCCACTAGCTAGCGCTGCTTGTCATGCAATGGGTCCACACGACATGGATAAAACATTAACATCATGGTGGGTCCCCATATCACACCCAGTAAGGGCGTCCGCCGGCAGCAGCGTCCTCTGGACGATGTCTGTTCCAGCGACCCCTTTTATTGTTATTATTGTGCTTTCCCAGTAAGGTGGGGTCAACATGAAAAATCTAATATGTTCATCGAATTAGCCAGCTCATGGCTTGCCTAAAGAGCTCTGGTTTAGACATAATAGGCAGCATAAAAAATCACAGTGGGCCTACGAAGGTTTCAACGGTGGAAATTATTCTCGTTAGTATGGCTCATTTGAAATCTTGCTCTTTTTCATTTTCAGACCCACGACCTAAAAGAAACTGGAGAAACATATGAACTGCATGGATCTAACATATACATCATGGTGGGGCCCACGAGTGGCCATCAGACAGTTGCCAAAAAAGGCTGCGACTTGACCCACCATTCCATGTGGTGTGTTCCACTTAATACTCGGATCCGACTGATTTTCGAGCCTTGGCCCGAAAATGATCTAACAAAATAAATGGACGGATGGATGAAACGCATATATCATGGTAGGGACCTTATTACCACCCAAAAGGGCTTCCGCCCTTACCAACACTAGACATCAATGTCCTCTGGATGAGCTGTCTGTACATCAAGCACCATCATCATTCTATATAAGTAGGGGTAAATGCATCTTTTTATGACAAAATGGATTTCTACATTACTCCTCTGTTAGTCACGGTTAACAAAGTAGTAAGATGTCAGTATATTACAAACCTTAGTGTAGACACCCCACCTTCGGCTACACTGTTGGTAGAGATAGCTGGTTGAATGGAAGACCATACCCCCAAATCCCAAGTCCAAACTCAGCCAAAATCACCCTTGTAAGCCCCATTCCATAGCCCAGTTTAAGCCTGAACCCAGTCAACCCAGTCCTAAACACCACCCTGAAAAACCCCCCATAAGAAAAGCCAGTCAAAAAATCCCAAAAAAGTCAAACTCACTGAGTCAACCCGCTGAGTCAACCCGCTGAGTCAACCCGTCGAGTCAAAACACCGAGTCAACCCGTCGAGTCAACCCGTCGAGTCAAATCACCGAGTCGACCCGCTGAGTTAACTCACTGAGTGGACCCAGCGAGTCAAACAGTAGCCCCGAGGAAGCAACCGTATATCGCCGAAAACCGAGGAGCGGCCGTACGGTCGGCCCATAGCAGGCCGCCCGAGATAAATTACGCGGAATGCCACTCTCCGCTGCTATAAATACCCCCCTCCCCTTCTCATTTCAACATCCATTCGAAGCCCATCCCTCCGAGTCCAGCGAAGTCCTGTCTGTCCCGAGCCCCTCTCCAATCCTTAGCCCATTTTTCCACCAAGGAGAGCCCGAGTGAGGAGAGCCTAGCCCTGGTCCAGCCCAGCCTGACCACTGGTCCAAGTCTCCCAAGCCATCCAAGTCCTGATCCGGCCACTCGAAGCCAACCCTTGCGACACCTCCGTCCATCCAACTACTCTTTTCCAGCATCATCTCATTCGCATCTAGCATAAGTGCAACATTTACTTTTCTTCCAACCCCCCTGCTTCACTACAAGTACCTTGATTATTCAAGCACACCGCATATGTCTTAAATTAAGCACCTGTCAGTTCGAGCGTATGCTCTGGGCTTGCCCGTTGTTGGAACCTGCCCATCAGAAACTCTTACTGTTCAGACCTGCATTCACGTACATATCACTATAAGCACTTTGAATATTCAAGCACACAGCATGCATCATCTCGCATAAAGCACCTGTCAGTTCGAGCGTACGCTCTGGGCTTGCCCGTTGTTGGAACCTGCCCATCAGAAACTCTTACTGTTCAGACCCGCATTCATGCATCATGTCATCTGTGGACCCTCGCCGATTTTCCCCGCGCTCCCACACGACGTCGTTCTCCCTTTCCCTTTCGGAAGAAGAAGAAGAAGAGGTGCGTGCGCGAAATCGTCGTTTGTGCCACTGGCTTGCCTCGTTCTCGAGGGCTTTGTTTGATAGTCGTGTTAAGCTGGATATGTTTAAGTGAGTTTATATAAGACCAGAGTCGCCACTAGCCAGTTACTTCGAATCTACAGTCGGCTAGACCCTGTAGAAACGTTAGAGAAGAGAATCCGAAGATTCCTTCCTCTAAAATGACTCCTGTTGATCTGCGGCCAAAGATTCAAGGTAAGGGATCACGGTTACAGGGTGGGAAGAGGTTAGGCACCCCACACACTGCCCGTACTGAAGTACGGTCTCTACTTCACAGAATCGATTGGATACTTGAAAGTCTAGTTTAATCCTCGTATATTCTCATGGATGATATGATGCATGAATGCGGGTCTGAACAGTAAGAGTTTCTGATGGGCAGGTTCCAACAACGGGCAAGCCCAGAGCGTACGCTCGAACTGACAGGTGCTTAATGTAAGACGTATGCAGTGTGCTTGAATGATCAAGGTGTTTTATGGTGAAGCATGAATGCAGGTCTGAGCAGTAAGAGTTTCTGATGGGCAGGTTCCAACAACGGGCAAGCCCAGAGCATACGCTCGAACTGACAGGTGCTTAATATAAAGACATATGCATGTGTACTTGACGGATCAAGGTGCTAGTAGTGAAGCAGGGGGGTTGGAAGAAAAGTAAATGTTGCACTTATGCTAGATGCGAATGAGATGATGCTGGAAAAAGAGTAGCTGGATGGACGGAGGTGTCGCAAGGGTTGGCTTCGAGTGGCTGGATCAGGACTTGGATGGCTTGGGAGGCTTGGACCAGTGGTCAGGCTGGGCTGGACCAGGGCTAGACTCTCCTCACTCGGGCTCTCCTTGGTGAAAGAATGGGCTAAAGGATGAAGGGGGTGACTCAGACGGACGGGCTCTCTCTGGCTGAGTGGTCTGTTGAAATGAGAAAGGGGAGGGGGGTATTTATAGCAGCGGACAGTGGCAGAAGTCGTAATTTTGTCCGGGCGGCCTGCCATGGGCCGCCCGTACGGCCGCTCCTCGGTTTCCAGCGAGTACGGCCGTTCCCTCGGGGCTGCTGTTGGACTCGCTGGTCGACTCAGTGAGTTGACTCAGCGGGTCGACTCGGTGGTTTGACTCGACGGGTTGACTCGACGGGTTGATTCGGTGTTTTGACTCGACGGGTTGACTCAGCGGGTTAACTCAGTGAGTTGACTCAGTGAGTTTGACTTTTTTTGGAATTTTTTGACTGGCCTTTTTTTATGGGGGGTTTTTCTGGGTGGTGTTTAGGACTGGGTTGACTGGGTTCAGGCTTGAACTGGGCTATGGAATGGGGCTTACAAGGGTGAGTTTGGCTGAGTTTGGACTTGGAATTTGGGGGTATGGTCCTCCGTTCAACCAGCTATCTCTACCAACAGTGTAGCCGAAGGTGGGGTGTCTACAGATGCCCCTCTTTGGCAGAGGTTGCGTGCAACCGAATGCCAAAGCGAGTGGACACCCCACTTCTGACCCGGTCATTCATAGATCATGTTCTGAAATCTTTGCTTGCTTTTGCATCTGTGCCAGTTGATCGTTTGGAGATCGCTCACTTGCACATACCGCGAGATTGTCCCTGCAGTTTGCTGCAACCTGAGTACCCAATCGCAACCCTTCCATTCCCGATCGGTACTAACATCGGAAAGGTACAGCAGAGCCTCTGCGTCGACAGTCTTACGAGGTTACTGACCCTGTGATTGATTGTATGTTTGATGTTTTCCCAGATCACTCCAGGAGTACTTGTTTCGCTTGACTGTCAAAGTGGTTAGACGCCCTGCGTCCGATAGTCTTACGGGATTCTACTACGCCGACTTGGACTCAGTCAAGGTACTTCAGGCATCCACGCCTAGGTATGTGCGGGTGGGCTTTTCCACCCGATCTGCTGGTTTTGATGCTTGGTTTGCAATTCATTCTTTCCTTGATTGTGGTCTGGAATCTTTGTTGTCCTTTGTATCTGAGTCAGTTGATTGTCTGGAAATTGATAACTCGCACATACCGCGAGAGTTTGGAGAAAACGTTGCGATTGTCCCTGCAGTTTGCTGCAACCTGGGTACCCAATCGCAACCCTTCCATTCCCGATCGGTACTAACATCGAAAAGGTACAGCAGAGCCTCTGCGTCCGTTAGTCTTACGAGGATGCTGACCCTGAGACTGATTGTGTGATGTTTGATGTTTTCCCAGATCACTCCAGGAGTACTTGTTTCGCTTGACTGTCAAAGTGGTTAGACGCCCTGCGTCCGATAGTCTTACGGGATTCTACTACGCCGACTTGGACTCAGTCAAGGTACTTCAGGCATCCACGCCTAGGTATGTGCGGGTGAACTCTTTCCACCCAATCTGCTGATTTGGATACTTGGGTTACAATTCATCGTTTCCACCTGTTCAAATGGTTTCTTTGACCGAGCCTTTTGGCTTTTCATCTTTTCGTATCTTGGCATGTGGTACGACCGCACTGACACTGGAGTTCAGTTCGATCGTACTTTGGGTGCATTGGATCCGATGGTCTCCGGGGAAACCGCGAGACATCGGATCTTATTTGATTTTTGCGTCGGCTCCTACCCAGAGATATGGAAGATCTCCCAGCGTGTTGGAGGCAGAACGCTCTACTGGAAAAGTATTTTTGGGTTTTTGAAAAGATACCCACTCTGGGGAGTGATACTCCGTGGGGTTTTTATTTGCAAATAGAAATATTTTTTTGTCTTTTTGAAATGAAAATCTGGTTCGCATGTGCCTCCACTAGGGATGCCTGTGGGGTCTTTAGCTAACCGACTTTTATTTTGAAAGCAGGTAAACATGATGATTGATGCGATGGATGCTGATGCATGGAGATGCATGATGAATGCATGGCTTTGGCTCATTCTCTTTCAGTTTGATGATTTTGCTTTTGCTATGGGTGTAGAGAACTTTGAGCTTATTGCTTGTAGGGTTGTGCTTCCCTTGGGGATTTTTCTTTTTGATACGGAGATTTGGACAGCGGATTGGTCAAGATCCCGACCCGTGGTCGATCAGGTCCATCGTCCCAAGATGCTGTTTCTTTGCTAATGAGAATGTACGAGGATATCATCCGACTTCAAGATGTTCTTCTGGGCATACATGTGATTGAGATGGTGTTTGGTTGCCCGTTTTGGTCAAGATTCCAATTTGCGGGCGATTGGATCCGTCATCCCATACTGTGAAGTGAGCGGAGTTCAAGACTCCTGAATTGTAGTGCTGGGGATGCTAATTTTTGTGATTTTTTTTGTAGATATGTGGTCCGAATCTTTACCTGAGCGATCAGGATAGAGATTGGTTATTGAAAACACAGGAAATATTTTTGTGATTTTTCGAAATATTTTTGATGAAAGCAAGAAAAGTATTTTTGTGATTTTTGCAGATATTTGATGGAAATATTTTTGTGATTTTTGAAGAGATGATTTTGCAATGTTTTTGTATTTTGTGATTTTTCTGAAATGCAGGGAAAAGATATGGAATTTCCATCCACTTCCAGCTTCTACTGCTGGTAAGGCACCCGATCCATTTTACGTCAGCGAGCAAGACGAGTCTCACACAGTTAAGTGCCGTAGTTTTACATCTTCGGATGAGGGGATTTTGAGGGTTTTCAGTCAACACACCCACAAAGTTGCCTGTTCCTCATGTGCAATGCACATAGACCACGTATCGTCCGACGGACTCCTTCGGCCATAAGATGAGCCACATCCTCACATTTCCCTTAGTCAATCCAGTTTGGGGTCTTACGTTGCTCACAATTCCGTGAGGGTGAGCTTCACCTCCCAACAGCCTTAATCCCCTTCATGAGTTCTAGGAACAGGGAACATCCGTCAGCTTCAACAGCGACTTCCAACTCAAGGTTGTCTATCACGGTGCGTTCAACACGAACAGGATTGCGGAGTTCTGCCCGCCTCAGCCTTTACCTGTTTAAAAGATTCCAGACACCTGTACGATCAAGTGTCAGCCATGTCTGGAACAGGTTAGGAAAGAAAGCCCCCGAGAAGTTAGTCCCAGTGTAGTTTTAGGTCTTCGGACCACTGGGGATAAATTGGTGGATCAAAACTGGTGATGAAAACTTTTTTTGTTTTATATTGTATATATTTTTTTTGTTTTGAAAAGGTTCCAGATTTCAACTCGGGTGATCAAGATTGATACTGGTTTTTATGGAAAAGTTTTAAAATATTTTTGGTATTTTTGAAATGATCCGGGTTTATCGAACCATGATCCCAACGGTCGAGGCCGATGCCGGTTTTTAGTTGAAAGCGAGAAAGGTCCCCCGAGAAATTAATCCCAGTGTAGTTTAAGGTCTTCGGACCGTGAAACTGTACAAAAGAAGGGCAAACATGTTTTTTTTTTTTTTTTTTTTTTTTGGAAAAATGTCCGGTGTCAGCGGATGGACAATCCAGACTGATGCCGGTTTTTATTGAAAATCTCTCGGGATGTCGATCCCGACGTAGTTTAAGGTCTTCGGACCAAAACTTTAAAAGCGGGGCTGGTAATATATTTTTATGATTTTTTGAAAATGTCCGGAGTCATTGATCTTGATGTGAGCAAACAAGACCGACGCCGGCTTTTATTGAAAATCTCTCGGGATGTTGATCCCGACGTAGTTTAAGGTCTTCGGACCCAGACTTAGTAAAAGGGGGGGGCAAACACATTTTTTTGTTTTTTTTGAAATGATCCAGATCATCAGATCTTGGCCTGAAAGGCTGGGATCGATGTTGGTTTTTATTAAAAATCTCTCGGGACGTTGATCCCGACGTAGTTTAAGGTCTTCGGACCCAAAACTTTAAAAGAGGAGAGGCATTTTTTTGTTTTCTTTTTTGAAAAATATTTCGGGTCATCGATTCTGATTTTGATGGTCGAGATCGATACCCATTTTTATTAAAAATCCCTCGGGATCTTGATCCCGACGTAGTTTAAGGTCTTCGGACCATGAAACTGTACAAGTGATGTATATATTTTTTTGGTTTTCTGAAAATGTCCGGAGCCACCAGATCTTGAAGAAGACTGATGCCGGTTTTATTGACAATCCCTCGGGATCTTGATCCCGACGTAGTTTAAGGTCTTCGGACCAGTAATCAAGGGCGGAGATTCTTGGGATTCTTCTTGGAATGGTTTGGATCATCTGGTCATGCCTTTGGATGGTTGAGATCATTGTTTGACCAAGTCAAATTCTTCTTTCTTTTTCTTGGAAATTCCATGGAACTTTTCCACATCATCCACCCAATTTCTCACCCATTTCTCATGAGATGAGATTTTGGTGAGATTTTCTCTTTTTTCTCACCATTCTCTTCCATCACTTCATTCTTACATGAAGGTACAAGATTCACTTGCAACCACCCTTCTCAAGGAGGAGTTCTTCCCAAGGAGAGGGAGAGGGAGGTCGTTTCACCTAGGTAGAGGCTAGGACGGCCTCCCATGGGCCGCCCGACCGGTCTGTGCCTCCTGGTCTCTTCAGGGGGCTGGGTAAAAGGGTGCCCTCCCCTTTTCTATATAACATGGGGCACCCTCCCCCCCTCAAACGTGCAATCTCTCTCTTCTCTCTCTCATACTCTTTCTTTCTTCAAGTTTCCTCTCTCTTCTTTGGTGGTCCTTTGCTCTTTTCAAGTGGTGGGCCTTAGAGAAATCTTGGGACAGCAAGGTGGTCCTTCTTTGGTGAGTGGTAAAGGTATGGACCACTTCCTTTCTCTTTCTTGTCCTTTTCCATCTTCATTGTCTCTTCTCATGATCCTTTTTCTTTTTCATGTAGCTATTAAAAGGGGTGTGAAGGTGGGCCCAAGCATTCTTGATCTTTTCTTAGATCTCAAGTCTTTCAAAGGTGGTGCATGGAGAAGGACATTGCAAGCTCTCCACTTCATCATTTTTTCCTTTTTCACACTCCCTCCATGTGCATGTAAGGAGTAATTTTGCCATGTCATCAAGTGTGCATGGCAAAATACTCTATCTTTTTCATGGGAGTTGGGCCTCTTTTCATGTGTATCAAATGGGCTCAAAGTGAAGTCATGGCCCTTGGTGTATTTGATGGGCCCAATGCTTCATTTTGGGCTCCCTCATGCTTTCTTGCCTTTGTCATTTTTCCTTTGGAACTATCATTTCTTTTCCCTCTTCTTTTCAAGATTTGGGCCCATGGGCATGGTAGGGCCCATCTTAAGTTTTGGGCTCATGGGGCTCACTTTGGGTGACCCCATCTTTCTTTACATGTGTATGGATCAAGGTGGCTAGCCTATTCTTCATTTTGGATCTCAAGTGGGCTAGTTTTCCTAGGTGGGCTTATATGGACAAGTAGCCCAAGTCTTCCACTATTTCTTTGATTATGATGTACATCTTTGCACAAAGTGTGGTGGGCTCCTTGGAGTTTTTCATGTGGATGGGCTTTTGGGCCTTCATTGAAACTTGGGCACTTCTTTGAACCATGTGTGCCCCACTACACTTTGTTCATGTAGGCTTTTTCTTTTCATGCTTTCTCTCTTGATGGATGGAGGACTTGAGTTACTTGACCATCTACAAGTCCCATGAGTGAGTTGTTCCCACAATCTCACTAAGTTCAAATGGCTTCCTTTGTGGTAGGAATGTGATTCTCAAGAGTTTCCCTTTAATGTTATCAACCTCAACTGGATGATCCTCAAGTGAGTGTCCATACAACCATAGCTCCTTGAACTTTTCTATGGGGGCTTGGTGGATCACCCATCATCATTCAAATATGAGTGATTTCTTCTTCCATTTGTGAGAAGGAATGGTACCCATAAGTTACCCATTTTTGTCCCATGCCTTGGGACATTTTGGATTTTGATCTTCAAGTGGGCTATGTGTACCATTCTTATCCATTTTCATGATGGTTGGGTGACTCATCAAGCCATGCTCTTTTGTGCTCAAATGGTCTCCCTTTTGGTGAAAAAGTTGGTGCACATAAGTTGCCCAAACTTGCCTTTTCATGGGTATTTTCAACTTTGATTCTTCATGTGGGCTATGTGCATCGACTTTCTACCCTTAGCTTCTTTGATTCATATGTTTGTGGGTAGACCTCCTTGTTGCATTTTCGTGGTCAAAATTTTCATCAAGATGAGGCACATAAGGTTGCCCATGGTTAACCCATGAATGGGTCCTCATGTTCTTCAAGTGGGCTATGTGCTCTCTTCAATCCATTGAGATGAGGCATTTGGGTTGCTCTTGGGGACCCGTTTCCTTTCTATTCCCCACTTGTCCATGCATATGTGTAAAAAGATGGAGACATCCTAAGTGAGAATCATGACCTTGGCATAAAAGTGAGTCAATCCTTGGCCACATGTGGACTTTGAAGAGGAACTTCTTATGTGCAGTAGGACTCTCATCCTTAGTTGATTTCATGGCACTTGAGTGCATTTGTTGTCCAAAATGTGTCCTTGGATGATGGACTTTTCTTACCTGAGGCATGCCATGCCACCTTCTTTAAGGCAGGCCTTACTTTTTCCAATGGGTCCAACACATATCCTAAGTGACACATGGAGTTGGACTTTAGATTTTGCATTTGAATGTGAGTCCAATCCCATGGGTTTCTTGGATGAGAATTTGGATTTTAATGGGTAAAGGATAGGGACTTACCTTGCCAAGCTTGTAGGATTCCATGGCGGATGGTACTAGGGGCCACCAAGTGGTTGACGAGGATGATCCTGCTTTCATTGTCCGCCGAGGGGACCACATGTGTTCCCTAGCTATGGAGCATCAACCTCTTCCTGCTATCAAGGGTCGAGGTACCAGGGATTGCTGGGACAATTGGATGAAGGAGCCACAGCCCTTGCTTGAGCGAGTACTAGATGGTACTCCTTTTGCTGGCCTCCTCACCCTACGCTTCCATAATAACGACGCCAACCGTATGATGCTTGCGGCCCTTTGTGAGAGGTGGCGGGATGAGACCCACACCTTTCAACTCCCTTGTGGGGAGTGGGGAATAACCCCCTTGGATATTTACATGCAGATAGGCTTCCCTTTTCATGGGGCAATTGTCCCTCAAGTGAGCTCTCTAGCTCCCCTCTCTTCCACTGATTGGCTACGGCTTGTTGGTGACGTCCCTCCTGAGGGTGAATTTCAAGGCCATCAAGTGAAGATGCGATGGTTTTATAACAATTTTGCTTCTGTCGTCCCTGCCACCGAGCGAGAGGCCCTCCACAAGGCGCGGGCCATGATCACTTATGCTTTTGGATCCTTTCTTTTTTGCCATGCGAATGAGAGAGTTGATCATAAATTTCTTCGTTTAGTCGAGGATCTTCGTCACCCCTATAACTGGAATGGGGCCATCCTGACCCGTCTCTTTCAAGGTCTGGACAAGACCTGTTGGCATAGCCGGTCCTTCACAGGCTTCTGGCCTGTTGTTGAGGTACCTCTTCTTTCATCCTCTTTGGAGCCGTTTGCCTCCTTTCTCTCTCTGATCATTAAATGTACTTTCATCCAGACTTGCTTTTATGACCATTTTCCGCATCTTGCGCCGAGGATGCGAGATGACATTGAACCCGCTCAGTATCGCCACATGTACTGGCATCAGCAGAATCGTCAGCGGAACTCCCGAGTTCCCGGGGACAATTGGCGTGCTGATATAGACGGGCTGACCGTTGAGGACGTAAGTATCTTGCTTGTCTTTGTCCTTGTACTGTACTTGTAACTGATCGTGGTAACCTCTTCTGCTGCAGTTTGCCCGGATGCCGTACGCTAGTTTCCCTCTCTACTACACACCCCAGCGCGTGGAGGCATATGATGCTTCATGTCTCCGTATTATGCTTTCTGACGTTGAGTCCTTCCAATGGTACTTGGGAGAGAGAGTGCTTCGGCAAGTCACTGGGGTAGCTCGGGTCCCCTGTTCTGCACCTCCTCCAGCTGCTCGGATGCCAGCTGATGAGAGAGTTGAGGCTCTGGTGGGCCAGCCTGGCTTCCGTTTCACGATCCCGGATCGTGATTATGACGAGTGGTATCTGCTATTTGGCCAGGGGCCTTTGCTTCCTTCGCTTTACGTTCCAGGTGGCCGTCACAGGTATGCTGGAGGTTCAGTGACTGCTCCTTTGATGGATCTTTATCGTCGGGAGCGGGACGCGAGGAGGGGCGATGATGATTATGTCGGTGACTTGTAGCTGGCTCTGCTTTATATGGCCTTGTATTTTTACCTCTATCTTTGTATCAAGCTCTTTTGAATGAATATATATAGTCTTTGTTTTGTCTCAAATTTCTTGATGATATCTGGATGCTTTGACTTATGACTTGTTCCCTGATGATTTGTGATTTCTCAACTGCATGGACAATGACTTGAACGGTTTAGATCGCTTGTTTAGGCCCTGCGGGGCCCACTTGATGATTGGATCTTGGATTTTAGCCCTTCTTTTGATGATTGGTCTTTTGATCTCGCCACTCCATGACTTGTGTAAGCTTTCCAATGGTTTGGATCTTGATGATTTGGCCCTTGAATGGTTCAGATTGATGGATTTGGCCCTGTGGGCCCACTTGAGACCTTAGCTTTACTTTGGGGCACTTCTTTTGATGATTTGTGAGGTTAGGAATGCTTCTCATGGTGTGGATGATGGCTTGAACGTCTCTGATCGCTTGATTTGGCTTTGTGGGCCCACTTGATGACTAGATCTTGGATTTTGGCCCTTCTTGTGATGATCAACCTTTGATCTTGTTGTTTCATGGCTCATGTAGGTTCTTCAATGGTTTGGATCATGATGATCTAGTCTTTGAATGGCTTGGATTGCTTGTGGCCCCCACTTGATCACCTTTCCTTCTCTTTGGCTTGATCAGCCCTATTCCGGTCACATTGCTTCGTGATTGGACCAGTGGGGCACCTTTTGTATGATCTTGATCATCTTCAGTTGAAATTTGGAGTGGACCGGAGCCTTGGGCGGCCCAGGGAGCGCCATCTGCTGACGTGGACTGTCAGCCTCACCTACCAAAAGCCCTGGAGCCAATCCCGCGGAGAGAGGAAGTTTGAGTCCGTACGGGCGGCCCAGGGCAGGCCGCCCAGAGCTCGTCTCTTGAGCGGCCTGGGCTGGCTCGTGCTCGGACATTCTCTGGTCCACTGTCCCTGTTTCCATCTGCTTTGCACGGGCGAGTTTGATTCCAGCCATGAATATTCTTCTTGTCTCTTCTTTCCTCATCATCTTGTCTTCATCTTGGTTTGTCCTTTCTTGGGCAATGGATGGTGGAGATTTGGGGGCTGTGGGGGCTGTCCAAGGTGGGTCCCACACTTCAGATTTTCAATTGAGCTTTGATAATGGGGAGATGTCTTTAATGGATGGGGGAGATGGGGCATTGAATGGAAGCATTGATGAGGGGCTAGGGATGGTGGTTGATGAAGCTTTGAATAGCTCCATTAATGGTGGGATGGCTGGATTTCCAGGTTTGAATGGGCCCCTCATTATGGGAGGAATGGATGGTATGGATGAGATGATGGGATGGGACATAGGTGAGGCTATGCATCCCTTGAGTGTGGGTCCCATGGATGACGTGATGGACGGTGATGATGGGACTATGAGGGACATAGATGGGCTGATCTCATGTCTGGATGGTATGGATGGTTCAGATGGTACCTTTGACGGTTTGGATGCTCTGGATGAGGGCCAGGATGTGCGGTATACTTCTTTGGGTGGACTTGATGTGATCATTGATGATGTCCCCTTGATGATGGACGGTGTAGATGCCTCGATGATCCCTTTGATCGGCCAGGATAATGATTGGATTCATGATTTTCTGTGGGAGGGGGCCGCAGGTCCAGATCTGACCGTTGATTCTTTGATCGGGGTTGCCGGGACCCCTTTGGATGGTTCAGATGTATTCTTTGACGGTCAGATTGGTCAGGATGCCACGATGTGCGGTGTGATCTTCACTGATAGTCCTTTTGATGGGGAGCATTGTCCTTCCCTTAGTCATCGGTCCTTTGCGCACTCCGTTCATGAGGTGGGCGAGTCTTCCCGTGCGGCTGAGGTTGTGACAGTTTCCGATAGTGATGCGACTATATCAGACATAGCCGTTACTGGGGACAGGTCAGGGGCTGTCGAGTCGGCAGAGGTTCCAGCTTTTCCTTCTCCTTCGCCTGTTGACCTTCCGATCCTTGATGAGTTGTCCTCGATTTCTGGGCCTTTTGTGCTGGAGGGGATACCGGTGAGGACTTGTCAGCTGCTTCCTCGTTCTTCTTGCTCGCCACGACTGCTTGCTTGGCTTGACAGCTTGTCAGCTTATGAGATTCGAGATTTGGAGTCTTATGGCTTTGGCAGTCTGATTCATATGGCTAGAGTTGACATTGACTGGAGGATGCTCGGAGCTGCCTTGATTGACTGGGTCCCTTCGTTGAACTTGTTTGCGTTCAACGATATGGAGATGGGGCCTTCTTTGGAGGAGCTTGCACGCTTGACAGGCCTACCCTGGGATTATGCCCAGTATTTTTCGCCGAAGACATCGCCGAAGACTGCTACACCGCAGAACTGGTTTGGGATCCCCTATCTTGTTCGGCCTGCAGCTAGTGGCCAGGATGCTGTAGTGTTCTCTTTGGACCTGCTGTATGATCTTTTTTCGGGTCCTCAGAGTACGGCCGGTTCTACCTTTGCTCGGAACGCACTGATGTTCTGTTTGATTGCTGAGGTGCTATTCTCGGGATGGCGCAGGTCCCAGACTCCTTTGCTTTTTGAGGTGATGAGCCGAGCTGTCCGTCGGCAGGGGATCCTTTCTCTCATCTTGCCCGAGCTATTCGATGGGCTGACCGACTGTGCCCTGGGCCGCACTCGTGTCCTTCGCGGCTGTTGTGCTTTCCTTCAGGTATCTTTTCTGCACCTTTTTTCTTCTTGCTTTGCTAGGAATTGTTTTGCTTTAGCTGAACTTCTTTTGCTTTCTGTGATCAGGTATGGCTATGGGAGCGTCTTTCTCTGACTGTTCCTGTACCTCTTCCTGGCATCCCTAGCTCTGACATCATGCGTTATATCATGGAGTTCCTTCCGCATACGGCTAGGATGAGCGAGCCCTTGTATCGCAGGATGTTCGCTGAACTTCGTGACTGGGACGTTCGTTGGGAGTCATCTTGTCTTTCACTTCCTCCAGTGCTTTGCGATGCACACCGCCATCCTCTGATGTTGGTAGGCTTTCGATCCTACTTTTCTTACCATCCCATCCGGTTCCTGCGGCAGTTTGGGTATGAGCAGGATGTTCCTCATTTTGCTTTCACGGGTATCGGGCGTCGAGTACTCCCCTCTAGATCTTCTGACTTCAGGACCCGGATTGATTGTTCCTGGGCGAGTTATTTGACAGCTGATTTGTTGGGATTTGAGCTGCGGACTTTTTCGATGGCGACCGCCCCATATCAGTACTGGGTTGCTGAGCAGTCTTTGTATCGACGTATCCCTTGTTGGCACCAGACTGCTGATGAGGATGAGCAGGATATTCTTGGAGATGCTGGCTCTTCATCTGGTTCATATGAACCTTTTGAGGAGCGCCCTTTTGTCGATCCTGGCTTCCTTTTGGCCACTCATGGCCATCTGCTGTCTGAGATCTCTGCACTTCGGTATCATTGCGAGATGATGTCGAGGAGATTGGCTGCCGATCGGAGGTTGTCTGATGAGGAGACAGCGATCCGTACCATTGAGCGCGATGAGGCGCATTACCTGCGTATGGAAGTGAGCAGGTTGAGAGCGAGACTATCTTTTTATGAGTCAGAGGACTCACCTGATGTGGCCGAGGAGGAGGGTAGAGATTGATTGTGTTGGCCACCTGCACACTGGTTTTTGCATATATGATTGATGGTGATGCATTTTTTTGTATTTTTGAAAAAGATGATATGTGTAAGAGAAATATAATGCATTTAATTGAAAAGAGAAAAAACTGTTTGAAAGTCTACTGTGCCATGAGTTGTCTTGTGAGTGTGTCTGGATTTTGTGTCGGGATATAGGAATCAGAACTGGGGCTCGGTCAATGATTTGACCGATATCTCGAGATTTGACTTGCTTGATCCTTTGGTTCCCTAGAGATGTAGGCAACGGGAACTCTCGTTTCCTGAGATTGTCAGAGTCTGTAGAGTTCTTCGCTCCTGACTGCGCTTCTTCTTGTTCTTGAACTGTAACCGCTTGAACTGATCTGGACCGTCTGCTTTCTTGGTACCTGCACTTTTATTTTTTCTTTTCTTTTTTTTTTCTTTTTTTTTTCATTTTGAGCCATTTTTGCCTGTAGTGCTCTTTCGAGTTTTCACCACAGCCGGCTTTTTCCCGTCATTTTTGCCCGTGGCGCCCTTTCAGGTTTTCACCACGTCCCGGGTATTTGGTCTTGCCTGCCCCTTGGCAGCTGTGCTGTTTTTACCCTTGGCGCCCTTTCAGGTTTTCACCAAGTCCGCTGTATGCCCACTGTTTTTACTCGGAGCGCCCTTTCGGGTTTTCACTCCGCCCTCTTTGTTTAGGCACACATTTTCTTTTTTCCTCTTTTTTTTTTCTTTTTCTTTTCTGGATCTCTGGATAACTGCGGCGGCTAGAGGTCGGGAATCCGTCGTTGCCGGCCGATGGCAGTCCTTCAGCCCTTATCCTGAGTTACGATAATAGAGCTGTCGGTCTTTGCTAAAGACCCCTCTGAGATGGATGGATGGATGACTGTGTTTCTTCTTGGGTTGATTTTTTCTTGGGTGCCTTGCTTTGGCTTCCCTTTTTCTTTCTCTTTTCTTCTTTTCTTTTCTTTTTCTTTTTCTTTTGCATTCTTTTTCTCTCTCTTTTTTTTGTCCCTTTTTGAATCCCCCCCTCTTTTTTTTTGTATTTTTCTCTTTTGGAGTCCCCTTATTTGAAACACTTGTTGGTGGACGGGAATGATTTCTCAGAGATCTTAGCTTTGACCCCTTGACTTCAGCTCTGTTAAAGTAACCTTTGATAAGGTCAGAATAACTTACCCGTGAAAGATCTTCACGTTGTCGGCGTTGGTTGGCGAAGGAAGATCCACCCCTCTCATGCTGGTGAGTCTGAGGGCGCCTCCAGGAAGTACTTCTCTGATGATCAGTGGCCCGTCCCACGAGGGTTTGAACTTTCCTCTGGGATCTGGAAGGTGCGACGGTAGAATCTTCTTCATGACCATGTCGCCTACCTTGAAGCTCCTTTTTCGGACTCTCTTGTTGTAAGCCCGAGCGATCCTTTTCTGATAGCACTGTGAATGACTTAGTGCACGCATGCGTTTTTCATCTGCCAGCTGCAACTGATCGAATCTGGCCCGTTGCCATTCTCCTTCTTCAATTTCGCTTTCTAGTAATACCCGTAATGATGGTATTTCCACCTCGACTGGTAGGACTGCTTCCATTCCGTAAGTAAGCTCGAAAGGAGTAACGCCCGTAGCAGACCGTACAGACGTTCGATAGGCCCAAAGTGCATATGTGAGCATATCTGACCAATCTCGATATGTCACGACCATCTTCTCGAGTATCCTGACGATTGTCTTGTTTGCGGCTTCTACCCCACCATTCATCTGGGGACGGTAGGGGCTTGATCGATGACGTTGGATCTTGAACTTGCTGAGGAAGTCATCCATCTTCTTGTTGACGAACGGGGTCCCATTATCTGTGATGATGGCATTAGGGATTCCATATCGGCATATGATGTTGTTCTTCATGAATTTGATCACTTGAGATGCTGCAATCGTGGTGTATGAGGCTGCCTCTACCCACTTGGTGAAGTAGTCGACTGCCACAAGTATGTATTCGTGACCATTTGATGCTTTGGGACTGATCTTGCCGATGATGTCGAGTCCCCACATGGAGAAGGGCCAGGGGGTGGTCAGGTTGTATAACTCTGATGATGGGGCATGGATTTGATTCGCATGCTCTTGACACTTGAAGCATTTTCTGACGTGCTTGCAACAGTCTGTCTCCATGGTGAGCCAGTAGTAGCCGAGTCGTAGAATCTTCTTTGCCATCATGTGCCCATTCATGTGTGGGCCACAGATTCCTTCGTGTATTTCTTTCATGATCTTTGCCGCTTCTGTTTCATCGACGCATCGGAGGAGGATGTGATTATAGGATCGCTTGTAGAGAACTTTGCTACTGATGGTGAACTGGCCGGCCAAACGCTGAATGGTTCGGTGATCTGTTGCTGTTGCTGACTCTGGATACTCCTGGGTTTCGAGGTATTGCTTGATGTCGGCATACCAGGGTTTTTCAGGGACGGCTTCGGCTTCTTCTATTTGTAGGCAAAAAGCAGGCTCTTCTTGAATTTCGACCTTGAGTTCCCATTCTGAAGCTCCTTTTGGGATCTTGAGCATTGATGCGAGTGTGGCGAGAGCATTTGCAAACTGGTTCTTGGCTCTGGGCATGTATGAGAAGGTGATTTCTTTGAATTCTTCGATCAGATTGTCAAGATACACATGATATGGTATCAACTTCTCGTCTTTGGTCTTCCATTCGCCATTGGTCTGATTGATGATAAGCTGTGAGTCTCCAAACACTCGTAGCTTCTTGACGCCTAAGATTATGGCTTCCCTTAAGCCAGCGATGCATGCTTCATACTCTGCCATGTTGTTGGTGCACTCGAATGCGATGCGCCTCGAGATAGGAATAGGGACATCATCTGGAGAGTAGAGGATTGCTCCAATACCACTCCCTTTAGAATTTGCTGCGTCGTCGAAGAATAACGTCCATTCATCTTTTTTCTTCTTTTCTTCCTCTTCAATGAGCAAGAGATCTTCATCAGGGAAGAATGTCTTGAGCGGCTGATAGTCCAGGAGAGAGTGAGCCGCAAGATGATCGGCGAGGGCCTGTCCCTTGATTGCCTTTTGAGTGACATAGGTGATGTCGAACTCAAACAAGAGTAGCTGCCATTTAGCTACCCTTCCAGTGAGTGCCGGTTTCTCGAACAGGTACTTGAGCGGATCCATGTGAGCGAGAAGGAGAATAGGGAATGCAATCATGTATTGACGGAGTCGCTGAGTTGCCCAGACTAGGGCGAGGCAAGTCTTCTCGATCGGGGAATACCTAGTCTCGTAGTCGGTGAACTTTCGACTCAAATAGTATATTGCTTGTTCTTTCTTCTCGGTTTCGTCGTGTTGGCCGAGGACACAGCCAATGGCTTCTGCTGCTACCGAGATGTATAACAATAGTGGTCGTCCAGGAGTGGGAGGCACTAGGACTGGAGGATTCATGAGATATTTCTTGATGCGGT
This sequence comes from Liriodendron chinense, assembly GCA_003013855.2. Taxonomy (NCBI): domain Eukaryota; kingdom Viridiplantae; phylum Streptophyta; class Magnoliopsida; order Magnoliales; family Magnoliaceae; genus Liriodendron; species Liriodendron chinense. The sequence continues at coordinate 707,314 of ML058567.1, read as the reverse complement.
TGAAGGCGACTTGGCAATCGTCATTCCATTCTTTTGGGACGTTCTTCCGAAGGAGCTTGAATATGGGCTCACAGATGGGTGTGAGCTGTGCGATGAAGCGACTGATGTATTGAATTCTGCCGAGGAAGCCACGAATTTCTTTCTCTGTTCTAGGAGGGGGCATCTCGATGATTGCTCTGGTTTTGGTCTCGTCGACCCTGATGCCATCTTCGCTCACCATAAAGCCGAGGAGCTTACCTCCCATTGCACCGAAGACACACTTCTGAGGGTTGAGGCGAAGCTTGTACTTTTCTAATCTGTTGAATAACTTCTTCAGATCTTCAAAGTGTCCTTCAATTGTGCGAGATTTGACGATCATGTCGTCCACATATACTTCGAGCTCTTTGTTCATCATGTCGTGGAATAGTGCTGTCATTGCTCGCTGATATGTTGCTCCTGCGTTCTTCAGACCGAACGGCATTACCCTGTAACAGAAGGTTCCCCAGGGAGTGATGAACGATGTCTTCTCGCGATCTTCGACGGCCATCTTGATCTGATTGTAACCTGAGAACCCGTCCATGAATGAGAAGATCTTGTATCCTGCAGTGTTGTCGACTAGAGTGTCGATATGTGGCAAAGGGAAGTCATCTTTTGGACTGGCCTTGTTGAGATCTCGGAAGTCGATGCACATTCGAACCTTGCCATCCTTCTTCGGTACTGGCACGATGTTGGCGAGCCATTCAGGGTAGTTGGAGACTACCAAGAATCCCGCGTTGTACTGCTTGATGACTTCATCTCGGACTTTCAGAGCCCACTCTGGCTTCATTCTTCGAAGTTTCTGCTTCACTGGCTTCATATCTGCCTTGGTTGGCAGATGGTGTACAACGAGCTCTTCATCGAGCCCCGGCATGTCTTCATATGAGAACGCAAAGTTGGACAATCTTGGAGCTAGGAACTCTATCATTTTCTGTTTCATCTCAGGTGGCAACGATTTTCCAATGCGTACTTCCCTAGGGATCTCAGGTGTCCCCAAGTTTACTATCTCGAAATCATCGGCTACAACATTGGCTTTAGATTCGAACTTTTTGAGGAGATCCTCAAGTTCGGGAGCAGGATCATCATCTTCCTCATCCCGAGCTTCGTCCAGACCCATGAGCTCGAAGTCTAATTCGATGTCGAAATCATATGATTCGACTTCGAACTCATGCGACTCTTTAGACGAACTTGGCACACTATTGAATGCAGGAAAAGAAATATTTTTTAGTTTTTGAGATTTTTCTGAAATTGAAATGATAGATGTTTTTGGCTTTTGAAAGTTTTTGATTTTTTTGGATTTTCGAAATTCACGGGACTTTGAACAAGCGGGCATTGCAGACCATGATTGATCCCAACTTGTTCCAAAGTTCCGGTCGCTGTTTAAACAGGCGTTTTTTTTTGGAAGCCAGAGCCCTCAGATGGCTCTTTGGCTGATTCAAAAGTTAGGGGAACAGATGACCATTCAGGACCCCACACTTCCTCCCCTGGAGAGGTGGGGGTTGATGATTTGGGCGAAGAGTCACGGTCTGGCCCAATGACCATGACTTCTCGCTGGTCGGGTTCGAGATCTGAGTCGTACTCAGTCCCGCCCGGATCACTTACCTCGCATTGCAGTTCATCTGGTTCCACAGCTAGACACAAGTTTGGAACCTGGACATCAGACCAATCTAGGGCTGGCCACTTCCCTTTCTTGGTCCAATGGATGGGCTGCTTCTGCCCCTGGCTGATGATTGATGATGTTGACTTTGCAGAGATGGGCAAGTCGTGCCCCTTGCTAATTGGTGATGAGATGGGCGAGTCGTGCCCCTTGCTGATTGAAGTGGGCAGGTTGTGCCCCTGGTTGAGAGAAGTGGGCAGGTTGTGCCCCTGGTTGATTGAAGTGGGCAGGTTGTGCCCCTGGTTGAGAGAAGTGGGCAAGTTGTGCCCCTGGTTGGGAGCAGGTGTCAGAGTAACCTGGTCCTGAAGCTGCTGTATTTGTCTTCCTTCTTCGTCTTCATCATTTCCTCCTTCTTCTGGAGGCTTAGAGGGTTCGAGAATCTGATCCCATCGAATGGGGGGCCACGTGGCCCAAACTAGGCTCATCGGGAGGCCTTTGTGTAGTGCAGTCGGTTGATTCCCTCCTGGATCTTTGCAAGGCTCTCCTGGCTTGACGAATTGGATGGGTGAGCACCGAAATTTCTTCCTTCTCTTGTCCATGAAGGTTGCCCTGTATCCGAGTCCCCACTTGCGTTGGTTATATACTAGCGATACCTTTCTGGACTTGAAGTGATTCTTCATTCGGTATTTGAGGCTCAGACGCTCTGCCGGTGAGAAGACACGGTCCACCCTTGTTGGTTCTGGATTGGCGAAGGAAGAAATTGTGATGTCTTCTTCAGAGTGTTGGATATCGATGACCGGGATGTCTGGTTCAGTGGCAGCAGCATTAGAAGGAATGATGAGCTCCTTCTCTGCGTGGATAGAGATCACTTGATTTCCACAGATATACTTCACTCGTTGATGCAGGGTTGATGGCACAGCTCCAACCTTGTGCAGCCAAGGTCGTCCGAGCAGCATGTTGAAAGAGGCTGATATGTCCAGGATTTGGAATGTGATGGTGGAGACTTCCGGACCTATCTGTACCTCTATGTCGACCTCCCCTTCCACTGATCGGCGGGTGTTGTCGAATGCTCTGACGCAGATGGTGCTGGGTCGGAATGAAGAAGGACTGATTCCCAGACGTTCTGCAGTCTTGAGTGGGCAGACATTTAAGCTTGAGCCATTATCGATAAGGACCAGCGGAACACAGAGGTCTTTGTATCGTAAGGCTATGTTGAGGGATCGCCCATGATCACGTCCCTCTGGTGGTAACTCATTATCTGTGAAGGTGATGGCGCGCGGAGCCAGGAGTTGTCCAATCATCAATGCAATCATCTCTGGTGCCGTATCGGAGGAGACATGAGCATCATTCAAGGTCTTGGCAAACATTTCTCGGTGTATGCGAGATGTGCAGAGTAGCTCCCATACTGAGATTTGTGCAGGGATTGACTTGAGCTGAGTTGCCACATCGTATGCGGCTTCATTTTTGCTGCCGAGGCCTGAGAGGACGCCTTTGGGATCTCCTCTGTTTTGATTATCTCTTCGGATGCAACGCCCGTTGGGATTCATGTTTCCCACTTCCGCACATTCTGGATAGTGCCATGGAACCTCTTTGTAGTTTTCCTCCCTTTTGCCTTCTAGGACCACTGGTTCTTGCAACGGTACTAGTGTGGGTACCAGATCTTCCTCGTATAGAGCTTTTGCCTTGAGAACTACATTGTTGCCTGTGCTGAAGGGGTAGTATCGAGGCTTGTCTTCATAGACCACATAAGGTCGTGGTCCTGGCTTGACTGTTCCTGGGGCAGGAGGCTCCCATGGAATGAATACTGGTCCTCTTGATATGGCAGGAGGTTTCTCTGTTCGTCCGAGCTGCCGTAGCGTGATTGATATGCCTCCGGGACTTGCCCCTTGCAATATGACAGGCTTGACTGGAAGAGATCCTTCCAAGACAACGAGCTCTTGCTGCTGATGAGTATAATCCTTCCATTGCGGATTGGATTGTTCTGGAGTTGCCCCTTGCAAGATGACAGGTTCGTATGTGGGCTCAATGTATGATTGTGCTCCTTCCAGGACGACTGGTTCCCAGCTTGAATGGTTGTAAGGTGCCCCTTGAACAACTGGTATATCGTATGGAGGTGTTCCTTCAAGCACTACTGGCTCGGAGATTGAACGAAGAAAGGGACTTGCCCCTTGCAAGACTGGAGGAGGATTTGTTGGCTCATAGGTGTAGGCATGAATGGACTGAATAGGGGAGAAGAAGCGATCGATATGGTCCCCTTCTTCTATACTATTGACGGCAGGGCCACGAGACGAACTGGGGTCCGTTGGATGCTGAGGCAGAGGATTCTGAAGGATGTTGGTGGAAGCTGCTGGAGAAGTTCCAGGGACCGAGATAACGATCTTGCGGTCATCAATCAGGTCTTGTATGGCATTTTTCAAAGTATAGCATCGATCAGTGGCGTGGCCACGTCCTTGATGGTAGGCACAGTACTCATTTTCTCGGTAATTTGGAGGCAGAGGATGAGGCGGAGGCCTAGGTGTCATCAGAGTGAGTAACTGCTTTTGTACCAGCGTAGTCATGATTTGACTAAGTGGTTGACTGAGTAGAGTGAACTTCCTGAACTCCCTGTAATTCTGCCTGTTCTGGTATGAGTATTGGCCATTTCCCCTGAACTGCTGCTGTTGTCGAGGTGGCTGTGGCTGAGGATTCGGTTGTGGCTGATATCGCTGAGGCTGATGCTGAACTTGATTCTGCTGATACTGTTGACGTCCTTGTGGGGGAGCACGTTGATTCCCTTGAGCAGCGGTGTTGATGTTGTTTACCTCTGTTGGGCGGGGAGGAGAACCATTGCGGTTTCCATTCCCGTGCCCGATAGGTCTTCCTTCCACTCTGTTCCTCTTGACTGGAGTGGCTTGATGAGGCCATGGGGAGATCGTCCCGGCCCGGATTCCTGCTTCAACTTGCTCTCCAGCACGGATCAATTGTGAGAAATTCGCATATGGATGCGAGATGAGATACCCAGATATGCCTGGGTATGTTGAATGAACAATCATGGAGATTTGTTCTTCATCGTCAATGGGTGTCCGCATTCTGCCTGCCATAGCTCGCCAACGTCCCACATAAGCTGATAGTGTTTCATCACTCCTTTGCCTGAGTGCTGCAAGGTCGGCTCTTCTGGGTGCCATGTTGAGATTATATGCGAATCTGTCGACGAAAGCCTGGGAGAGCTGTTCCCATGTTCTGATGCGGTGGCAGTCCAATGAAGTGTACCAATCTAGGGCATCGCCCTTCAGAGATTTTTGGAACAATCGAATGAGGGCCCCTTCGTTTCCTGAGATTGCACTCAGCTCTCCACAGAAGGCCTTGAGATGTGCTGTGGGACAACCGCTGCCGTCGTATCTTTTGAACTTTGGAACCTCAAAGTTTTGAGGTACCCGAGCATCTGGGAAAGGACACAAGTCTCTGAACTTGGTCGAAGGTAAGTCGATTCCTTGCTGTCGCTGAAGCTGATTTTGCAAGATCTGGAACTGCTCCCGCAACTCGTCCAGTCCTGAGTGATCTGTTCGAGCGACTGGTGCCTCCTGGAATAAGGCACGTTCTTCTTCGGCATAGTGGTCGATGTCTTCGACCCTATGGGCTTGCTGAAAAGCAACCGCGGGTTGCTGAAATTGGTTTGATGATTGAACTGGATTCTGATGAACTTGAGCTTGAAATGATGGTAACTGAACTGGAGACTGTACTGAAGGTTGAACTGGAACTTGCTGGAAATTAACTGGATTTTGCTGAATTGAAGATTGCTGGAAATTAACTGGATTTTGCTGAATTGAAGATTGCTGAAAATTAACTGGAATCCCATCGGCGGGGATGTGCTGAAATTGAAAAGTGCTCCTGTTTGCAGGAGGCTGAGATGCTGGGAAGTGACCCCCTTGTTGGGTATTCGCCACTGTCCGCTGATTGATGCGGGCTTGACACTGACCCCCATTGTGGGCATTCGCCAGTGCTGTCCCTGTTGTTGGAAATTGAATTGAAATCCCATCGGCGGGGATGTGCTGAAATTGAAAAGGTGTCCCATCGGCGGGGACGTGCTGAGATCTACTGAGATTGTTGTTTGCAAGATTGGCTGGAAGCTGACTGGATGTTCCTGCAACGGAGGTGCTCTGAGATGGCCTTGTCGTCGCAGGAAGATATTGAGAAGGATGCCCCACAGCGAAGGGCTGAGATGGCTGCTGTCGGTAGTCTTGGGCAGACTCCGATGGTTGTGCTTGATTTGAACTGGAGGCCGGGAGGACCCGGCATGGCTGCTGAGCTTGCTGAACTGGGCCAACCTGATTGTTGGCTGCTGCGGTGGTTTGTGCTTGCATGAATTGCAAGAGCATTTCTTGCATTGCTCTCATTCCTTGTGCCAATTCTTGTATGATTGGCGTATTGTCAACGGGCTGTTGCGCTGGAGGTTGCGCTTCGGCTATTTCGAGAGCAGGGAAGTGATGAGTTTCTTCTTCGTGGTCGGACATTGCTTGCTGAGCCCGAGTGCGGATTATGCTGCGGAAGGGAAGTTGTCTCCGCGTACGTTGAGCCCGAGGAGGCGCAATGGTGAGGACTGTACTCTACTCTTTTTGGGTTTTGGGATTTTCTATTTTTTTTTGTTTTGGAATTTTCTATTTTTTTTTGTGTTTGGGTTTGGGTAGAATGCTATGCAGATGAGATTGTATGAGGATTAATGACTTTCAAGTACGGGAAGGATTCTGTTTTCAAGTTGGATCACGACTAGTGGGACTAGCTAATCCCCAGTGGAGTCGCCATTCTGTGGACCCTCGCCGATTTTCCCCGCGCTCCCACACGACGTCGTTCTCCCTTTCCCTTTCGGAAGAAGAAGAAGAAGAGGTGCGTGCGCGAAATCGTCGTTTGTGCCACTGGCTTGCCTCGTTCTCGAGGGCTTTGTTTGATAGTCGTGTTAAGCTGGATATGTTTAAGTGAGTTTATATAAGACCAGAGTCGCCACTAGCCAGTTACTTCGAATCTACAGTCGGCTAGACCCTGTAGAAACGTTAGAGAAGAGAATCCGAAGATTCCTTCCTCTAAAATGACTCCTATTGATCTGCGGCCAGAGATTCAAGGTAAGGGATCACGGTTACAGGGTGGGAAGAGGTTAGGCACCCCACACACTGCCCGTACTAAAGTACGGTCTCTACTTCACAGAATCGATCGGATACTTGAAAGTCTAGTTTAATCCTCGTATATTCTCATGGATGATATGATGCATGAATGCGGGTCTGAACAGTAAGAGTTTCTGATGGGCAGGTTCCAACAACGGGCAAGCCCAGAGCGTACGCTCGAACTGACAGGTGCTTAATGTAAGACGTATGCAGTGTGCTTGAATGATCAAGGTGTTTTATGGTGAAGCATGAATGCAGGTCTGAGCAGTAAGAGTTTCTGATGGGCAGGTTCCAACAACGGGCAAGCCCAGAGCATACGCTCGAACTGACAGGTGCTTAATATAAAGACATATGCATGTGTACTTGACGGATCAAGGTGCTAGTAGTGAAGCAGGGGGGTTGGAAGAAAAGTAAATGTTGCACTTATGCTAGATGCGAATGAGATGATGCTGGAAAAAGAGTAGCTGGATGGACGGAGGTGTCGCAAGGGTTGGCTTCGAGTGGCTGGATCAGGACTTGGATGGCTTGGGAGGCTTGGACCAGTGGTCAGGCTGGGCTGGACCAGGGCTAGACTCTCCTCACTCGGGCTCTCCTTGGTGAAAGAATGGGCTAAAGGATGAAGGGGGTGACTCAGACGGACGGGCTCTCTCTGGCTGAGTGGTCTGTTGAAATGAGAAAGGGGAGGGGGGTATTTATAGCAGCGGACAGTGGCAGAAGTCGTAATTTTGTCCGGGCGGCCTGCCATGGGCCGCCTGTACGGCCGCTCCTCGGTTTCCAGCGAGTACGGCCGTTCCCTCGGGGCTGCTGTTGGACTCGCTGGTCGACTCAGTGAGTTGACTCAGCGGGTCGACTCGGTGGTTTGACTCGACGGGTTGACTCGACGGGTTGACTCAGTGTTTTGACTCGATGGGTTGACTCGACGGGTTGACTCAGCGGGTTAACTCAGTGAGTTGACTCAGTGAGTTTGACTTTTTTTGGAATTTTTTGACTGGCCTTTTTTTATGGGGGGGTTTTTCTGGGTGGTGTTTAGGACTGGGTTGACTGGGTTCAGGCTTGAACTGGGCTATGGAATGGGGCTTACAAGGGTGAGTTTGGCTGAGTTTGGACTTGGAATTTGGGGGTATGGTCCTCCGTTCAACCAGCTATCTCTACCAACAGTGTAGCCGAAGGTGGGGTGTCTACAGTCATCCATGAGAATATACGAGGATTAAACTAGACTTTCAAGTATTCGATCAATTCTGTGAAGTAGAGACCGTACTTCGGTACGGGCAATGTGTGGGGTGCTTAACCTCTTCCCACCCTGTAACCGTGATCCCTTACCTTGAATCTTTGGCCGCAGATCAACAGGAGTCATTTTAGAGGAAGGAATCTTCGGATTCCCTTCTCTAACGTTTCTACAGGGTCTAGCCGACTGTAGATTCGAAGTAATTAGCTAGTGGCGACTCTGGTCTTATATAAACTCACTTAAACATATCCAGCTTAACACGACAACCAAACGAAGCCCTCGAGAACGAGACAAGCCAGTGGCACAAACGGCGATTTCGCACTCACGCATCCTCATCTCCTTCTTTTCCGAAAGGAAAGGGAAAGGACGAGAACGTCGTCGTGTGGGAGCGTGGAAATCGGCGAGGGTCCACAGAATGGCGACTCCGCTGGGGATGAGCTAGTCCCACTAGTCGTGATCCGACTTAAAAAACAGAATCATTCCCGTACTTGAAAGTCACTAATCCTCATACAATCTCATCTGCATAGCATTCTACCTAAAACAAAACAAAAAAACAGAAAATCCCAAAACCAAAAAAAATAAAAAAATAGAAAATCCCAAAACCCAAAAAGAGTAGAGTACAGACCTCACCATTGCGCCTCCTCGGGCTCAACGTACGCGGAGACAACTTCCCTACCGCAGTATAATCCGCACTCGGGCTCAGCAAGCCATGTCCGACCACGAAGAAGGAACGCGTCTCTTCCCTACTCTGGAGATGACCGAAGCGCAACCTCCAGCGCAACAGCCCATTGATAATACGCCAATCATACAGGAATTGGCACAAGGAGTGAGAGCAATGCAAGAAATGCTCTTGCAATTCATGCAAGCACAAGCCACCGCAGCAGCCAACAATCAGGTTGGCCCAGTTCAGCAGTCTCAGCAACCATGCCGGATTCCTCCGGCTTCCAGTTCAAATCAAGCACAACCATCGGAGTCTGCTCAAGACTACCGACAGCAGCCATCTCAGCCCTTCGCTATGGGGCATCCTCCTCAGTACCTTCCTGCAATGGCGGGGCCATCTCAGAGCGCTCCCATCGCAGGGACTTCCAGTCAGCTTCCAGTCAATCTTGCAAACAACAGTCTCAGTAGATCTCAGCATGTCCCCGCCGATGGGACACCTTTTCAATTTCAGCACATCCCCTCCGATGGAATTTCAATTCAATTTCCAGCAACAGGGACAGCACTGGCGAATGCCCACAATGGGGGTCAGTGTCAAGCCCACATCAATCAGCGGACAGTGGCGAATACCCAACAAGGGGGTCACTTCCCAGCATCTTAGCCTCCTGCAAACAGGAGCACTTTTCAATTCCAGCACATCCCCGCCGATGGGATCCCAGTTAATCTTCAGCAATCTTCAATTCAGCAAAATCCAGTTAATTTTCAGCAATCTTCAATTCAGCAAAATCCAGTTAATTTCCAGCAAGTTCCAGTTCAACCTTCAGTACAGTCTCCAGTTCAGTTACCATCATTTCAAGCACAAGTTCATCAGAGTCCAGTTCAGTCATCAAATCAATTTCAGCAACCCGCGGTTGCTTTTCAGCAAGCCCATAGGGTCGAAGACATCGACCACTATGCCGAAGAAGAACGTGCCTTTCTCCAAGAGGCACCAGTCGCTCGAACAGATCACTCAGGACTGGACGAGTTGCGGGAGCAGTTCCAGATCTTGCAAAATCAGCTTCAGCGACAACAAGGAATCGATCTACCTTTGACCAAGTTCAGAGACTTGTGTCCTTTCCCAGATGCTCAAGTACCTCAAAACTTTGAGGTTCCAAAATTCAAAAGATACGACAGCAGCGGTTGTCCCACAGCACATCTCAAGGCCTTTTGTGGAGAACTGAGTGCAATCTCAGGAAATGAAGGGGCCCTCATACGCTTGTTCCAAAAGTCTTTGAAGGGCGATGCCCTAAATTGGTACACTACTGCCACCGCATCAAGACATGGGAACAGCTTTCCCAGGCTTTCGTCGACAGATTCGCGTACAATCTCAACATGGCACCCAGAAGAGCCGACCTCGCAGTTCTCAGGCAAAAGAGTGAGGAAACACTATCAGCTTATGTGGGACGTTGGTGAGCTATGGCAGCCAGAATGCGAACACCTATCGACGACGAAGAACAAATCTCCATGATTGTTCATTCAACATATCCAGGCATATCCGGATATCTCATCTCGCATCCATATGCGAATTTCTCACAGTTGATCCATGCCGGAGAGCAGGTTGAAGCAGGGATCCTGGCCGGGACGATCTCCCCATGGCCTCATCAAGCCACTCCAGTCAAGAGGAACAGAGTGAAAGGAAGACCTACCGGGCACGGGAATGGAAACCGCAGTGGTTCTCCTCAACATCAGACGGACCCCAGTTCATCTCGAGGTCCCACCTTCAACAGTATAGAAGAAGAAGAACGCCTTAATCGCTTCTTCTCCCCCATCCAATCAATTCATACTTACACTTATGGGCCGACAAGTCCTCCTCGGATCATGCAAGGGGCAAGTCCCTTTCCTCCTCCAGTCCTCGAGCCAGTAGTACTCGAAGGAGCACTTCCATATGATGTGCCAGTTGTGTAAGGGGCATCTTACTGCCCCTCATGTTGGGAACCAGTCGTCCTGGAAGGAGCACAATCATACATTGAGCCCACATACGAACCTGTCATCTTGCAAGGGGCAACTCCAGAACAATCCAATCCGCAATAGAAGGATTATACTCATCAACAGCAAGAGCCCGTTGTCTTGGAAGGAGCTCCTCCAATTGAGCCAGTCATATTGCAAGGGGCAAATCCCGGAGGCGTGTCGATCACACTACGACAGCTGGGACGAACAGAGAAACCTCCTACCATATCAAGAGGACCAGTATTCATTCCATGGGAGCCTCCTGCCCCAGGAACAGTCAAGCCAGGACCACGACCTTATGTGATCTATGAAGACAAGCCTCGATATTACCCCTTCAGCACAGGCAACAATGTAGTTCTCAAGGCAAAAGCTCCATACGAGGAAGATCTGGTACCCACACCAACACCGTTGCAAGAACCGGTGGTCCTAGAAGGCAAAAGGGAGGAAAACTACAAAGAGGTTCCATGGCACTATCCAGAATGTGCGGAAGTGGGGAACATGAATCCCAATGGGCGTTGCATCCGAAGAGATAATCAGAACAGAGGAGATCCCAAAGGCGCCCTTTCAGGCCTCGGTAACAAAAATGAAGCCACATACGATGTGGCGACTCAGCTAAAGTCGATCCCTGCTCAAATCTCAGTATGGGAGCTACTCTGCACATCTCGCATACACCGAGAAATGTTTGCCAAGACCTTGAACGATGCTCACGTCTCCTCTGATACGGCACCAGAAATGATAGCTTTGATGATTGGACAACTCCTGGCTCCGCACGCCATCACCTTCACAGATAATGAGTTGCCACCAGAGGGACGTGATCATGGGTGATCCCTCAACATAGCCTTACAATACAAAGACCTCTGTGTTCCACTGGTCCTTATCGATAATGGCTCAAGCTTAAATGCCTGCCCACTCAAGACTGCAGAACGTCTGGGAATCAGTCCTTCTTCATTCCGACCCAGCACCATATGCGTCAGAGCATTCGACAACACCCGCCGATCAGTGGAAGGGGAGGTCGACATAGAGGTACAGATAGGTCCGGAAGTCTCCACCATCACATTCCAAATCCTGGATATATCAGCCTCTTTCAACATGCTGCTCGGACGACCTTGGCTGCACAAGGTTGGAGCTGTGCCATCAACCCTGCATCAACAAGTGAAGTACATCTATGGAAATCAAGTGATATCTATCCATGCAGAGAAGGAGCTCATCATTCCTTCCAATGCTGCTGCCACTGAACCAGACATCCCGGTCATCGATATCCAGCACTCTGAGGAAGACATCCCGTTTCATAGTTTCGAATTCGAGACTGTGAACTCTATCGCCAATCCAGAACCGATAAGGGTGGACCGTGTCTTTTCACCGGCAGAGCGTCTGAGCCTCAAATATCGAATGAAGAATCACTTCAAGTCCAGATATATAACCAACGCAAATGGGGACTCGGATACAGGTCAATCTTCATGGACAAAGGAAGGAAGAAATTTCGGTGCTCGCCCATCCAATTCGTCAAGCCAGGAGAACCTTGCAAAGATTCAGGAGGGAATCAACCGACTGCACTACACAAAGGCCTCCCGATGAGCCTAGTTTGGGCCACGTGGCCCCCCATTCGATGGGATCAGATTCTCGAACCATCTAAGCCTCCAGAAGAAGAAGGAAATGATGAAGACGAAGAAGGAAGTCAAATACAGCAGCTTCAGGACCAGGTTACTCTGACACCTGCTCCCAACCAGCGGCACAACTTGCCCACTTCTCTCAGCCAGGGGCACAACCTGCCCACTTCAATCAGCAAGGGGCACAACTTGCCCATCTCAGCACCAATTAGCAAGGGGCACGACTTGCCCATCTCTGCAAAGTCAACTTCATCAATCATCAGCCAGGGGCAGAAGCAGCCCATCCATTGGACCAAGAAAGGGAAGTGGCCAGCCCTAGATTGGTCTGATGTCCAGATTCCAAACTTGTGTCTAGCCGTGGAACCAGACGAACTGCAATGCGAAGTAAGTGATCCGGGAGGGACTGAGTGCGACTCAGATCTCGAACCCGACCAGCGAGAAGTCATGGTCATTGGGCCAGACCATGATTCTTCGCCCAAATCATCAACCCCCACCTCTCCAGGGGAGGAAATGTGGGGTCCTGAATGGTCATCTGTTCCCCTAACTTTTGAATCAGCCAAAGAGCCATCTGAGGGCTTTGGCTTCTAAAAAAAACGCCTGTTTAAGCAGCGACCGGAACTTTGGAACAAGTTGGGCTCAATCATCGTCTGCAATGCCCACTTGTTCAAAGTCCCGTGAATTTCAAAAATCCAAAAAAAATAAAAAACTTTCAGAAGCCAAAAACATCTAGCATTTCAATTTCAGAAAAATCTCAAAAACCAAAAAATATTTCTTTTCCTGCATTCAATAGTGTGCCAAGTTCGTCTAAAGAGTCGCATGAGTTTGAAGTCGAATCATATGATTTCGACATCGAATTAGACTTCGAGCTCATGGGTCTGGACGAAGCTCGGGATGAGGAAGATGATGATCCGGCTCCCGAACTAGAGGATCTCCTCAAAAAGTTTGAATCTAAAGCCAATGTTGTAGCCGATGATTTTGAGGTAGTAAACTTGGGGACACCTGAGATCCGTAGGGAAGTACGCATCGGAAAATCGTTGTCACCTGAGATGAAACAGAAAATGATAGAGTTCCTAGCTCCAAGATACTTCGCATTCTCATATGAAGACATGCCGGGGCTCGATGAAGAGCTCGTTGCACACCATCTGCCAACCAAGGAAGATATGAAGCCAGTGAAGCAGAAACTTCGAAGAATGAAGCCAGAATGGGCTCTGAAAGTCCGAGATGAAGTCATCAAGCAGTACAATGCGGGATTCTTGGTAGTCTCCAACTACCCTGAATGGCTCGCCAACATCGTACCAGTACCAAAGAAGGACGGCAAGGTTCGAATGTGCATCGACTTTCGAGATCTCAACAAAGCCAGTCCTAAAGATGACTTCCCTTTGCCACATATCGACACTCTGGTCGACAACACTGCTGGATACAAGATCTTCTCATTCATGGACGGATTCTCAGGTTACAATCAGATCAAGATGGCCATCGAAGATCGCGAGAAGACATCGTTCATCACTCCCTGGGGAACCTTCTGTTACAGGGTAATGCCGTTCGGACTGAAGAACGCAAGATCAACATATCAGCGAGCAATGATAGCATTATTCCATGACATGATGAACAAAGAGCTTGAAGTATATGTGGACGACATGATCGTCAAATCTCACACAATTGAAGGACACTTTGAAGATTTGAAGAAGATATTCAACAGATTAGAGAAGTACAAGCTCCGCCTCAACCCACAGAAATGTGTCTTCGGTGCAATGGGAGGCAAACTCCTCGGCTTTATGGTGAGCGAGGACGGCATCAGGGTCGACGAGACCAAAACCAGAGCAATCATCGAGATGCCCCCTCCTAGAACAGAGAAAGAAATCCGTGGCTTCCTCGGCAGAATTCAATACATCAGTCGCTTCATCGCACAGCTCACACCTATTTGTGAGCCCATTTTCAAGCTCCTCCGAAAGAACGTTCCAAAAGAATGGAATAATGATTGCCAAGTCGCCTTCGATCGCATCAAGAAATATCTCATGAACCCTCCAGTCCTAGTGCCGCCCACTCCCGGACGACCACTATTGTTATACATCTCAGTAGCAGTAGAAGCCATTGGCTGTGTCCTCGGCCAACACGACGAGACTGTGAAGAAGGAACAAGCAATATACTATTTGAGTCGAAAGTTCACCGACTACGAGACCAGGTATTCCCCGATCGAGAAGACTTGCCTCGCCCTAGTCTGGGCAACTCAGCGACTCCGTCAATACATGATTGTATTCCCTATTCTCCTCCTCGCTCACATGGATCCGCTCAAGTACCTGTTTGAGAAGCCGGCACTCACTGGAAGGATAGCTAAATGGCAGCTACTCCTGTCTGAGTTCGACATCACCTATGTCACTCAAAAGGCAATCAAGGGGCAAGCCCTCGCCGATCATCTCGCGACTCACTCTCTCCTGGATTATCAACCGCTCAAGACATTCTTCCCTGATGAAGATCTCTTACTTATTGAAGGGGAAGAAAAGAAGAAAAAAGATGAGTGGACGTTATTCTTCGACGGCGCAGCAAATTCTAAAGGGAGTGGTATTGGAGCAATCCTCTACTCTCCAGGTGATGTCCCTATTCCTATCTCAAGGCGCATCGCATTCGAGTGCACCAACAACATGGCAGAGTATGAAGCATGCATAGCTGGCTTAAGGGAAGCCATAATCTTGGGCGTCAAGAAGTTGCGAGTATTTGGAGACTCACAGCTTATCATCAATCAGACCAATGGCGAATGGAAAACCAAGGACGAGAAGTTGATACCATATCATGTGTATCTTGAAAATCTGATCGAAGAATTCAAAGAAGTCACCTTCTCATACATGTCCAGAGCCAAGAACCAGTTTGCAGATGCTCTCGCTACACTCGCATCAATGCTTGAGATCCCAAAAGGAGCTTCAGAATGGGAGCTCACAGTCGAAATTCAAGAAGAACCTGCTTTTTGCCTGCAAATAGAAGAAGCCGAAGCTGTCCCTGACAAACCCTTGTATGCCGACATCAAACAATATCTCGAAACCCAGGAGTATCCAGAGTCAGCAACAGCAACAGATCGCCGAACCATTCAGCGTTTGGCCGACCAGTTCACCATTAGTGGCGAAGTTCTTTAAAAGCGATCCTATAATCACATCCTCCTTCGATGCGTCGATGAAACAGAAGCTGCAAAGATCATGAAAGAAATACACGAAGGAATTTGTGGCCCACACATGAACGGGCACATGATGGCAAAGAAGATTCTACGACTCGGCTACTACTGGCTCACCATGGAGACAGACTGTTGCAAGCACGTCAGAAAATGCTTCAAGTGTTAGGAGCATGCGAATCAAATCCATGCCCCATCATCAGAGTTATACAACCTGACCACCCCCTGGCCCTTCTCTATGTGAGGGCTCGACATCATTGGCAAGATCAGTCCCAAAGCATCAAATGGTCACGAGTACATACTTGTGGCAGTCGACTACTTCACCAAGTGGGTAGAGGTAGCCTCCTACACCACGATTGCAGCGTCCCAGGTGATCAAATTCATGAAGAACAACATCATATGCCGGTATGGAATCCCTAATGCTATCATCACAGATAATGGGACCCCGTTCGTCAACAAAAAGATGGACGACTTCCTCAGCAAATTCAAAATTCAACGTCATCGATCAAGCCCCTACCGTCCTCAGATGAATGGTGGGGTAGAAGCCGCAAACAAGACGATCGTCAGGATACTCGAGAAGATGGTCGTGACTTATCGAGATTGGTCAGATATGCTCCCATATGCACTTTGGGCCTATCGAACGTCTGTACGGTCTGCTACGGGCGTTACTCCTTTCGAGCTTACATACGGAATGGAAGCAGTCCTACCAGTCGATGTGGAAATACCATCACTACGAGTGTTACTCGAAAGCGGGATTGAAGAAGGAGAATGGCAACGGGCCAGATTCGACCAGTTGCAGCTAGCAGATGAAAAGCGCATGCGTGCACTAAGTCATTCACGGTGCTATCAGAAAAGGATCGCTCGGGCTTACAACAAGAGAGTCCGAAAAAGAAGCTTCAAGGTAGGCGACATGGTCATGAAGAAGATTCTACCGTCACACCTTCCGGACCCCAGAGGAAAGTTCAAACCCTCGTGGGACGGGCCACTGATCATCAGAGAAGTACTTCCCGGAGGCGCCCTCAGACTCACCAGCATGAGAGGTGTGGATCTTCTTGAGCCAACCAATGCCGACAACGTGAAAATCTTTCACGGGTAAGCCATTCTGACCTCATCAAGAGTTACTTTAATAGAGTTGAAGTCAAGAGGTCGAAGCTAAGACCTCTGAGAAATCATTTCCGTCCACCAACAAGTGTTTCAAATAAGGGGATTTCAAAAGAGAAAAATACAAAAAAAAAAGGGGGGGTTCAAAAGGAATAAAAAAAAAGAGAGAAAAAGAAGAGAAAAAAGAAGAGAAAAGAAAAAGGGAAGCCAAAGCAAGGCACCCAAGAAAAAAATTAGTCCAAGAAGAAACACAGTCATCCATCCATTCATCTCAGAAGGGTCTATAGCAAAGACCGACAGCTCTATTATCGTAACTTAGGATAAGGGCTACAAGACTGCCATCGGCCGGCAACGACGGATTCCCGACCTCTAGCCGCCACAGTTGTCCAAAGATTCAGAGAAAGAAAAAAGAGAGAAAAAAAGAAAAGAAAATGTGTGCCTAAACAAAGAGGGCGGAGTGAAAACCCGAAAGGGCGCTCCGAGTAAAAATAGTGGGCATACAGCAGACTTGGTGAAAACCCGAAAGGGCACCAAGGGTAAAAACAGCATAGCTGCCAAGGGGCAGGCAAGATCAAATACCCGGGACGTGGTGAAAACCCGAAAGGGCGCCAAGGGCAAAAATGACGGGAAAAGACCGGCTGTAGTGAAAACTCGAAAGAGCGCTGCAGGCAAAAATAGCGAATAAAAAGAAAAAATAAAAAATAAAAAGTGCAGGTACCAAGAAGTCAGACGGTCCAGATCGGCTCAAGCAGTTACGGTTCAAGAAGAAGAAGTGCAGTCAGGAACGAAGAGCTCTGCAAATTTTGATAATCTCAAGAAGCAACAGTTTCCATTGCCTACACCTCTAGGGAACCAAAGGAGCACACAAGTCAAATCTCGAGACATCGGTCAAAGCGTTGACCGAGCCCCAATTCTGATTCCTATATCCCGACACAAAATCCAGACACACTCACAAGACCACTCATGGCACAGTAGATTTTCAAACAGTTTCCTCTTTTCAAGTAAATGCATCATATTTCTTTTACACATATCATGGCATCTTTTCAAAAAATACAAAAAATGCATCATCATCAATCATATATGCAAAAAAGGAATGTGCAGGTGGCCAACACAATCAATCTCTACCCTCCTCCTCGGCCACATCAGGTGAGTCCTCAGACTCATAAAAAGATAGCCTCGCTCTCAACCTGCTCACCTCCATACGCAGGTAATGCGCCTCATCGCGCTCAAGGGTACGGGTCGCTATCTCCTCGTCAGACAACCTCTGATCGGCAGCCAATCTCCTCGACATCATCTCACAATGATACCGAAGTGCAGAGATCTCAGACAGCAGATGGCCATGAGTGGCCAAAAGGAAGCCAGGATCAATAAACGGGCGCTCCTCAAAGGGTTCATATGAACCGGATGAAGAGCCAGCATCTCCAAGGATATCCTGCTCATCCTCATCAACAGTCTGGTGCCAGCAAGGGATACGTCGGTACAAAGACTGCTCAGTAACCCAGTACTGATATGGGGCGGTCGGCATCGGAAAAGTCCGCAGCTCAAAACCCAGCAAATCAGCAGTCAAGTAACTCGCCCAAGAACAATCAATCCGGGTCCTGAAGTCAGAGGATCTGGATGGAAGTGCTCGACGCCCCATACCCGTAAAAGCGAAAAGAGGAACATCCTGCTCGTACCCAAACTGCCGCAGGAACCGGATGGGATGGTAAGAAAAGTAGGATCGAAAGCCTACCAACATCAGAGGAAGGCGGTGTGCATCACAAAGCACTGGAGGAAGTGAAAGCCAAGATGACTCCCAACGAACATTCCAGTCACGAAGCTCAGCAAACATCCTGCGATACAAGGGCTCGCTCATCCTAGCTGTATGAGGAAGAAACTCCATGATGTGTCGCATAAGGTCTGGGCGACGAGTGTCAGGAAAAGGTACAGGAACAGTCATCGAAAGACGCTCCCATAGCCAGACCTGATCACAAAAAGGAAAAGAAGTTCAGCTAAAGCAAAGCAATTCCCAACAAAGCAAGAAGAAAAGGGTGCAGAAAAGATACCTAAAGAAAGGCACAGCAGCCGCGAAGGACATGAGTGCGGCCCAGGGCGCAGTCAGTCAGCCCATTGAACATCTCGGCCAAGATGAGAGAAATGATCCCCTGCCGTCGGATAGCTCGGCTCATCACTTCAAAAGGCAGAGGGGTCTGGGACCTGCGCCATCCCGAGAACAGCACCTCAGCTATCAAACAGAACATCAGTGCGTTCCGAGTAAAGGTAGAACCGGCCGCACTCCGAGGACCCGAAAAAAGATCATACAGTAAGTCCAAGGAAAACACCACAGCATCCTGGCCCGCAGCTGCAGGCCGAACAAGATAAGGGATCCCGAACCAGTTCTGCGGTGTGGCAGTCCTCGGCGATGTCTTCGGCGAGAAATACTGAGTGTAATCCCAGGGCAGGCCTGTCAAGCGTGCAAGCTCCTCCAAAGAAGGCCCCATCTCCATATCGTTGAACGCAAACAAGTTCAACGAAGGGACCCAGTCAATCAAGGCAGCCCCGAGCATCCTCCAATCAATATCAACTCTAGCCATATGGACCAGACTGCCGAAGCCATAGGACTCCAAATCTCGAATCTCATAGGCTGACAAGCTGTCAAGCCAAGCAAGTAGCCGTGGCAAGCAAGAAGGACGAGGAAGCAGCTGACAAGTCCTCACTGGTACCCCCTCCAGAACAAAAGGACCAGAAATCAATGATGACTCATCAAGGATCGGAAGGTCCATGGGCGAAGGAGAAGGAAAAGCTGGAACCTCTGCAGACTCGACAGCCCCTGACCTATCCCCAGTAACGGCTATGTCTGATATAGTCGCATCACTGTCGGAAACTGTCACAACCTCAGCCGCACGGGAAGACTCGCCCACCTCATGAACGGAGTGCGCAAAGGACTGATGACCAAGAAAAGGACAATGCTCCCCATCAAAAGGACTATCAGTGAAGATCACACCGCACATCGTGGCATCCTGGCTAATCTGACCGTCGAAGAATACATCTGAACCATCAAAAAGGGTCCCGGCAACCCCGATCGAAGAATCAACGGCCAGATCTGGACCTGTGGCCCTCTCCAGTACGAAATCATGAATCCAATCATCATCCTGGCCGATCAAAGGGATCATCGAGGCATCCGCACCGTCCATCATCAGGGGGACATCATCAATGATCACATCAAGTCCACCAAAACAAGTATGCCGCACATCTCGGCCCTCATCAAGAGCATCCAAACCGTCAAAGGTATCATCTGAACCATCCATCCCATCCAAGCATGAGATCAGCCCACCTATGTCCATCATGGTCCCATCACCACCATCCATCACATCATCCATGTAGCCCACACTCAAGGGAAGCATAGCCTCACCTATGTCCCATCCCATCATCCTATCCATACCATCCATTTCTCCCATAATGAGGGGCCCATTCAAATCTGAAATTCCAGCCATCCCACCATTAATGGAGCCATTCAAAGCTTCACCAACCACCAAGCTTAAGTCTTCATCAATGCCCCCTCTTAATGCCACATCTACCCCATCCATTAAAGGGATCTCCCCATTATCAAAGCTCAGTTGAAAGTCTAAAGTGTGGGACCCACCATGGACAGCCCCCACAGCCCCTAAATCTCCACCATCCATGGCCCAAGAAGGGACAAAGCAAGATGAGGACAAGATGATGAGGAAAGAGGAGACAAAAAGAAGATTCATTGTTGGAATCGAACCTGAACGTACAGAGCAAGTGGGGACAGCAGCAACAGGGACCAGGGAATTTTCGAGCACGAGCCAGCCCAGGCCGCTCAAGAGACAAGCCCTGGGCGGCCTGCTCTGGGCCGCCCGAACGGACGCGGTTCCTCTCTCTCCGCGGGATTGGCTCCAGGGTTCTTGGTAGGTGAGGCTGACAGTCCACGTCAGCAGATGGCACTCCGTGGGCCGCCCAAGGCTCCGGTCCACTCCAAATTTCGATTGAGGCTGATCAAGATCATATAAAAGGTGTCCCACCGGTCCAATCACGAAGCAATGCGGCCAGAGCATGGCTGATCAAGTCAAAGAAAGGGAAAGGTGATCAAGTGGGAGCCACAAGCAATCCGAGCCATTCAAAGACCATATCATCATGATCTAAACCATTGAAGGACCTACATGAGCCATCAAACAACAAGATCAAAGGGCTGATCATCAAAAGAAGGGCCAGAATCCAAGGTCTAATCATCAAGTGGGCCCACAAAGCCAAATCAAGCGATCTGAGACGTTCAAGCCATCATCCACACTATGAGAAGCCTTCTTAGTCTCACAAATCATCAAAAGAGGTGCCCCAAAGTAAAGCTAAGGTCTCAAGTGGGCCCACAGGGCCGAATCTATCAATCTGAACCATTCAAGGGCTAGATCACCAGGATCCAAACCATTGGAAAGCTTACACAAGTCATGGAGCAGCAAGATCAAAGGGTCAATCATAAAAAAGAAGGGCCAAAATCCAAGATCTAATCATCAAGTGGGCCCACAAGGCCTAAACAAGCAATCCGGACCGTTCAAGTCATCATCCATGTAGCTAAGAAGTCTCAAATCATGAAGGAACAAGTCAAAAGTCAAAGCGTCCAGACATCATCAAAGAATTTGAGACAAGTCGAAGATTATATATTCATTCAAAAGAGCTTGATACAAAAGAAGATAAAAACAAAAGTACAAGGCCATACAAAGCAGAGCACCCAAGCAGGCTACAAGTCGCCAACATAGTCATCATCGTCCCTCCTCGCGTCCCGCTCCCGACGATAAAGATCCATCAAATGAGCAGTCACCGAACCTCCAGCATACCTGCGACGGCCACCGGGAACATAAAGCGAAGGAAGCAGAGGCCCCTGGCCGAACAGCAAATACCACTCATCATAATCACGATCCGGGATCGTGAAACGAAGTCCAGGCTGGCCCACAAGAGCCTTAACTCTCTCATCAACTGGCATCCGAGCAGCTGGAGGAGGTGCAGAATAAGGGACCCTAGCCACCCCAGTGACTTGCCGAAGCAATCTCTCCCCCAAATACCACTGAAAAGATTCAGCGTTGGAAAGCATGATACGGAGACATGAAGCATCGTATGCCTCCACACGCTGAGGGGTATAATAGAGAGGGAAACTGGCATACGACATCCGAGCGAGCTGCAGCAAATGAGGTCACCACGATCATTTACGGTACGGCACGAGGGGTAGGGAAAGCAAGATACTTACGTCCTCAACAGTCAGCCCGTCTATGTCAGCACGCCAATTGTCCCTGGGAACTCGGGAGTTCCGCTGACGGTTTTGCTGACGCCAGTACATGTGGCGATACTGAGAGGGCTCAATATCATCCCGCATCCTCGGCGCGAGATGGTGAAAATGGTCATAAAAGCAGGTCTGGACAAAAGCACGTCTAATAATCAGAGAAAGAAAGAAGGCGCAAGCCCTTCAAGAAAGGTGAAAGAAGAGATACCTCAATGACAGGCCAGAAGCCTGTGAAGGACCGGCTATGCCGACAGGTCTTGTCCAAACCTTGAAAGATATGGGTCAAGATAGCCCCATTCCAGTTATAGGGATGATGAAGATCCTCGACTAAACGAAGAAATTTAGGATCAACTCTCTCATTCGCATGGCAGAAAAGAAAGGATCCAAAAGCATAAGTGATCATGGCCCGGGCTTTGTGGAGGGCCTCTCGCTCGGTGGTGGGGATGACGGAGGCAAAATTGTTGAAGAACCATCGCATCTTCACTTGATGGCCTTGGAATTCACCCTCGGGTGGGACGTCACCGACAAGCCGTAGCCAGTCGGTGGAAGTGAGAGGAGCCAGAGAGCTAACTTGAGGAACAATTGTTCCATGAAACGGGAAGCCTATTTGCATGTAAATGTCCAAGGGGGTTATTCCCCATTCCCCACAAGGGAGCTGGAAGGTGTGGGTCTCATCCCACCACCTCTCGCAAAGGGCCGCGAGCATCATGCGGTTAGCATCGTTATTATGGAAACGTAAGGTGAGGAGGCCAGCAAAAGGAGTACCATCCAGTACTCGTTCAAGCAAGGACTGTGGATCCTTCACCCAGTCGTCCCAGCGATCCCTGGTACCTCGACCTTTGATAGCGGGAAGAGGTTGATGCTCCATAGCTAAGGAACACATGTGGTCCCCTCGGCGGGCAATGAAGGCAGGATCATCTTCATCAATCACTCGGTGACCCCTGGTACCATCCGCCATTGAATCCTACAAGCTTGGCAAGGTAAGTCCCTACCCATTACCCATTAAAATCCAAATTATCATCCAAGAAACCCATGGGATTGGACTCACATTCAAATGCAAAATCTAAAGTCCAACTCCATGTGTCACTTATGATGTGTGTTGGGCCCTTGGGAAAAAGTAAGGCCCACCTTAAAGAAGGTTGCATGGCATGCCTTAGGCAAGAAAAAGTCCATCATCCAAGGACACATTTTAGACAACAAATGCACTCAAGTGCCATGAGATCAACAAAGGATGAGAATCCTACTTCACATGAGAAATCCCTCTTCAAAGTCCATATGTGGCCAAGGATTGATCCACTTTTATGCCAAGGCCATGGTTCTCACTTAAGATGTTTCCATCTTTTTAACACATGGACATGGACAAGTGGGGGATAGAAAGGAAGTGGGCCCCCAAGGACAACCCAAATGCCTCATCTCAATGGATTGGAGAGAGCACATAGCCCACTTTGAAGAATATGAGGACCCATTCATGAGTCAACCATGGGCAACCTTATGTGCCTCATCTTGATGAAAGTTTTGGCCATGAGAATACAACATGGCAGTCCACCCACAAACATATGGAATCAAAGAGGCCAATGGTAAAAGTTTTGATGCACATAGCCCACATGAGGAGTCAAAGTTGGAAATGCCCATGTAAAGGCAAGTTTGGGCAACTTATGTGCACCAATTTCTTTACCAAAAAGGGAGACCATTTGAGCACAAGAGGGCATGGCTTGATAAGTCACCCAACCATCATGAAAATGGATAAGAATGGTACACATAGCCCACTTGAAGATCAAAATCCGAAATGTCCCAAGGCATGGGACAAAAATGGGCAACTTATGGGTATAATTCTTTCCCACAAATTCAAAGAAAAACCACTCATATTTAAAATGATGGTGGAATGACTCACCAAGCCCCAAAGAAAGGATCAAGGAGCTATGGTTGTATGGATAGCTCACTTGAGGATCATCCATTCGAGATTGATAACATTAGAGGGAAACTCTTGAGAACCACATTCCTACCACAAAGAAAACCATTTGAACTTAGTGAGATTGTGGGAACAACTCACTCATGGGACTTGTAGATGGTCAAGTAGCTCAAGTCCTCCATCCATCAAAAGAGAAAAAGCATGAAAAGAAAAATCCTACATGAACAAAGTGTAGTGGGGCACACATGGTTCAAAGAAGTGCCCAAGTTTCAATGAAGGCCCAAAAGCCCATCCACATGAAAAACTCCAAGGAGCCCACTACACCTTGTACAAGGATGTACATCATAATCAAGAGATAGTGGAAGACTTGAGCCACTTGTCCATAAAGGCCCAATTAGAAAATCTAGCCCACTTGAGATCCAAATGAAGAATGGGCTAGTCATCTTGGTCCATACATATGCGAAGAAAGATGGGGTCACCCAAAGTGAGCCCCATGAGCCCAAAACTTGAGATGGGCCTTACCATGCCCATGGGCCCAAGTCTTGGAAAGAAGATGGAAAAGAAAAAGAAAGCTCCAAAAGAAATGATAAGAACAAGAAAGCATGAGGGAGCCCAAAATGAAGCATTTGGCCCATCAAATACACCAAGGGCCATGACTTCACTTTGAGCCCATTTGATACATATGAAAAGAGGCCCAACTCCCATGAAAAAGATAGAGTATTTTGCCATGAACACTTGGTGACATGGCAAAATCACCCTTTACATATACATGAGGGGAGTGTGAAAAGAAGAAAGAAAAAAAATGAAGTGGAGAGCTTGCAATGTCCCTCTCCATGCACCACCTTTGAAAAAGACTTGAGATCTAGAAAAAGGCCAAGAATGCTTGGGCCCACCTTCACACCTCTTGGAATAGCTACATGGAAAAAGAAAAGATCATGAGAAGAGATAATGAAGAAGGAAAAGGATAAGAAAAGAGAAAGGAAGTGGTCCATACCTTTACCACTCACCAAAGAGGGACCACCTTGCTGTCCCAAAACTTCTCTAAGGCCCACCACTTGAAAAGAGCAAGGGACCACCAAAGAAGAGAGAGAAAACTTGAAAAAGAGAGAATATGAGAGAGAGAAGAGAGAGATTGCACGTTGAGGAGGGCAAGGGTGCCCCATGTTATATAGAAAAGGGGAGGGCGCCCTTTTACCCAGCCCACTGAAGAGACCAGAAGGCAGAGACCGTCCGGGCTGCCCATGGGAGGCCGTCCTAGCCCCTACCTATGTGAGATGACTTCTCACCCCCTCTCCTTGGGAAGAACTCCTCCTTGGGAAGGGTGGTTGCAAGTGAATCTTGTACCTCCATGTAAGAATGAAGTGATGGAAGAGAATGGTGAGAAAAAAAGGAAGAAATCTCACCAAAATCTCATCTCATGAGAAATGGGTGAGAAATTGGGTTGATGATGTGGAAAAGTACCATAGAATTTTCAAAGAAAAGAAAGAAAAATTTGACTTGGTCAAACAATGATCTCAACCATCCAAGGATATGACCTGATGATCCGAACCATTCCAAGAAGAATTCCCATAATCTCTAACCTGGATTGCTGCTCGCTTGTATAGATTTTGGTCCGAAGACCTTAAACTACGTCGGGATCGACATCCCGAGAGATTTTCAATAAAAGCCGGTATCGGTCTTGATCGCTCGAATTAAGATCCGACGACACCGAGTACTTTCAAAAAACAAAACAAAAAAAAAATGTCTTTCCTGTTTTGTGCAATACTGGTCCAAAGACCTTAAACTACGTCGGGATCAACATCCCGAGGAATTTTAATAAAAACCAGCATCGATCCCAGTCTTTAAGACCAACATCGGATGATCTGGATCATTTCGAAAAACAAAAAAATATATCACCGGCCCCTCTTTTAAAGTTTTTGGGTCCGAAGACCTTAAACTACGTCGGGATCAATATCCCGAGGGATTTTCAATAAAAGCCGGTATCGGTCTTGATCAAGATCCGCTGACACCGGACATTTTCTAAAAAAAAAAATGTGTTTGCCCCCTTTTGTACAGTTTTTTGTCCGAAGACCTTAAACTACGTCGGGAACAAAATCCCGAGAGATTTCCAATAAAAACCAGTGTCAATCCTGACCGTTCAAAATTGAGATTTTATGACCTGGAACAGTTTTCGAAAAATCACAAAAAAGAATGTATTTTCAGCATGTACATATTTACGGTCCGAAGGCCTTAAACTACACTGGGATTAGTTTCTCGGGGGACCTTTCTCGCTTTTAACAAAAACCGGCATCGATCCCAGCCATTCGAGGCAGGATCTGATAACCCGGAACATTTCAAAAATACCAAAAATATTTTAAAGCTTTCCACAAAAACCAGCATCAATCTCGATCATTCGAGCTGAAGTCTGGAACCTTTTCCAAAAAAAAAAAAAAAAACACCAAAAAAAAAATGATTCACTAAAAATTTCAACTGCACGAATTCATCCCCAGCGGTCCGAAGACCTAAAACTACACTGAGATTAACTTCTCGGGGGCTTTCTTTCCTAACCTGTTCCAGACATGGCCGACACTTGATCGTACGGGTGTCTGGAATCTTTTAAACAGGTAAGGGCTGAGGCGGGCAGAACTCCGCAATCCTGTTCGTGTTGAACGCACCGTGATAGACAACCTTGATTTGGAAGTCGCTGTTGAATCAGACGGATGTTCCCTGTTCCTAAAACTCATGAAGGGGATTAAGGCTGTTAGGAGGTGGAGCGCACCCTCACGGAATTGTGAGCAACGTAAGGCCCCAAACTAGATTGACTAAAGGAAATGTGAGGATGTGGCTCATTTTGTGGCCGAAGGAGTCCGTCGGACGATACGTGGTCTATGTGCATTGCACATGAGGAACAGGCAACTTTGTGGGTGTGTTGATTGAAAACCCTCAAAATCCCCTCATCCGAAGATGTAAAACTACGGCACTTAACTGTGTGAGACTCGTCTTGCTCGCTGACGTAAAATGGATCGGGTGCCTTACCAGCAGTAGAAGCTGGAAGTGGATGAAAATTCCACACTTTTCCCTGCATTTCAAAAAAATCACAAAATACAAAAACATTGCAAAATCACCTCTTCAAAAATATTTTCCTTGCTTTCAATAAAAAAAATTTGCAAAAATCACAAAAATATTTCCCTTGCTTTCAATCAATATATTGTCAAAAAATCACAAAAATATTTCCCTTGCTTTCAATCAAAAAATTTGCAAAAATCACAAAAATATTTCCCTTCCTTTCAATCAAAATATTGTCAAAAAATCACAAAAAATATTTCCCTTGCTTTCAAATCAAATATTTTCGAAAATCACAAAAAATATTTCCTGTGTTTTCAATAAACCGATCTCTACCCTGACCGCTCAGGTAAAGATTCGGACCCACATATTTACAAAAATCACAAAAATTGTCACTGTCCCCCAGCACTACACTTCAGGAGTCTTGAACTCCACTCTCTTCACAATTTGGGATGACGGATCCAATCGCCCGCAAATTGGAATCTTGACCAAAACGGGCAACTAAACACCGTCCCAATCACATTTATGCCCAGAAGAACATATTGAAGTCGGATAGCATCCTCGTACATTCTCATTCGCAAAGAAACAGCATCTTGGGACGATGGACCTGATCGACCACGGGTCGGGATCTTGACCAACCCGCTGACCAAACATCCGCATCAAAAAGAAAATCCCCAGGGAGAACAACCCTGCAAGCAATGAGCTCAAAATTCTCTGCATCCCCAGCAAAAGTAAAATTATCAAACTGAAAGAGAATGAGCCAAAGCCATGCATTCATCATGCATCTCCATGCATCAGCATCCATTGCATCAATCATCATGTTTACCTGCTTTCAAAATAAAGTCGGTTAGCCAAAGACCCCATAGGCATCCCTAGTGGAGGCACGTGCAAACCATATTTCCATTTCAAAAAAGACAAAAAAAATATCTCTATTTGCAAATAAAAACCCCACGGAGTATCACTCCCCAGAGTGGGTATCTTTTCAAAAAATCCAAAAATATTTTCCCAGTAGAGCGTTATGCCTCCAAAACACCGGGAGATCTTCCATATCTCTAGGTAGGAGCCGATGCAAAAATCAAATAAGATCCGATGTCTCGCGGTTTCCCCGGAGACCATCGGATCCAAT
This sequence comes from Liriodendron chinense, assembly GCA_003013855.2. Classification (NCBI taxonomy): domain Eukaryota; kingdom Viridiplantae; phylum Streptophyta; class Magnoliopsida; order Magnoliales; family Magnoliaceae; genus Liriodendron; species Liriodendron chinense. The sequence continues at coordinate 679,491 of ML058567.1, read as the reverse complement.
GCACTCAAAGTACTGTCGAACTGAACTCCAGTGTCAGTGCGGTCGTACCACATGCCAAGATACGAAAAGATGAGAAGCCAAAAGGCTCGGTCGAAGAAACCATTTGAACAGGTGGAAACGATGAATTGTAACCCAAGTATTAAAATCAGCGGATTGGGTGGAAAGAGTTCACCCACACATACCTAGGCGTGGATGCCTGAAGTACCTTGACTGAGTCCAAGTCGGCGTAGTAGAATCCCGTAAGACTATCTGACGCAGGGCGTCTAACCACTTTGACAGTCAAGCGAAACAAGTACTCCTGGAGTGATTTGGGAAAACATCAAACATCACACAATCAGTCTCAAGGTCAGCAACCTCGTAAGACTACGGACGCAGAGACTCTGCTGTACCTTTCCGATGTTAGTACCGATCGGGAATGGAAGGGTTGCGATTGGGTACCTAGGTTGCAGCGCATGCAGGGACAATCGCAACGTTTTCTCCAAACTCTCGCGGTATGTGCGAGTTATCAATTTCCAGACAATCAACTGACTCAGATACAAAGGATAACAAAGATTCCAGACCACAATCAAGGAAAGAATGAATTGCAAACCAAGCATCGAAACCAGCAGATCGGGTGGAGAAAGCCCACCCGCACATACCCAGGCGTGGATGCCTGAAGTACCTTGACTGAGTCCAAGTCGGCGTAGTAGAATCCCGTAAGACTATCTGACGCAGGGCGTCTAACCACTTTGACAGTCAAGCGAAACAAGTACTCCTGGAGTGATCTGGGAAAACATCAAACATCACACAATCAGTCTCAGGGTCAGCATCCTCGTAAGACTGTCGACGCAGAGGCTCTGCTGTACCTTTCCGATGTTAGTACCGATCGGGAATGGAAGGGTTGCGATTGGGTACCCAGGTTGCAGCGCAATGCAGGGACAATCGCAACGTTTTCTCCAAACTCCCGCGGTATGTGCGAGTGATCGATCTCCAAACGATCAACTGGTACAGATGCAAAAGCAAGCAAAGATTTCAGAACATGATCTATGAATGACCGGGTCAGAAGTGGGGTGTCCACTCGCTTTGGCATTCGGTTGCAAGCAACCTCTGCTAAAGAGGGGCATCTGTAGACACCCCACCTTCGACTACACTGTTGGTAGAGATAGCTGGTTGAATGGAAGACCATACCCCCAAATCCCAAGTCCAAACTCAGCCAAACTCACCCTTGTAAGCCCCATTCCATAGCCCAGTTCAAGCCTGAACCCAGTCAACCCAGTCCTAAACACCACCCTGAAAAACCCCCATAAGAAAAGCCAGTCAAAAAATCCCAAAAAAGTCAAACTCACTGAGTCAACCCGCTGAGTTAACCCGCTGATTCAACCCGTAGAGTCAAAACACCGAGTCAAAACACCGAGTCAACCCGTCGAGTCAAATCACCGAGTCGACCCGCTGAGTCAACTCACTGAGTCGACCAGCGAGTCCAACAGCAGCCCCGAGGGAACGGCCGTACTCACTGGAAACCGAGGAGCGGCCGTACGGGCGGCCCATGGCAGGCCGCCCGGACAAAATTACGCAATCTGCCACTCTCTGCTGCTATAATACCCCCCTCCCCTTCTCATTTCAACAAGCCATTCGAGTCCATTTCAGCCCGAGAGCTCTGAGTCCATCTCTCCACCCTTTAGCCCATTTTTCCACCAAGGAGAGCCCGAGTGAGGAGAGTCTAACCCTGGTCCAGCCCAGCCTGACTACTGGTCCAAGCCTCCCAAGCCATCTAAGTCTTGATCCAGCCACTCGAAGCCAACCCTTGCGACACCTCCGTCCATCCAGCTACTCTTTTTCCAGCATCATCTCATTCGCATCTAGCATAAGTGTAACATTTACTTTTCTTCCAACCCCCCTGCTTCACTACTAGCACCTTGATCCGTCAAGTACACATGCATATGTCTTTATATTAAGCACCTGTCAGTTCGAGCGTATGCTCTGGGCTTGCCCGTTGTTGGAACCTGCCCATCAGAAACTCTTACTGTTCAGACCCGCATTCATGCATCATGTCATCCATGAGAATATACGAGGATTAAACTAGACTTTTAAGTATTCGATCGATTCTGTGAAGTAGAGACCGTACTTCGGTACGGGCAGTGTGTGGGGTGCTTAACCTCTTCCCACCTTGTAACCGTGATCCCTTACCTTGAATCTTTGGCCGCAGATCAACAGGAGTCATTTTAGAGGAAGGAATCTTCGGATTCCCTTCTCTAACGTTTCTACAGGGGTCTAGCCGACTGTAGATTCGAAGTAATTGGCTAGTGGCGACTCTGGTCTTATATAAATTCACTTAAACACATCCAGCTCAATACGACAACCAAACGAAGCCCTCGAGAACGAGGCAAGCCAGTGGCACAAACGGCGATTTCGCACTCACGCACCTCTTCTTCTTCTTCTTCCGAAAGGAAAGGGAGAGCGAACGTCGTGTGGGAGCGCGGAGAAATCGGCGAGGGTCCACACACGGTTAACAAAGTAGTAAGATGTCACTATATTAAAAACCTTAGGTACTGATTTGGAATAAGTTTAAAAGTAGGTACTAGTCCGTCTATGGCCCAAAAGATATACGGCAATAACTCAAAACCCGCGACCCCCCCCCCCCCCCCCCCCCCCCCCCCCGGGTTTTGGCTGGAGCGATGCCGGTGGAATAGATTGACATTGGAAGCGTCGAGCATTGGTGGTGTTGGTGTTGCGGCGCTGCTGACCCGTGGTGCTCCAGCACGATGGCAGAATCAGATTCCGCGATGGGTTGCATGACGTGGCCGAGTCAGAGACAGTGGAGGTCATGGCCGGAGAAGACGAGGCGAAGAGTAGAGATGATGCTCTTCAAATGTCTGCCGGAGTCAATGGGTTCGGCAGATCTTGCTATGGACGATTGATGACGCACTTGGCGGAGGTCGCTGCTGCGATTGGCTGATACGACAGAGGGCGCAACAGACGAAGCTGCTGGACCTATTGACGGTCGATCTCTCTCTCCCTCTCAGTCTCTCTTTCTCTCTCAACGTCAATTTGATGGGCCCCTGTTGCGAGGGGAAGATCAAGGAAGCTGTCGATTTCTTGTGCCAAGGGGCCTGCGTTGATCCCCATGTCTTCTTTGTGTTCTTGAGCGCCTGCGTGGATTCAAAGCTTTTGGAAGAACGTAAGAAGGATGATGATCGATTTGTTCGGTCGCAATTCAGGGCTAATCTTCAAATTAGCAATAAATTACTAAAGATGTACAGGAAGTGTGGGAGCATGAAGGATGCCCGCCATGTGTTCGATAGAATGCTTGAACAGAACATGGATTCGTGGCATTTGAAAAAAAATGGCCCCTAACAGACCATAACTATAGTATCTCTGATTTTCAGCTTGTACATGTGGGGCCTATTATTATTCAAACCATTGTGTATGATGGGGCCAAGGCCCCACTGTTGGAAATCCTAACTCTTCAATCGGTGGCCAGAAAATGGACGGTTAAGAAAGAAGATGAGAAATTGTTCACATTCAACCAAGAAAAGTCCAAGATTCAATGCCTAGGATAGTCCAATGGTTTCTAGTGCATTGAAAGGTTTTGATGGTGAATCATTGGCCACACTTGTACAAACTTAGAAGAACCAAGCATACCATACAAACTTGGGCAGAGCATTGTATAATTTCTTGTTGCTTTATCTAATGCACATTTTATGATGCATATTGATACTCACATCCAAATTGTGTCGGAGGAATTATAGTCTTCATGCATCACAACATGAATACTTACCTGATGTGCCCATTTTGTACCAGTGGGGCCATGATCCTTTGGTGCAGACTGTTGATGTTATGGGACTTGGTCTAGATGAGGAGTGGCCCAATCTTACTCCAGATTGGAATTTCCGCCATCAAATCTTCAGTCTATTTGTGGACTTTTGTTGTATCTTTTCTCACTGTCAATGCATGGGTTAACTGTCAAAGGGTTAAGAGTAACTTTGCTATGGGAGAATTTTTAGAACTCACTTCTGCTGTGTGTACCATATGATCAATAATCTGGAAGACTCAACCATCAAGCACCATTTTGTAGTCTCATCTGTACAAAATGGTTCATCAGGACACTTTTGATATATCTGGATTTTTTTTTGGAGGAATAACGCAGATTTTATTAGGAAAATGAAAGAGGGTGACAAGAAATCATCCTAATCCAAAAGAGAGAGGAAGCCCAAATTGTTTCCTAAAACAGAGGCATTTGCAATGGCTGTTGCAGGTTGACAAGAATGATCCCAATGCCATGCAAAGACTGAACCTGGTAGAAGTAATACAGAAAGCTTGCAGAATGCTAGATATGAGGTTAGTCGGTATTTCTATATTTATCCTCATGAGTAGATCTTTTTTACCCCCTCCTTTTTGTACATGCAATATGCCTTTGTACTACCTTACCATAAGTAGAAAAAGATTTTATATGTTGAAAGTAGGTGTAAATAACAACTCCCCTTTGCTCCTATCACTATGATTTTTGTTTATTACTCTTGAGGTTTCTGGCTTTCTATAGGTGATCTTACATGGATGAGGGCAAGCCAATGTACAAGTCCGCACGCTCTGGTAATTTAGTAATTTCTAGTCTCTCTTCCTGTTGTTAGAGCTATGGAATATATATCATCTGATTTTATCATGATTTGGATGCATATTATTATGGTCTTTGTGCTGCTAGCAATCTTGTTTGGGTTTCTCTTAGTCAAGTGATTGGCTTACTCAATTCATGGTAGGGGCTTTGTTCACTTTCTATTTCCAGTCACTTTGCATCTAATGCTTGTAATTGGCTGGGACGGAGCATGTGTTGATGTCTACTATCAATCTTGTTTGAGTTTCTATTTGCCCTTTATTCCTTAATATACTGTTTCTTGTGCAAGTCCTAGCCATCAAGATTTCAGATTCAATAACAAGCATCACAAAAACCCATGCTTTTTGCATCTGTTCAAGGATTTGAATGAGAATGAATTAGTCAGGACAAGTCCACCAATGTTAGGCAATTCCATCAATTTAATTGTGTAAACCAAACACAAGTAAGTTTTTATGCAAAACTTGATTCAAAAGCCTTATGAGAGTCGGCGATGAGAGAGGATTGAGATTGGTTGAGGCCATCTAAGGCCATTGATGCTGAGGAGAAAAAGGAATCTACAAATAAAGAAGGAAGATAGGCTTTTAAGTTCTTTAGCTTGTCTTCTACACAAACTAAATGCCCTTTACTCTGTAATGTACAAATGATTGATCTTGTAATGTATTGCAATGCATTTACATTAATCCAGTCATTTATTTAGATATTCTAATAATTTATTTCACCCAATGCATTGCATGTGCATTTTCAAAAGACAAATGTACAACAAAGATCTTTCACAAATCATACATAGTCCAAATGATGGTTCATCCAGGTAATTGCTCTTTGGTTCATCCCTATGTGATGCCCTCCAGTAGGGCTGTAAATGGTCAGGTTCGGGGCGGGTTTTGCCAAAACCAAACCCGCCCATTTACTAAATGGGTCTGGGTCCAAATTTTAGAACCAGACCCTTTTACTAAATGGGAGGGTCTGTGTCGGGTCCAAGTTAACCCATCAGACCCATTTATAAATGGGTCTGGGTCTGGGTCTGGTAGAGGTAGATCCAACCAGACCCATTTATAAATGAGTCGGGTCTAATGGATTTGGGTCTAGGATCTAGTATGCAAGCATTTTTGTAAGGCTTAAAACCAGGTCTAGATGGGTCTGGGCTGGATGGGTCCCTTGAAACATAGACCAAACCCGCCCACTTACTAAATGGGTTCAGGTCGGGTCGGTCCAAATATAAAGGAAACCAGACCTAGACCCGTTTAGCAAATGGGTCTGGTCTTGGACCCAGAACTGTACCATTTAACAAATGGGTTGGGTCTGGGTCGGGTCTGAATGGGTTGGGTCTGGGTATCCCATCGGATCCGCTTACCCATTTACAGCCCTACCCTCAAGGAAACAAAACCGTCTGATGCATCAAAGAAGAGCAAAGGGAAAAACCACAAAAGGAATGCTGGGGAAGAGGACCTTGAGGATTAACCCAGCAACTCCTGCTGGTGAGAAGAAATGGCTTTCTTCTTCTCAAATGGCAAAGCAATATAGTCCAAGTGCTGTAGAGAATTGTTACTTAGGGTCTTTTAACCATAGAATTAATCATGCTTCTAACGCATCTTCCTTGCTTACTATTTTTGGTTATGTAGGTGGTATGAATGATCGAAGAAATCATGTTTCTTTGTTGCTGATGCTCACAGCTCTAAATACCCATTTGTGATTGTAAGTGCTGAATTTGAAATACACCTACTAGATTCCCACTCACCATTCACTGTCAGAAAGAGAAGCCTTGTGTCCATGCTTTTCTATATATCGATATTTGTTTAAACTTTAAACAAAAGGGGGATTTTGATAGGGCCATCGATGGCTTCCTGGATCTGCAGGTACCCAATGGACCCTGCACAGTTTAACGAGTATAGTGATTGTAGGTGCACCCAAAGTAATCACGCAGTTTTCCATCGTTGGCGACCGGGGAATCTCTCCTACATCTTCCGTTGCAGTCATAGCTCCAAAAGCTGAAGGGGATTAATTACCTGGTGATAATGGGGAGAACAAAGGTAGAGATCTTGCCCTCAAAGACTATCACCTTGTCCTCTGTTATTGCTCCTTGATTGGTGTGTGTGAACCTAGAATAGTACTTTCTGCATCTGTGATGCCTCGTATATCCATGCCATTCAGTCTGTTTTTCCAGTTTATTGTAGGCCGGGCTCAAAAAAAACGAAGAAGATACAGATTTCAAATGGACCATGCCACACGAAGCAGTGGTTAATGAAGTTCAAAATGAGGAATCTTTGGGTATAGAACTGTAACATTCTTTTTTCAAGTACTCTTTTGAAGGAAATGCATGTAGAAGAATGTTTTCCAAACTATTTTATAGTTTCAGCACTAACATCCTATTAATTTTCTTTCCTGTTCTTGTAATTTAATGACAATTTCAGGCAGCAGAATTGAGCACACTTCTGTCATCTTTGTTTGGGTCATCTTGAAATCACAATTGGGATGAATTCCTTAGCAAGAAAAACACCCACAAAACAGCGATTATGTTCTTATTTATTCTTAATTTTAGGACCGATTTAGAGTTGTTATTAGTTGCTGAAACTTAGGAGGGTTTAAAACTGTTCCTAAAACTGACGGTCGGAACGGTTTATCAGCTGTATCAAATTTTTAATGATGCCCTTCCTCACCATGGCTCATGAACCATTCCTAAATCATTAAAAAACCGTTCCTAATCAGCGATTTTGGTGTATTGTTGGTAGGGAAAATGCATACTATTGAAACCTCTCTCAACTCCACCATGATGTTGATATGCCATCCAAATCGTTAATGAGGCCAAGGGCCGATGGATCCATACAGGGGGGCAAATGCCCTTTTAGTTCTCAACCTTAAGAGTTTACCACCGACTGATTCATGTGGTGTGGTCCTACATGCCCTAACACACATTTTGTGCTCTAGAGTCCAAAATGCTACACTCGAGTTATTAGGAATGATCACATATGTGCCATACCTTCGAAGCTATGTGGGGCCACCCTTGATGTGTGTGTAGAATTTGATGGCCATTTAATTGCAGCGTGTGAACACGCGCACATGACGTAACACACATTTTGTGTTCTAAATAGCACCCATGAGCAAGGATAGAGCCGAATGGATGCTCCCTGGGACCTTTCGGAGTTAGAGATGGGCCAGCAATGAGAATAGGAACAACGGTAATGAGTTCGAAGTTGTTTTCTTTGTCAAATTCCCATGCTGCCTTCTCCGCTAGGGTTTTCGACACGGCTTATCCCTGCATTGTTTTATTTTAAACATATTTTGTAATTTTCATAGTAAGAAAATAAACATAGAATGTCCTAATTAAAGAAGAGAAGATCATGTTTGGGTAAAAGAAAAATCACCGAAGTGGTGAAACAAAAAGTTTTTCATTGATGTTATATTTTGTGCTGTTGGGATGACTAAGAAGACGGTAGATTCCATCCAAACAACTGATTACTGTAGTAGAAATTTTCAAGCACAAGATGCAAGACGATTATATATGTAAAAGATTTTAACTTACTATCACAATAAAACTCCTAAAATCAAATCCATATTTCCATTGTGCAATGGAAAACAACCGTTACATCAAGGATTCTTCTAATCTGACCACGTCAGTAAGCCTGCAACTTGGGCTCGGGTCAACCAAAATCATACACCACATCCGCTCCACCATGATTATGTGGAGCCCACATATCCGGTCCCTCCACTTACACATGCCGTTGCCACTTTCTGTCCTTCCTCCAACGAAGATCCGAACTCGTGATCAGATCTCTAACAAGCATTTTGGACATCTTTCTTTCAGGGATAAACTCCTAGTTCACCACCATTTAAAAATAATGGTGTGAATCTTCAACGGAAGAGAAATCTCGTTCTCGGAAATTTGTCATGAGATTTTCAAAATTTCATGGTTTTCCAGGCACATTATCGGGGAAACTTCTCCCAAGATAAAAATATTTAATGTAATTATTAAATAAATCTAAACTTTAAATACAGAGAGAATTCAGATCGTCAGCACACGTCAGCAAACGTCAGGCGTGACGATCCAGATTCAGAGAGAAAAGGTTTCAAGTCACGATTTATGACCCACCCAGGAGATAACTTGCAACCTATTAATTACATGTATATATGCACTCATCGTGTTGACCATACATGTATTGTTTATAATGATCAATGGCTATACATTATTTTCTATTGAGTGGCCCACTTGATGAGTATGCTAGGGTTGATATTTGTACTGGATGATCCTCTTGGTGGGGCCAACCTATTGGAAAGACGGGATGTCATAAGAACTTAACAGGCTGAAAGTTATCTGCTGGTTGTAGCGTAACTTGTGGTCCAATCAGTTGGGCCTAGGACCCTTCTCTTAAGCATACTACCAAAGGATTTTTCCAGGCTATTTGTCATTTTGCCTGATCCAGTGGGCTAGCATGCTGATCAAATGACACAAACAGGACCGTCCATTATGTCCATTCCACTCTTCATAAGCTGCCTTGGGTCCCTATTTATGGCTCAATGGTAGACTGAATTTCAACACCATGATCATAGGTTCGAGTAGTCATGTGTGTTGGGTGCGTTTCACAAAACCTTAGGATCTCGCCTCCCAAACCACTAGAACTACGGGATATGATAATGCAATAATCAAAAGCAAATCACTAACCACATGATGCAAGAGATTTTTACGTGGAAAACCCTCAAAGAGGTAAAGATCATGGGTCCTCTTCCAGACAAACAATCCACTATCAAGAAAATCGTTTACAACCTCGGTCACAAGCACAACCTGCTTGGATCTAACTTTCTCTACCCATGTAGGGATGGATAAACAATAAAAGGACTAGAAATTGAGAGATCTCACCGAGCATGAGGACATTGAAGAGCCGAAACGTCGATTGCATCGTGAATCACCTTCACAAGCAAAGCTTCCTCTTCCAACAAGTTTCCTCTCTCTCTTTCTCTTTCTCTCTTCCTCTTTGTCTCTCTCTTACTTGGATGTGTATAACTCCGAATTAGCTTCTTAAATTCCAGATTAGAGGCCCTCTTATAGAGTTTTGCAAGAGTTCTAACCCAATTAGGAAACTGCTTATAGCAGTCCGCGCACACCATTGGCCAGATGTACAAAATAATGTCCAGAGAGTTTTGTGAGAAAACAACATAACACCCGACCTGTCTGCCGGCCGGTCGGACGATCGGTTGGACTGGACAAAAACTATCCAGTGAGTTTTGTATTTCCAGCCACATTGTCCGGCCAGTTGGCCAGGGGACACTGGCCGGTCAGACACCAAAAATGCACTTCTCTTTCTCTCCTCTTCACTAAGGAGGAAAACTCCAACAAATCTCCCCTTTCCGACTCAGGAAGAGTTCACTGTCTTCAAGTCAGCCCGGCTATACAAGCCTCAAATTTTTCCTTGAGCAAAGCCTTAGTCATCATGTCCGACCCGTTTTCGTCCATGTGGATCTTCTCAAGTTGTAACATTTTCTATTCCAAAGTATCCATAATCCAGTGATACCGAATCTTTATGTGCTTACTTGGAATGCTGACTTAGATTCTTGCACAAGTGTACGCACTTTGGCTATCACAAGAGGCCACATGCTTCGCTTGCTTCAGGCTAAGTTCTTGTAGGAACCTTTTCATCTAAAGCATCTCCTTGCATACTTCTGTGACTACAATGTACTCGGCCTCTGTTGTGGACAACGCTACGACCTTCTGTAGCTTGCTCTGCCAAGAGATCGCTTCCCCTGCAAATGTGAAATCTGATGTAGACTTCCTGAAGTCTATGTCACCTGCCATACCTGCATCTGTGTAACTTTCTAACACAGGTTTTTCGTCACTATAGCATAGGCTCAACCTGGATAAGCCCTTTAGATACCGTAGCATCCACTTCACCGCTGCCCAATTTTCTTCAAGCGTGTTGAAGTGATAAGGTTAATTTATGGGTAGGTTTTAGCTACCATGAGATATGGACAATTTCACACTTTCACAATTCATGCATGAGTTTAAAGATCGAGCAATTGATGCAATTTTTGGACCATGGTGCATCCACAAGGCCCACTACATGGACAATCTGCAGCATTGGATCATAGTAAATATGTACGTACAGTGGGGATGAAACAGGCTCTTTCTTCCAATTTTGGGTCCTTAGGTTTGTTGCTGTTCAATTTTGGAGTACATGCTTTAAAATGTTTAGTAAAACGGATGGACGATATGAATATATAATGCATTCATCAAGGCGGGTACCATAGTCAAGACCGCAACTTGCTGGCTGAGGTAACGTTGTACCTAACCCAGATTGGGTACTACCCCCAGTTAAAGACTTAGCTAGAGACAGATAGTCCATGTAGAGGCTTTATGGGGCCCTCATAATGTATGTGTTTTATCCACATTTTTACATATCATTTTATAGCATGAGCCCAAAAAATGAGGTAGGTTGAAGGCTCCAGTGGACCACACCACACAAGAAGCATTGGTGAAAATGATGTTCATCATTAAAACCTTCCTGGAGCTCACCATGGTGTTCATTTGCCATCCAACTTGTTCATTATGTCGCTTAGACCTCGAAGAAGGGAAAACATAAAAATCAGCTTGATCCAAAACTTCTATGGCTCTCAAGATGTTTTCAATGATAGGCGTTCAATCCTCACTATTTCCTATAGTGTGGTCCACTTGAACGTTCTATTTGCCTCCTTTTTGGGCTTAACACCTAAAATGATTTGTAGAAATGGATGGACAACATGGATAAAACACATATATCACGGTGGGCCCCACAGAGCACCTGACATGACCGTCTATCCCTAGTCAGGTCCTTGTGGGGGTAGTACCCAGTCCACATCCTGGTGAAGGTGCAATGTGTGTAGAAATGAACACAAATTTCCTGCGAATGAAAGTTAGGTGGGGCCCACAATTCCTACGATAGGGCTACCATGATGTTTGTGAGAAATCCACTTTGTCCATGCATTTTTTTCAAATCATAGGACATGGGACAAAAAATGAGGCAGATCCAAAACTCAAGCGGTTTGAACAATAAGAAACAGTGAAGATTGAATGCCATTATTACAACATTTGTAGATCCATAGAAGTTTTGGATCAAGTTAATATTTTTGTATTTTCAGTTCATCTTAGTAGGAATGACCTTATAAACAGTGTGGATGGCATATAAACATCACGATGGACCCTAAGGAGGTTTCAATAATAGGCATTTCCCTACCCATTTTTTCTTATTGTGCAGCCTACTTGAGTTTTGGATCTGCCTCATTTTTTTTGTCTTATGCCCTAAAATGATCTAGAAAAACCAGATAGATAGGGTGGATTTCTCACAAACATTAAGGTGGGCCCCAGGTAGCTTATCATTGTAGGAATTCCCTGCAAAAGGCTTCTTAGGGTATGATGGTGATGTGGATATCCTGCAACACCGAAAGCTAGATGAGGCACATCATGATGTTTGTGAGAAATCCACCCACATCCCTACATTTTTCCAAATCGTTTTAGGGCATAAGACAAAAAATGAGGCAGATCCAAAACTCGAGTGGTTCATACAACCAGAAACAATGATGTAACGACCCGAAATTTCGGCACCCGATTACGAAAAATCTAATCCCGAGTTCCTAAGTGTTAACTTAATAAAATGCTATTTTAGGAATGCCACATGTGAAAAATGCACCCACGTGTGTCCTCAATCAGATTTACATTCATTCCATTCACAAATAATCAAAGTAACGCATTTCAATTAACGGATCACAAGCAAAGCGGAGGTAATTAAATTAAAAAATATAGGGCTAACACCCTAAATGTACAATTCAAATGCAGTGTCAGCCCATATGAGAATTATACGAATCGCAAGTAGATGAAAAAGGAAGAAAAAATACAACTACCAAAATGGACGAAGGTAAAAGACTACAAGGCGCTGAAGCGCACCACCATCTGATCCTATTCTTGAGACATCTGTATATGTCAAATAGAAGGCGTCGAAACGCCAACATAGTGAAGAAATAACCCCAAGGTTAGACTCGGGATATTTAAATTATAAACATGTTCATATAAGTGTATTAATCTTAAGCATGTTATCAAGTTAATCAAGTTTAGGCAATGACCACACACTAATCATACATCATCTTAGGCTAGTTGATTTAATGCATGAATGTCATGATTCCGCACACAATGCATGTCCCGGGCAAGCCCTGGCCCGACCAACTGATATTAGAATTCACAGTCCACCTATCTAACAGGTCGTAAGTCGTGACTGAGTACATAACCCGGATGACACAGAGAAATGACATAAGATGCTCAAGGTAGCGCTGACGCCACATCAAGCAATCAGGCTACACGAGTCTCCCTCAAATGTAATGTCATGTATGTATGATTAATTAAAGTATTTATTAGTCTAATTCATTCAGCAAATTGGTGAAACCAAAATACCACATCGTATCATAAAGTCTAACCAGGACTATTTGTCTCCCTGTGATGCGTCGCCAATCATCGCCAGGAACCCCTTGATCCAAGGTTGAGTTGTCCTACCATGAAAGCCTGGTTTGACCGTGACTTGTTAGCCACGCCCAAATCAAAGCGGAAGGTCTCATCTTCCAAATATCAAATATGATTAATTTAATTCAGAGGTGCGAGCGTTTCACTCAGAATTAACCCAATGCACGCTCGGGTCGTTCGAATGGTGCACAGGCACGCAAATATCGGCCAAGGTCACATTTGTCACAAGGGCCATTCAAACAATAATCAGTCACCCATGTCAATGCTCACTGGTCACTACGGGGAGGTACCATCCCAGCGTAGATCGACAGCTCAGACACGGTGTCCCATACCATCATGCCTGGCTCATGAGATTTGGTGGATCGAGTCGCAGTATGGTTTTAAGTGGACTATTCATGGTGGGAACGATAGTATTCTAGATTCCATATAGTGTGATTCAAGAATGAAATAGAAGAATCATTAACTCTGAATGAGGCTTATTCGATGGACCCAAGTGAACAATGACAACCCAATAATGGCCACTGTCGACTGACTGTATCTCGGCCTAGTCGATCGAATAAGTTCGCGACTGCCAACCTAGTGGCAAGCAGTACACTATATCAACGATTTTCAGAGCCTAATTCAAAGCAACACATAACTTATCATAATAACAATTTAGGTTATTAAATACCTAATCATAAACATATCCAAGCACCTGGCCCGACCGATCCAAAGGACCCGGATGACACAGGGGGTCACATACATCCACTAGCATAGATATATTATAATATTGTAAATTTATATCATTTAGGTATTTCATCGAGCATGTTATCAATCAAACAACCATAGAGGCATTTCATCGACCATGTTATACACACATCAACAATTAACATATAAACTCAAGCAATCATTAATTATGATTTGTCGAGAGTAAGCTTGAGGGTATATTTTCACCTTATAGTTGAAATTCGGTGATTCGAATATGGCCCGAACGTCGAAAATTGGAAAATACCTTCAATTACCTACAATGAATCAGCAAATCTTGCGTTAATCAATTAGTGTTTAATCTAATTAAATGTCTAATTAGGATTTAGGGTTTAGAGTTTTGATATCTCGGATTTAAAAAAACTCCAGATTAATTCGGTCAATTGAACCCGATGTTAGAGCACAACGAAATCTACACGGGGCCACTTCCGATTACGGCTTCCACAACGCACGGGCCGCACCAATATGATAGCCGGGGCCCCGAGCCCTAACATGAGCAAACCCTAGGTTAGGGTTTAGACGAATCAAATGAAGGGTTTATAACCCTAATGATCCAAAAATGAAGAAAATGGAAGGAAGAGGAAAAGAAGAAGTAAATGAATACCTTACCTAGCATGGGGAGAATAATCTAACCCAAACCGTCGGATTTTGGCCGGAGAAGAAGTGAGACGCACATATAAGCCGGGGAAAGCTTGGAAATCCGCGATTTCCAAGATGTTGGCAGATGATTGATGAAGAAAGGAGGTTTGATAAGGGAGGAGGAAAGCTTGGGGAGCTTAGGAGCTTGAGGAAGTAGAGGATGAAGGAGAAAAATGAGAGAGTGAGAGAGAGAGAGAGAGAGAGAGAGAGAGAGAGAGAGAGATGAATGGGGTTTGAACCCCCCCCCCCCCCCCCCCCCCCCCCCCCCCGCCCTCTTAAAACTGACCAGCCACGATCGGCCGGCCGGTCTCAGATCCGGTCGGCCAGATCACACTGTCCATCAGTTTTCCCCCACAAGGGGCAGCAGCAACCGGTCGGCCGGTTGCTAATCCGATCGGTCGGCTGCCTATCCGGTCGACTGGTTGTCAATCCGGTCGGCTGGTTGTCCCTGGTCCATTTTCTTCTCAAATTTCAGGGTTTTTTCCCTGCATAGTGAGTTCCTTCCCAGTCCAGGCTACTTGTCAACCTTATTTACAAAATAACGTTTAAGTAAATGTCATGTTTAATTTAATTTATTTATGTAAATAAGGAAGTACCCCCCATTTGGATTTAATAAAAAATACAAAAAAATCAAAATCCCAATAATAAAGATTTTGATTTTTCATTCTAAGTACAAATCGTAACTTTTTGGCATTTCCAAAAAGTAGCGCATTTTAAAAGAGAGGGTTTTTGCTAAATCTACACTGTTCAAAAAAATTTAAAATACCAAAAATAGGCTAAAACACTAATGTCTGGTAAAATATTCATGATGTTATTGTCGATCTATGAGTAGATTGATAATTCAGGGTTCTTTACTTAGTCTCTACAGACAGCGACATACCCGAGTCAACCCAATCGTCGGAAAACTCTTCTGAACCATGTGATCTTCCAACTCCTAAACTAATTCCATTATTTCTTTGGTAAAAACATTCATTTTAATCCCCAATACATAAGAACACACATGCGGGTACGCACTATAACCGACAAATCGAAGGTAACACCCAAGGACTTTCAATTTCCAAATTAGCGAAAATTCGGAGCGATACAAATGAGGCTTAAACCTTCTCTATTGAAACATTGGTAAGGCCACTAATGTTGGATTAGGCTAATATTTTTGTTTTTTTTTAGTTTATGTCAGTAGGAATGACCTCATGAATGGTATGGATGTCATATAAACATCTCGGTGGGCCCTGGGGAGGTTTCAACAATAGGCATTTCCCAGTCCATTATTTTCCATGGTGCAAGTCACTTGAGTTTTGAATTTACCTCATTTTTATCCCATTTCCTATAAAATGACGGTGGAAAAATGAATAGACAAGGTGGATTTCTAACGAACGTTAAAGTGTGTCCCAGCTAGCTTACAATCACAAGAACTTCCTGCAAAAGGCTTTCGTAGGCTATCTACCTATGCTACCTAGTCGATGTTCTACCATCGCCTTTCACAGGAAATTCCTGGACTCGAATCTAGGTGGGGTCACCATGATGTTTGTGAGAAATCCACCTGTCCATTCGGTAGGCATTTTCCCTACCCATTTTCCTGCCGGCCCACATGAGTTTCAGATCTGTCTCTTGTTTGGTCGCATGTTCTAAAATGATATATGGAAAATGGAAAGACGGGGGGTGGATTTCTCACAAACATTAAGTTTGGGCCCAGCTAGCTTACTCTCGCATGAACTTCTAGCAGAAGCCTTTCGCAGGCAATCGGCCTATAATAGGATAAGACACCATGATAGGATAAGATACCTATGACAGTTCTTCTTTATCTTAAAACTAGTGGCGATGCATCTTCCTCACGTCCGACTCTTATTTACAATTATCCAGACCATCCAAATTGTGGGGCATACTGTAAAATGATCACACGTTCAAAATCAACATCGATCATGCAATCCAACCAACCTATCAAATGGATGGTTAGTTAATGATCCAAAATTCCACGGGCAGAAGCAAATGCTACTATTCTTCTCGTTGTACTTTTTCTTTTTTTTTTTTCTTTTCTCCGCTCCATGCATAGCTAAGCAAATTGGACAGTGTGGATTTCTAACAAAAAAAAAAAAAAAAAAAACTTCTATCTACAGCTGAAGATTCTCCATCATTTTTAAATGGCGGTCAACTAGCATAATAGTATTTAGATGTCTACTTATGCCGAATAAACCAGAAGCTGTGTATACCAACAGCCCTCATCTTCTTTGGAGGAAGGACAGAAAAGGCAACGGCTAGGATGGAAAGGAAGAGAGCATGTGTAACTGGAGGGACCGGATATGTGGGTTCCATGCTCGTTAAAAGCTGTTGGAGAAAGGGTACGGCGTCAACACCACCGTCAGAGACCCAGGTTCATCCACCCTCTCCCATTCTTTCCTTCTCTTCGCATCATTCTTCTAAAACTCGTTTGGTCGACTTGAAACTTGGATGAGTCAACTCGACTCAGCGAAATTTCGAGCTTTCTTTTGGAAACTCGCTAATGAGCTTTGACTAGGTCAGGATCAATAAGACTCGCCCATCTGGCAGGGAAACGCGGTTGACTGAATACACCTTGGTAACTCAACTCGAAATTTGGACTGAGTCAAATTGACTCGACGAGTCTTAGGCTGAGTCAACTCGACTGGGTGAGATTTCAAGCCGAGTTTTTTCAAATTCATACATGAGCTTGACTCCGTCAGAACTTAACAAGACTCGTCTAGTCAGCCTGAAAACCCGGTCGACTTGATTCAACTCGGCAAGACTTGAGGCAGAACCTCATTGAACTCGCATCAAATACCACAATTACATATTATTTATTTTATCATTTCTGACAATTTTAAAATTTTCTCAACAAATTGTATAACTTTTAAATCTAATTATTAAAATATCAAATCGAATCGAGAGTATTTGAGTATTCGGCTGGACATCGAGTCAAGTAGAGTTTTAGACCTATGCATCACACACACAGCAGAGTGTAGACAATTATAGTAGTTTTCTTATAATTGGTGAAATAGGATTGATAAAGCCAACCCCAAATAGCTTGAAGTAGGCTCCACAACCAGGGTATGTTTGGATCACATCCTGCATTATAACATTTGGTTGAATATCTCAATAAGGATAATTAATTTCACTGCCCATCAAGGCTGTGTGAAAAATAATGCATAAAATTGAAAACCATACTCTAATTTCAGTCACACATTAACTACTTTAAAAGAAAAATCACAAAGCGGACACCAAATAATCCTGACAATGCTAAGGCCTTGGATTACAGAGTTAAAGTGATATGAGGTTGAATTTGTAAGTAAGACGACTTGTATTTTTACTTCCCTAGCAGGTGGAAAATCATGATATGAACCATTCATTACGATGTTGGAAACTGTGGCTCAGATGGATCAAGGATAATTTTTATCTGATTTTCATGGCCATGTTTGGATCACACCCTTAATATAACATTTGGTTGAATATCTCAAGTTAATTCGCCACCCATCAAGGCGGTGTGGAAAATCATACGCCAATTTCAGTTACTTTAACTATTGTAAAAGAAGAATGGTAAAACTGACCCCAAATAATCATATGCCTAGGCTAAGGGCTTGTTTGGAAGACAGTTAAATTGATATGAGGTTGAATTTGTTAGTAAGGTGAAATGTATTTTCACTTTCCTGGTGGGTGTAAAATCATGGTCCATTCCATTCATTTCAATATTGAAAACAGTGATTGATTGGATAGGCTACCAGTTTTATTCCATTCATTTCAATATTGAAAACAGTGATTGATTGGATAGGCTACCAGTTTCATTCCATTAAGGCAGTGCGAAAAATCATACACTAATACTAGTCACTTCAACTACTTTAAAAGAGGAACCGTAAAGCTGACCCCAACTAATCTTGACAAGGCTAAGGGCCTGCTTGGAAGACTTGATTGAATTGACGTGAAGTTGAGTTTGCAAGTGGGGTGACTTATATTTTCACTTCCTTGTTTGGTGGAAAATCGTGATGGGTTCCATTCATTACATTATTGAAAATCGTGATTTGCTTGGGTAATCTATCATTTTTATCAAGCCAAGTGCTTGTTCTGGAAGACACGGTTTAATTGACATGAGGTTGAATTTTGTAAGTGGGGTGACTTGTATTTTCACTTTCCTGGTTAGTGGGGCATGTAAAATCATGATCCATTCCATTCATTACAATATTGGAAACTGTGATTCAATTGGGTAGCCTATCATATTTATCTAATTTTCCTAAAAAATTGTGATCGAATTCATTTCGGCAAATGGTGGAAACAAACAGACTATGGCAGATTGATACTATCACTCCCTCTTCTTCTTCTTCTTCTTCTTTGTTTTTTTTGTTCTTTTTTTTTCAAGGGTAGTACCCACACCTCACTTTTAGTATGGCCACCCCCACTGTTAGTCACACCGCAATGTTGGCCACCCTCACTTAAGAATCGATACTAAGACCTCAGTGTTGGAATGAGGTTATCTACACTCAGTCTACCACTCAGTCACCCCCTCATTTTGACACAGAATGACTTTTGTGGTCTTTGCTCTTGCCTAATAAAAGAGAGTTGTGAGAAATGATGAGGAAAAAGAGGAGCCTTTTATCAAAATGGTGGACATGTAATATCAAGTTGCTTTGCCTTTCTAGTCCAAAGTGATTGGATGCTCTTTGATGTTACAATATGGAGTAGGGCCCATTGGGGGCTCCACTAGATGTGTTGGTTTTGATGAAGAGATAAAGCAAAAAAATGAGATATTATAGACAAAAAATAATAGGAATATTATTTGGAGAGTCGAGGCACATTATAGGAGCTGTTTTAAAGATAGGTTTTTCCTCACAAGAAAAATTCTTGATACATTGGGTCTCAATATCTCTGCCTTTATGATACAACAACTCTCCTTCACGATGAACGACTTGAATTAGGTGCACACACAAACTCAAGCTTGCTCTTTTTTATTTGCCCAATAAGCCCAATAAAAGAATGCAGATAGAAAACCCAGATAAAAACAAGAGAGATACAAAGAAGAAATAGTCTTTTCTGCATATGAAAAATGATTAACGAAGGCCTTTATAAAGAGAAAAGAGGTAACCATTGGGCTTGAGGCACATGTGGGTAGCACATTAATGATAAATCATCACATGCCATCTCATTAATTATTTGATGGTGGATGTAAGTTCTCTGCCCATGCGTGTATGCAGAGAAAAACAAAACTGGCCGAATCAAAGACAAACTACAGTGTGATACACCTCGCCTCACCATGACTTGCAAACAATAAACCAAAGAGTCCATTACAAAAGGCTTTAGTTTCTCAAATACTTTCCAATGTGGGGCTAAACCAACACCAAAACCACAAGCCAGCGAAAGAAGTTTTTCCAATTTTTAAATCTATTTTTCAACAAGATGTTCCCATTTCACAACCATGGAACCATGAGGCTGATTCGGAATGTGGTAGAGGCATCTCTGACCAAGTACACAAGGAGGGTGATGTATATGTCAGGGTCATCCATAGCAGGCCCCATCATGGATGGCCCATGTTCAGAGATTACACCTATCCAACAATCATAACCATTGGTTTTCTTTGATTTTGCGTACTCAATGTGGACCCTTAGCCAATTTTGTTTCAAACCTTTGCTTTGGAGGCTGATCAATTTAGTATGGCCCAATACATGTGTTGAAGCATTTGCCACTTATAGCAGTGAAATTAGATGGATGGTCCTAAATGATGGTACTGAAGCATGTATGCTTGAGAGGTGAATCGCCATACACATGCTTAAAGATACAGGGGCATCACATCCCCGTTCAAATAAAATGTGTGATCAGATAAGAAATCACCAACGGCATGCATTTTAGGTAGTATGCATCCCACCTCATGAGTAGACTAACATGGCTTTTGGGAATGGGGCATCTTCATGGATCCCCGATTACCCCACTAGAGAATGGGGCATCTTCATGGAATCCCAACAAGCATGTCAACATGGACTTATTGGTGAATCCCATTTTGAATGCGTGTGGGGATTCCTGCCTGCTCTCTATTGACAGTTTCCTATTAAATAACTGAATGCATTTTATTCTTTGGTGCAGCAAATAGCAAAAAGGTGTCCCACCTCTTAGATCTACAAGTCTCGGGTGATCTAAAACTTTTCAAGGCAGATCTAACGGAGGAAGGCAGCTTTGATGACGCCATCAATGGCTGTGATTTCGTCTTCCATGTGGCAACCCCAGTGAACTTCGAGTCTAAAGATCAAGAGGTAATTTAATTATTAGCGATGAAAATTAATTTCGTAAATAAATATTACTTTCAGAAAAGTAAATAAACATATTATATATGGTTACTTAAAACTAAAAAAAAATTCATGTACTTAGGTATTAATTATGGATTCATGGTGAGGTTCGCATTGTCCACTAACCCAATGCAACCCACCTCCTTTAATCCTAGTTGGGGACCAGCCATGAGAGCACTAATTAAACTCCCACAAGTGAAATGTGATTGACTTTTTGTTTTTTTTGTTTTTGGGTACACACAATACCCCACTGCTAGTCCCACTGCATTGTTAGCCACCCCCCTTTAGGAATCGATACCAAGAATTTAGTGTTGAAATGAGGTGTCTTCACTCAGTCTACCACTTAAGCTATGGATTGGGGTGTATGTGATAAACTATTATGTTGGGCCTATGGTCTAATTGAAGGTCTGGCCATTGATAGAGTAGAATAGCTAAACAATATTCATATAGTGGCCCAATAAATTGTAACATGGCTTAGATGATGATGACGATGCCTAATGTTTGATTGGAGTGATAATTGTGAGTGAAGAAGGTATATATATAAATATACTGAAGAGGCACATTTTCTGCTCAACTGCAACCAAGGTATTCCATAACGGTAACGAATTGTCATTACAGTTATGATACGAGCTGTAGGAGTCCACATGGCCTATAAAAGAAATGTTTTGGCCTCAAAACAAACGAACATAAGGCCGTTAAGGTCACATTTTTCCATAATTGCCGTTATGCCTTGTAAAGCATAACTGTTACCACCGTTATCATTAGGCCATTATGTAGCCACTTTAGAATACCTTATACCCTCATCCTTTCCACTGGTAAGAGTTTCCTAGCAAATTGGTGTACACCAACTTAAAAGATATTGATTGACCAAGTAGAGGTTGTGAGCTCATTATTTTGTTTAAGAACCTATGCCCTTCAAGTGGACCCATAATGATTCAAATCATTGTTACTATATATGGTGACAACTACAGATGGGGAAATGACCCACTACTCTCCCAGATTGGAATATCCCTGACATCAAATGTTCAGCTTTTTCTGGTCCATTGTTGTATTTTAATCTTAACCATTTATTTTTTGCCCATTAATCCAATGGTTGAGCCCATTTGATCATGTATAACTTTTGAAATCTCGCCAATTCTCAGTAGAGCCTATCATATGACAATGTTGATTCGAGTCTCCACAAATCAATATTGAGTTAACCAGTCAAACTCATGAGCGAGTTTAATGTGTGGGATCATGCAAACTATAATTATGTGATTATGGTACTGCTCGATTTCCTTCCACGTTGTATTTATTCATTGTTTATGATTGTAGAATGACATGATCAAGCCTGCGATCGATGGGATGTTTAATGTTCTGAAATCATGTGTGAAAGCGAAGACGGTGAAGCGTGTGGTCTACACATCATCGGTGGCTGCTGTTAATCTGAAGCAGATCAATGGGACGGGCCATGTCTTTGACGAAGAGAGCTGGTCGGACGTTGAGTATTTGACTTCTGCGAAGCCGTTCACTTGGGTAAGCTGGTTTCTGTTTTGGGTTGGCTCGGCCGGACTCAGTTCAACTCGGTGCAAATCAGGGCTGTTAATGGGGTGGGCCAGGTTTGGGCTGATCATTGAGGTCATGGGTTGGACACAGGACCAAGTTTATGGTGGAATAGTCAAAATTTGAAGGCTTGCACTTGGATAGAAAGCAACGCAAGCTAGCCCCCGGCTGACTGATTTCACATGGGCTGAGTATTAACTGTGGTGAACCTAGCCTGGCCCAAATCCGATCTCATAGCATATGGTTCTGATTTGGTCATGCCTTAGCTTGACCCATTTGAAACTTTTTCTCCTTTATATTCAAGCAGCCAATCCTATGTTTCCAAGGGATTTTTATCGAAAAGATCCTTGACAAACCTAAAATTAAGAAAAAAGAAAAAGGCCATAACTAATTTTGAATTTCAAAAAAGGATCCTCCTACTGAATGGATGGCAAAATGACCTAAACCCTCAATCCAACCGTGAGGATCAAACACCCCAAAATTAGACTTTATTTTTTATTTTTTTGTCAAAACAACATAAAAAGTCACATCAATGATAAAACATTTTCATTTCTCTCATTTTGGTGATTTTCCTTATAGCCAAACAAGCTCTTCTCCTCTTCTTCTATTGGGCCTTCCAAGTCTTTCAGGGCATGCTAGGATACCACCATATACGTTGGGTTCTTAACTTATCTGAAGGCATTAAGTTAATTACTTTTTTCACTTAATTAGTTTGGTAAGCATTATTATGAAAGTTACTTATTTAATAAGTTCTTCTTATATAGGGTTTTGACTTGTTACTTTTCTAGTTTTCTCTATAAGTCATGGTCCATGTCGAAGGAGGCTTTCTCTCTCAAGGTCCTTGTTAAAGGAGCCCCATACAATGGACAGTCCACATCAAAGGTGGGTCCCACATGATAGATGACTCATATTAATGTAGACCCACATAAATCATGGTCCATATTAAAGGTGGACCCCTAGTGATAAATAGTTCACCTCCAAAACAGGATGGTATAATGGACAATTCACTTCAAACATAGGACCGACCTACATGATGGACGATCGACATTAAAGGTGGGCTCTGCATGATGTGCAGTGGACATTGAAGCAGGCCCCCACATGATGGTTGGGCCACATCGAGGTAGCCCCAAAATGATGGACGGTCCACATCGAAGGTTAGCCCTTAATGATGAATGGCCTACATCCAAGGCGAGCCTCGCATGATAGGCGACCCACATTCAAGGTGAAGCTCACATGATGGACAATCCACATTGAAGGTGGGGCCCACATGATGGATGATTCACATCAAGGTTGGGCGTCACAGTTTGGATGACCCATGTCAGGATGGCCCCAAATGATGGATGGTCCACGTCAAATCAAAGGTTAGTCCCAACGATGAGTTGCCCACATCAAAGTCACACCCCGCATGATGTACAACCCACATTAGATGTGGGGCCCAAATGATGAACGGTCCACAGGATGGAAGGTGAACCCCATGGACAATAACATTGATGGTGGGCACCATGTAACGGATGACCAACATCAAAGTGTTGGGTGTGTTCTACACAAACTTTAGGATCTCGCCCCCCAATGCACTAGAATTATGGACTATGATAATGCAATAATCAGAAGCAAATCAACAATCTCACGACACAAGAGGTTTTTACGTGGAAAACCCTCAAAGAGGTAAAAACCATGGGACCCAGATAAACAATCCACTATCTCAGAGAACTGTTTTACAACCGATCACAAGCACACACCGCTTGGATCAAACCTTCTTCACCCACGCAGGGATGGATAAACAACAAGAGAACTATGAAAGTAGGAGGATCTCAGCGATCACGAGGATGTAGAAGCACTGAGATGACGGTTGCACAGAAGAACTCCTCTTCAAGCAACTTCTCCCTTCTACAAGCTTCCTCTCTCTCTCTCTCTCTCTCTCTCTCTCTCTCTCTCTCACCTTGGACGTGAAAACACCTTAATAGGATACCCTAACCACGATTTGGAACCTCTTAAGTAGGAAACCGGAGGAAACAAAACCCAAATAGGAAACTGCGTATAAACGGTCCGAGTCGGGTCGGGCGCCCGGTCACCAAACCGTCGGGCACCCGCCCAAGCCAAAAATAGTCCAGCGAGCTTCAGAAGAAAAATTCCGAATATCGGGCGCCCGGACCAACATGGTCGGGCGCCTAGTCACCAGACCGCCAGGCGCCCGACTGTTGTAAAAACAATCCAACAATATTAGCCTCATCTTGGTGAATTTCGGTTCGCCCGACCTCAACAGGTTGCACTCTCTCTCTCCTCTGTGACTGAGGAGGAAAACCCCATCACAAAGGTGGACCCTACATAATATATGGACAATGAACATTAAAGGTCAACCCCTAATGATTCATGACTCACATCCAAGGTGGGCCCTTCATGATGGACGGTGCACATCAAAGGTTAGCGCCACATTATGGACTGTGAATATAAAGGTAGACCAAACAAACTTGAAAGATAAATACTTATATGATGTCGGAAACAAAACATGCTTTCCTTACATTTTAGCCGAGAACAAGCTTATTTACTTAGGAAGTAGAAACCAATATAAGGCTACTTAAGGCATAAATAACTTATCTAAAATAACTTACCATCCAAAAGCACCCCCTTAACAGCCATATTAGAAAAATTAAGAAACAAATCACACGCGGCGAAATTATAAAACCCATGTAAAATAAAAGATTAATGCAGGGATATGCAGTGTCGAAAACCCAATCAGAGAAGGAGGGATGGAAATTCGCCAAAGAAAACAACATCGATCTCATCACCATTGCTCCTGTTTGCATCCTCGGCCCTTCTATAACTCCGGATGCTCCAGGAAGCGTCCAGGTGGCTCTATCCTTGTTCACAGGTAAGATTTTGAATACCAAATGCGTGTTATGGCACGTGCTGTGTGTCCATACGTGCCATCAAACGGGTGTGGCATATATGTGGACATGAATGGTCACAAACATTCAAATGTACTGTAATTACAATGAGTTCAATCTATGTGGGGCCACAGTAATGAGTGAATTCCATCCAACCGTCCACTAGATAGTCTCCAGTATCATAGCCCTAAATCCCAAAACCCAGCTTGATTCATAACTGAGGTGGGCCACGCCAAAGGAAACAACTGGGGACATTAGGAAGAGGTGCACCCAACATAGAAACTTGCAGATGGAATGTGGGGTCCATCGTTTCGTATGTATGTCATCCAACCCAGTCATCATTTTGCACCGACAGGATGAAGGGATACAGAGAAACTCAAGGCATTAAAAGTATTAAGGTGGGCCACAAAATTTTCAGCATGATTGTACATTGTCCCTTTGGTGTTTCCCATCTGAGTTTTGGATCAGGATCATTCGTGGAATGTACGGTGAACATGAGAAGGGGCACCAGATGGACGGTATGGATTCCAAATCCTCATCGAGGATGGCCCCCACACAGCTTCGAGAATATGGCACGTATGTGATCATTCCCAATATATCCGCACTCTACAGTGGGCCCCACTTAGGGCTGTCAACGGCACGGATCTTGATCCGTATTTGATCTGATTTAATCGGATTCGGATCAATAATCGGATTATCGGGTCGGATACGGATACCCAAAAATGATCCGTTTAATATTCAGGTCAGATTCGGACCAACCTTGATCCGGCCCGTTAATGACCCGACCCGACCCGACCCGATTAAAAAAAGAAAGAAAAAAGCCGTCTCCTTCGTCTCTCTCCACGCACGAGCATCTCTCTCTCTCTCTCTCTCTCTCTCTCGGATATCGGGTCGGATCATAATCGAATCGAAAAAGGATTTTAAAAAATTTAAACGGGTCGGGTTCGGATCATATACTTGTGATTCGAATCGGATTCGGGTCACATATATCCTTAATCGGGTCGGATACGGATCATCACTAGTGATGCGACCCGTTGACAGCCCTAGCTCCACTGGCCTGTACACGTCACACATGTGTGACTTCGAGGCATCCATTTGTTTCCTACCCCGGGGCACCAGATGATTGGCCCAACCTTGGGTCTCACCTGATGGACGGTTAGATGTCCCGCCACATGCACATGCGAATGCACGTACAAGATCTTGGCCGTCCATTCGTATTGGAGCATTTTCATGATGGTTTACGGCTGGCTTTTGTAGGGAACGAATTCTGGATCCACGCTTTGAAAAACTTGCAGCTGACATCGGGATCGATCTCCCTCGTACACGTGGAGGACGTATGTAGGGCCCACATCTTTGTAGCGGAGAACGAATCGGCTTCCGGCCGTTACATATG
This sequence comes from Liriodendron chinense, assembly GCA_003013855.2. Taxonomy (NCBI): domain Eukaryota; kingdom Viridiplantae; phylum Streptophyta; class Magnoliopsida; order Magnoliales; family Magnoliaceae; genus Liriodendron; species Liriodendron chinense. The sequence goes on along the minus strand of ML058567.1, from coordinate 652,955 downwards.
CTGCGCTGTCAATACGTGTGTATCGGACCTTGCCAAATTCCTATCAGAACGATATCCACAGTACAATGTCCTCACTGAGTAAGCCTTCTAATTTTCTTTCATTTTCTCTTCCATCAATCCACACCTTCCAATACATGGCCCACCTCTCGGATGGGCCATCAGCCGTCCAATGATTTCAACGACATGGCCCACCCGACCTGGAACCTAGTTGGGACCACGACAGAAACAGTGGAGATTGAACGCCCACCGTTGAAACGAGGTGGATAAATGGATGGACATGATTTTTCCATCATCCTTCTTACCTTGGACGATCCAGATTCATCAGGCGCTGACATGATTTTTCATGGTGTGATCTATTCCAGTTTTGGTGATGTTCCAGTGAATTTCGAGTCGATCTTCTCCTCAGAGAAGCTGATCAAAGCTGGATTTAGCTACAACTATGGGATTGAGGAGATGTACGATGAATCGGTGGATTACTTTAGGGCCGTTGGATTGTTGGGCAATTGAGAGCTATCTCTTCTTATATGCTCCAGCAAACTACAGTTTGAAATTTGGTATAATAATCCCTCTTAAGAAAGAACTAATGTGGATGTATCTATCTTAAGTAAAGAAACGAAATGTAATATTCCAAATGTTTTTCGGATCTATGGTTTGAGTTTTAATGACTAACCTTAATTTTCTTCAATCATTTAATAATTTTTTTATAATTTTCAGCCAGGCCATCTACAAGGTGGGGCCCACCTGAATTTCTTTGGCGTCAAGTAAAGGATGTAATGAAGGAGATCATTGGGTGGCTGGTTGATTCTGTCATTGGCTTTCTTGCTCTGAAAATGATGCCTACTCGCTGCACAGGAAGGATTCTCAATTTAGTTCCTCTTACCTTCACCTGATATGGGAGCGACCCGAGGCTCCAACACTACCACTGTTCCATGCAACGTGTACAATGGATTTGTAGCCTAGCAAAATGGATTAGTAGCGTTGCGACACCTTTGTTAGATGCACCATTCACTTGCCTTCTAAGAGAACTAAAAAAAGGCATTTGACTGATAATAGTAGCAAAATGAAGTGATTTCAAAACACAGCAAAAGGAAAGAAAAGATATATCTGAATCCACCATGCTACCAAATAACTTTTAGATTCAAAAATCCAGTGATGGGACCTTAACATTGACTAGAAAACCCACATATATGTTTATGAGGCTCAAATAATTGTGGGGCTTAAAAATGCTCTGCGGGGCCCACTTGGATCTCCATGTGACATCCACTCTGTTCATTAGTTTCCCCAGGTCACTTTCAAGCTTTAGCATAAAAATAGGATAGATTCGAAATTCAAGTGGGTGACACCAAAGGAAAAGGTGGGAAGTAGAGTGCTCACAGTTGAAACCTCCCTTGGACCCACTGTGATGTTTATATGCCATTCAACCCATTCATAAAATGATCTCATCAGGATGAAGGCTGACAAAGAAAAAAAAAAATTTCTTTTATCCAAGCAGTTGGTGAGCCCCACTCAATATATAATGAAAGAATTACCAAATAGTCTGCATTTTTTTTACCATACAGTACAACTTATCTGCATTACTATCAAAATTCCCAAAGTGCAAATTTTTTTTTTTAAATCATTGATGGCATTCCACGTCATGGCCACCCATGAATGGATCACATCACAAAAACTGCATAGATCAGAGGTCCTTGGACTGATTGATGGTGTGCCAATCGAGCTTCAAACTAAAGTAAACGATCTAGAATTTAGAAACAGAGGAAGTACAGGATCCAAAAAAACATGGCTTTGTACGATAAACTTGGCTTTTATTTCTGAGTGGGCCCTGTGCCAAAAATCTCTTCAACGGGAGTATTCAGGACAATTTTTGAGATGGTCCATCCAAAGTGTTATGCAACAGAAGAATGGTTTACATCACAAACCATGGGCCCAAATCCTCTGGACTGAGAACCTGGGCCGAAAAATCTATTAGCTGGATGGCTAAAATCATGTGATCAAATGCAAAGCATTCATGTAGAATCACCAAAACCCAACTTAAGACCAAACTCAACGAAAATATTCACCATGACCACAAAAGCTATCCCTTAACAGTAAACTTCAGTATGCGTAGGGAGTAAAGCACCATGGTCATCCAAATATTCACATATAAATATCTGTGCATCTGATGATGACGCCTTTGCTAAGATAAATAGCTGCTTGTGAAGAAAACCCAATGTTGCATCGATGGATTTAGACTCCAATGCAGAATCCTTCTTCGTGTCAATGACACCATTCGGAGGAGCTACCCTAAGCAAAGACTCCAGTACAATAGCACTCTCTAGGAAAAATTTCACCAATCACATTTCCTTCTCGAGCCCTCTAAAACCATTCATTTTTATTGCCTTCATATTATCAAATGCAATCTCTAAAGGATCCTCTGCTGGCAATCTCTCTCACCGGCACTCACTTTGAGAGGGGTCCTTGGTGGCAGATGGAAGCTTCGAATTTGCATTAAAAACAAAGAGACCATAAACAAGCAGCTCTGAGAGAAGATAGTATTCAAAATGGGAGTTGCTAAGCTGACAAGCACATCCTGGCCATGCATGACGCGGGCCTTGAAGAGCTGATCAGTGTCGCAGGGCTGGTAACTGCTAATTGTCAATTGGGTTTTACTGGTGAGCTTTACAATGCTGTATTTGGGTGGTATCCATGAGTTCCCACTTCCCACTGGCCCATTTTATAGCAAAATAATCCGTAACCACCACTATTTTGCCCTTAATGACAATCAAGGAAGATTAAATCACCTCCCGAGTAACTCGTGACCACTACCATAGCATATTTGTAACTAATGACCGTTACAGGCATCCGTGGCCACTATACCAACACCCCAGTGTGCAGATGGCCAGCCATACAATGTCTGAAAACAAAGGACAACATACATTTGTGACCCACCTGATGAATTGACTGGCCTGATTTTTGCACCAGGTCAATCTATAAGTAAAGCCCATCTCATTTATGGCTAGGATGTCAGCTGAAACTCTTCAAAGAAATTAAACAGGAACTGAAATTACAGTGGGAGTGTAAGTAGACCTACTTCGATGAAAAGCTTCTCTAGACAAGGACATTGACAGTTTTTGAAGCAATAAGTGTTGCACAGAAAGCAACCAACCCCCCAGTTCTCATTCATCAATAGCTGCAATTCTTGCAAATTGTGGAATGTAATAGGCAAATCTTTGGGTCTATATTCCTTCACAAAATCTACATACTGTGCAGATCAAAAGAAAGACTTTAGTAACATAAAAGACACATTATCAAAGAGTTGTGCCATGCCTAACACACACCTCTGGGCATCATACATCAGGTGGGTCCTACAGTGTAGAGTTGTGAACCTTGCATTGGTTCATACATATTTTAACACCCAACTAACAGTCAAATGGACTGATTTTCAGCCAGGACATCTACAAGGTGGGGTCCACCTGATGTGGATCAATATCCTACAAATGCTAGTTAAAGGTTTCTGTGGCACAAATCAAAACTGCTAACAATTTCATAGAAGAGTAGGAATGAACATATACCTCAAGTGAGTCATTACACAATGTCATAATCTTAAAATGTTCAAGATGGTGCAGACCAGTAATCCAATTAAGGTCAAGATGATAACCCTTCCTACATATACAACTAACAAGTACATCCACCAAGCTCGAAATGTTCTTGAAATACATGTGAATAAAATCACCATAGAAATGGAATGATTGAAGGTTTGGAGCAAAAATCTCAATCTCATCGGCATCCCAACAGTCAACCTCTTAAGTGGCAGTTCCGGAGCGGAAATCTTGAGACGAGTCAGACCACAACAATCCCTTAAACTCAATTCCTCCAGAAATGTACAATTTGAAAGCATGGTTTCAAACAGGGCATCTGCAACTCTAACACCGATTAGGTGGAGTGTTTTGAGGTAGCTGCAACCTTTGAAATTCAAAGGCAGGTAGAAATTACAGCAACTCAAATTTAAATGGGTTACAGACTCACAAGTAAAGATTGAGTAAAGAAATTTACAAGGTACAGGTTTTAATGCCATAAAATATATAGTGTGACCGAAGCCGATATGAAGCTCCTTAACTCGTTTTGCTACTGCGAATTCGACCCATTTCACAGTATCTGACAGATTGCATGGAATGAACGCGAGCCAAAACATCTGGATCTCCTTGCCTTCATGGAGTTGTAGATATTTGTTGACAGTAGCCATGAATTCTTCTGGGGTTTGGCTGGTCGCAAATTCGGCACCAAAGTCCAGAGCAGTGGCATAAGCCCAGATGTGTTTCCGAAAGTTTCTCCATCTCCTTGACAGAATGCTTGTTCTTACTATGAATTTTATTGGCATCAAGGAAAGGATGTAATGAAGAACAGCATCTGATAGTTGGCTGATTCTGTCATTGGTTTTCTCCATGGCTTTCTTGCTCTGAAACTGATGCATACTCACTGCACAGGAAGGATTCTCCATTTAGTGACGGTGTGGATTGAACAAGTTCGGTCAAATTGGAGGTGGGGTTTGAGGATCAGCGAAAATCCGCTCAATCAGATTGATTTGTAAAGGAAGAAGCTGTCGAAGTTGAATGCTTACCAAAACCTGATTCAATCACGCTGTGGAGATCAACGGCCACCTGAGTTCATGGCCATGGAGTCGTAAGGAGGGAGAAGAGGATGTTAGGAAAAGCCCTACATCGTTGGGTACTGGTAATGATGAAAAACATAAAAACAAAAAAGAAACCAGAGAGATCTTTTATCAATAAAAACGGGAAATGTTTTTTGTTTTTTTAGGTTAGCACACGTATCAGTGTTAGTACACTCATAGTCATACTTCAGTATTAGGCCACCCCGCGTCGGAAATCGATGCCACGATCTCAGCGCTGAAACCAGGTTATCTTCGCTCATTCTACCACTGTCCCAAATGTGTAACTAGTTGTAAGGCATGTGGGGCCTACATGGTGTTTATATAACATCTTGCCCATCCAACAAGGTGGTCCCAGCGTGAAAATGGAACCCTCAAATTGGCCAGGAGGCTACTGGTCGGTGTTTTGTGAGGCCCACCATGACGTATGTGTTTTATCCATGCCGCCCATTCATTTTTTCCAGATCATTTTAGGAAGCATCCTAAAAATGAGGCAGACCTAAATCTCAGTGGACCACACCACAGGAAAACAATAGTGATTGAATGTCAACCTTTAAAAACCTCCGAAGGCCCACTGTAATGTTTACTTGAAATCCAAACCTGTTGATTAGGTCATACAAACCTGTACCAAAGGATAAAACAAATATTAGCTTGATCCAAAACTTTCATAGCCCCAGTAAGTTTTTAATGGTAGGCTTTCAACATTATTTGGTGTGATGTGGTAAGTACACTTTAGATTTGGATCTACTTCATTTTTTTTTTCTCATGTCATAACTTGGTCTGAAAAAATGGATGGACAGCATAGATGAAATGCATATATTATGATAGGCCCATGTAGCACCAATCAGTGGCCACCAGCTACTATCCAAACCACCTCAAAACGGAGGAGATTGGGTGTGACCCCTTTGCCTGGGGCTGTGTGGGGCTCATGAAGATGCCCATGACAAATCCACTTTGTATGTCTATTTTGAAAGGCCACAATAAGACAAGATTCTAAAATCCAGGCATATCTAAATCTCATGTGGGTCATTCCCACGAATTAGTGGAGATTGAAGGCCTGGTTACAGAAGTTTTGTACCCGGATTATATTTGTTCCTATAGTTTATCTGAGTGGTAATAATTTTATCAACAGTTTGGATGGCATATGAACATCTTGGTCGGCTCTAGAAAAGTTTCAACAGTGTCATTCTTGTTTCCATTGTTTTATTGGTGTGGGCCACCTGAGTTTTGGATTTGTCTGATTTTTAGAATCCTGCCCAATTGATGTCAGTGTGGACAACCTAAGTTTTGGATCTGTCTGAATTTTAGAATCCTACCCAACTGCTGTCTTTCAAAATAGGTGGACAGAGTGGATTTTTCAGCGAACATCTCTATGGACTCTACACAACCGGGCGCCACGGGCAATATGCTCTTGCGCTCCAAAGTGGTGGATGGGCAAACTATAGAAAACAATGAATAATGACCTAAAAAACTCAACATTCACCTGGAGCACATTTAATAGCTGAATCAACTTAATTTTTGGGGGCAATTCATTTTCATGGTGGGTTAACCTTGCTAGCTGGAGTTAGATGTGGTACCAACTTCATGGTGGCCCCACATGTTAACTAGTTGGACATGTGACTAGTATGTGAGCATTTCTCTTAAATAATTAAATTTAAATCATACTATCCAAATTGTAAGTTACAGTTTAGATGGACTATAACTTACAGAGTTTACTGATTTAATTATGTTCCTGGCGCTTGTCCACTATTTGTGGTGCAGGGCTTGTTTTTTAACCACAAAATGCATTCAGGAGGGAGAAAAGAAACTGACCATTTTATTGCATGCATGTTGTGGCTAGAAAAAGCCCTGAAAATATAGCGGGCCAATCACTTATAAGTGATCAGCTCTCCATTGAAATATGCTTTTGGGAAGTTGTGGACCCTCGCCGTTTCCGCGCTCCCACACGACGACGTTCTCGTCCCTTCCCCTTTTCGGGAAAAGAAGGAAAGGATGATGCGTGAGTGCGAAATCGCCGTTTGTGCCACTGGCTTGCCTCATTCTCGAGGGCTTTGTTTGGTTGTCGTGTTAAGCTGAATGTGTTTAAATGAGTTTATATAAGACCAGAGTCGCCACTAACCAGTTACTTCGAATCTACAGTCGGCTAGACCCCGTAGAAACGTTAGAAAAGGGAATCCGAAGATCATTTCCTCTAAAATGACTCCTTTTGATCTGCGGCCAGAGATTCGAGGTAAGGGATCACGGTTACAGGGTGGGAAGAGGTTAAGCACCCCACACATTGCCCGTACCGAAATACGGTCTCTACTTCACATAATCAAACTAATACTTGAAAGTCTGTTTTAATCCTCGTACATTCTCATAGATGACATGATGCATGAATGTGGGGCTGAACAGTAAGAGTTTCTGATGGGCAGGTTCCAACAACGGGCAAGCCCAGAGCATACGCTCGAACTGACAGGTGCTTAATTTAAGACGTATGCAATGTGCTTGAATAATCAAGGTGCTTTGTAGTGAAGCATGAATGCAGGTCTGAACAGTAAGAGTTTCTGATGGGCAGGTTCCAACAACGGGCAAGCCCAGAGCATACGCTCGAACTGACAGGTGCTTAATTTAAGACATATGCAGTGCGCTTGAAGAATCAAGGTGCTTGCAGTGAAGCAGGGGGGTTGGAAGAAAAGTAAATGTTGCACTTATGCTAGATGCAAATGAGATGATGCTGGAAAAAGAATAGCTGGATGGACAGAGGTGTCGCAAGGATTGGCTTTTTGTGGCTGGATCAAGACTTGGGTGGCTTGGGAGACTTGGACCAGTGGTCAGGCTGGGCTCGACCAGGGCTTGGCTCTCCTCACTCGGGCTCTCCTTGGTGGAGGAATGGGCTAAGGGGTGGAGAAGGGCACTCGAACGAACGGACTCTCTTTGGCCGCGTGGTCTGTTGAAATGAGAAGGGGAGGGGGGTATTTATAGCAGCGAGCAGTGGCAGAGCTCGTAATTTATTTTGGGGGGCCTGCTATGGGCCGCCCGTACGACCGTTCCTCGATTTCCAGCGAGGTACGGTCGCACCCTCGGGGCTGCTGCTTGACTCGCTGGGTCGACTCAGTGAGTTGACTTAGCGAGTCGACTCGGTGGTTTGACTCGGTGGTTTGACTCGGTGTTTTGACTCGACGAGTTGACTCAGCGGGTTGACTCAGCGAGTTAACTCAGTGAGTTTGACTTTTTTGAGATTGTTTTGACTGGCTTTTCTTATGGGGGGTTTTTTCAGGCTGATGTTTAGGACTGGGTTGACTGAGTTCAGGCTTGAAGTAGGCTATGGAATGGGGCTTACAAGGGTGAGTTTGGCTGAGTTTGGACTTGGAATTTGGGGGTACAGTCCTCCATTCATCCAGCTATCTCTACCAACAGTGTAGCCGAAGGTGGGGTGTCTACAGATGCCCCTCTTTGGCAGAGGTTGCGTGCAACTGAATGCCAAAGCGAGTGGACACCCCACTTCTGACCCGGTCATTCATAGATCATGGTCTGAAATCTTTGCTTGCCTTTGCATCTGTGTTTGTTGATCGTTTGGAAACCGATCACTCGCACATACCGCGGGAGTTTGGAGAAAACGTTGCGATTGTCCCTACAGTTTGCTGCAACCTGGGTACCCAATCGCAACCCTTCCATTCCTGATCGGTACTAACATCGGAAAGGTACAGCAGAGCCTCTACGTCACTAGTCTTACGAGGATACTGACCCTGAGACTGATTGTGTGATGTTTGATGTTTTCCCAGATCACTCCAGGAGTACTTGTCTCGCTTGACTGTCAAAGTGGTTAGACGCCCTGCGTCAGATAGTCTTACGGGATTCTACTACGCCGACTTGGACTCAGTCAAGGTACTTCAGGCATCCACGCCTAGGTATGTGCGGGTGGACTTTTTCCACCCGATCTGCTGGTTTCGATGATTAGTTTGCAATTCATTCTTTCCTTGATTGTGGTCTGGAATCTTTGTTGTCCTTTGTATCTGAGTCAGTTGATTGTCTGGAAATTGATAACTCGCACATACCGCGGGAGTTTGGAGAAAACGTTGCGATTGTCCCTACAGTTTGCTGCAACCTGGGTACCCAATCGCAACCCTTTCATTCCCGATCGGTACTAATATCGGAAGGTACAGCAGAGCCTCTGCGTCGCCAGTCTTACGAGGTTACTGACCCTGAAATTGATTGCGATGTTTGATGTTTTCCCGGATCACTCCAGGAGTACTTGTTTCGCTTGACTGTCAAAGTGGTTAGACGCCCTGCGTCCGATAGTCTTACGGGATTCTACTACACCGACTTGGACTCAGTCAAGGTACTTCAGGCATCCACGCCTAGGTATGTGCGGGTGAACTCTTTCCACCCAATATGCTGATTTTGATACTTAGGTTACAATTCATCGTTTCCACCTGTTCAAATGGTATCTGTGACCGAGCCTTTTGGCTTTTCATCTTTTTTGTATCTTGGCATGTGGTACGACCGCACTGACACTGGAGTTCAGTTCGACCGTACTTTGAGTGCATTGGATCCGATGGTCTCCGGGGAAACCGCGAGACATCGAATCTTATTTGATTTTTGTGTCGGCTCCTACCCAGAGATATGGAAGATCTCCTGGCGTGTTGGAGGCAAAACGCTCTACTGAGAAAATATTTTTGGGTTTTTAAAAAGATACCCACTCTGGGGAGTGATACTCCGTGGGGTTTTTATTTGCAAATAGAGATATTTTTTGTCTTTTTGGAATGGAAATCTGGTCTGCACATGCCTCTACTAGGGATGCCTGTGGGGTCTTTGGCTAACCGACTTTTATTTTGAAAGCGGGTAAACGTGATGATTGATGCGATGGATGCTGATGCATGGAGATGCATGATGAATGCATGGCTTGGCTCATTCTCTTTCAGTTTGATGATTTTTCTTTTGCTGGAGATGCAGAGAATTTTGAGCTTATTGCTTCCAGGGTTGTGCTCCCCTGGGGTTTTTTCTTTTTGGTACGGAGGTTTGGACAGCGGGTTGGTCAAGATCCCGACCCGTGGTCGATCAGGTCCATCGTCCCAAGATGCTGTTTCTTTGCGAATGAGAATGTACGAGGATGCTATCCGACTTCAAGATGTTCTTCTAGGCATACGTGTGATTGAGATAGTGTTTGGTTGCCCGTTTTGGTCAAGATTCCAATTTGCGGGTGATCGGATCCGTCATCCCAAATTGTGAAGAGAGTGGAGTTCAAGACTCCTGAAGTGTAGTGCTGGGGGACAGTGAAAATTTTTGTGATTTTTATAAGTATTTGGTCCGAACCTTTTCCTGAGTGGTCAGGATAGAGATCGGTTATTGAAAACAAAGGAAATATTTTTGTGTTTTTTGAAATTTTTGGCTGAAAGCAAATGAAATATTTTTGTGATTTTTGACAATATTTTGATTGAAAGCAAGGGAAATATTTTTGTGATTTTTTGAAGAGGTGATTTTGCAATGTTTTTGTATTTTTCTGATTTTTTTCTGAAATGCAGGGAAAAGTGTGAAATTTTCATCCACTTCCAGCTTCTACTGCTGGTAAGGCACCCAATCCATTTTACGTCAGCGAGTAAGACGAGTCTCACACAGTTAAGTGCCATAGTTTTATATCTTCGGATGAGGAGATTTTGAGGGTTTTCAGTCAACACACCCACAAAGTTGCATGTTCCTCATGTGCAATGCACATAGACCACGTATCGTCCAACGGACTCCTTCGGCCACAAAATGAGCCACATCCTCATATTTCCCTTAGTCAATCCAGTTTAGGGCTTTACATTGCTCACAATTCCGTGAGGGTGCGCTCCACCTCCCAACAGCCTTAATCCCCTTCATGAGTTTTAGGAACAGGGAACATCCGTCAGATTCAACAGCGACTTCCAAATCAAGGTTGTCTATCACGGTGCGTTCAACATGAACAGGATTGCGGAGTTCTGCCCGCCTCAGCCCTTACTTGTTTAAAAGATTCCAGACACCTGTACGATCAAGTGTCAGCCATGTCTGGAACAGGTTAGGAAAGAAAGCCCCCGAGAAGTTAATCCCAGTGTAGTTTTAGGTCTTCGGACCACTGGGGATGAATTTGTGCAGTTTGAAATTTTTTGTGAATCATTTTTTTTGTGTTTTTTTTTAAAAAGTTCCAAATTTCAGCTCGAATGATCGAGATTGATGCTGGTTTTTGTGGAAAGCTTTAAAATATTTTTGGTATTTTTTTTTGAAATGATCCAGGTTATCGAACCTTGATCAAGGCTGATGCCGGTTTTTAGTTGAAAGCAGGAAAAGGTCCCCCGGGAAATTAATTCCAGTGTAGTTTAAGGTCTTCGGATCAAAATTTGTACATGCTGAAAATACATTCTTTTTGTGCTCTTTTTCAAAAAATGTTCTAGGCTGTTAAATCTCAATTTTGAATGGTCAAGATTAACACTGGTTTTTATTGGAAATCTCTCGGGATTTTGTTCCCAACGTAGTTTAAGGTCTTCGGACCGCAAAACTGTACAAACAGAGCATATATTTTTTATTTTTTGGAAAATATCCGGTATCAGCGGATCTTGATTCGACGATCAGACTGCTACCGGTTTTTATTAAAAAGTCTCTCGGGATCTTGATCCCGACGTAGTTTAAGGTCTTCGGACCAAAATGCCGTGCAAGCGATGCTGGAAATCACACTTTTTTTTTAGAAAGTATCCGGAGTCATCAGGCCTTAATGAAGACCGATGCCGGTTTTTATTGAAAATCTCTCGGGATATTGATCCTGACGTAGTTTAAGGTCTTCGGACCAGAAACTGTACAAAAGGGGGCAAACACATTTTTTTTGTTTTCGAAATGATCCAGATCATCAGATCTTGGCCTGAAAGGCTGGGATCGATGCTAGTTTTTATTAAAAATCTCTCAGGACGTCGATCCCGACGTAGTTTAAGGTCTTCGGACCAGAAACTGTACAAATAGAGCGTTTATATATATATATATATATATATATATATATATATATATATATATATATATATATATATATATATATATATATTGGAAAACATCCGGTATCAGTGGATCTTGATTCGATGATCCAGACTGCTACCGATTTTTATTAAAAAGTCCCTCGGGATCTTGATCCCGACGTATTTTAAGGTCTTCGGACCAAAAATATGTACAGAATAGGGCAACACATTTTTTTTTTTTTTGGAAAATGTCCGGTGTCAGCGGATCTTGATCAAGACCGATACCGGCTTTTATTGAAAATCCCTCGGGATATTGATCCCGACGTAGTTTAAGGTCTTCGGACCCAAAAACTGTACAAGAGGGCAGCAATCCAGGTTGGAGACTACGGGAATTCTTCTTGGAATGGTTCGGATCATCAGGTCATACCCCTGAATGGTTGAGATCACTGTTTGACCAAGTCAATCTTTTTCTTTCTTTTCCTTGAAAATTCCATGGAACTTTTCCACATCATCAAGCCAATTTCTCCCCAATTTCTCACAAGATGAGATTTTGGTGAGATCTCTTCTTTTTTCTCACCGTTCTCTTCCATCACTTCATTCTTACATGGAGGTACAAGATTCACTTGCAACCACCCTTCCCAAGGAGGAGTTCTTCCCAAGGAGAGAGGAGGAGAAATCGTTTCACCTAGGTAGGGGGTAGGACGGCCTCCTATGGGCCGCCCGGACGGTCTCTGACCCCCGATTTCTTTGGTGGGCTGGGTAAAAGGGTGCACCCCCTTTTTCTATATAACATGGGGTACCCTTGCCCCCCTCAACGTGCAATCTCTCTCTTCTCTCTCTCATACTCTCTCTTTCTTCAAGTTTCCTTTCTCTTTTTTGGTGGTTCTTTGCTTTCTCTCAAGTGGTGGGCCTTAGAGAAGTTTTGGGACAGCAAGGTGGTCCCTCTTTGGTGAGTGGTAAAGGTATGGACCACTTCCTTTCCCTTTTCTTGTCTTTTTCCTTCTTCATTATCTCTTCTCATGACCCTTTTCTTTTTCCATGTAGCTATTCCAAAAAGAGTGACGGTGGGCCCAAGTGTTTTTGTCCATTTTCTAGATCTCAAGTCTTCTTCAGAGGTGGTGCATGGAGAGGGACATTGCAAGCTTTCCATTCTTTCCTTTTTTCTTCTTTTCACACTCCCTTCATGTGTACGTAAAGGGTAATTTTGCCATGTCCATCAAGTGTGCATGGCAAAATATACTATCTCTTTCATGAGAGTTGGGCCTCTTTTCATATGTATCAAATGGGCTCAAAGTGAAGTCATGGCCCTTGGTGTATTTGATGGGCCCAATGCTTCATTTTGGGCTCCCTCATGCTTTCTTGCCCTTTTCATTTTTCCTTAATGCTCTTCCTTTCTTTTCCATCTTGTTTTCAAGGTTTGGGCCCATGGGCATGGTAGGGCCCATCTCAAGTTTTGGGCTCATGGGGCTCACTTTGGGTGTCCGCATCTTTCTTCACATATGTATGGACCAAGGTGACTAGCCCATTCTTCACTTGGATCTCCAGTGGGCTAGATTTCTTAGTTGGGCCTTTATGGGCAAATAGCCCAAATCTTCCACCATTTTTTTATTATGATGTACATCCTTGTACAAAGTGTAGTGGGCTCCTTGGAGTCTTTCCATATGGATGGGCTTTTGGGCCTTCATTGAAACTTGTGCACTTCTTTAAACTATGTGTGCCCCCTACACTTTATGCATGTAGGATTTTTTTTTTATGTTTTTTTTTTTTTTTATGGATTGAGGACTTGAGTTACTTGATCATCTACAAGTCCCATAAGTGAGTTGTTCCAACAATCTCACTAAGTTCAAATGGTTTTTCCTTGTGGTAGGGATGTGGTTCTCAAGAGTTTCCCCTTAATGTTATCAACCTCAAATGGATGATCCTCAAGTGAGTCATCCATACAACCATGGCTCCTTGATCTTTTCTTTGGGGGCTTGGTGGGTCATCCACCATCATTCTCAAGTATGAGTGATTTCTTCTTCAATTTGTGAGAAAGAACGATACCCATAAGTTGCCCATTTTTGTCCCATGCTTAGGGACATTTTGGATTTTGATCTTCAAGTGGGCTATGTGTACCATTCTTATCCATTTTCATGATGGTTGGGTGACTCATCAAGCCATGCCCTTGTGTGCTCAAGTGGTCTCCTTGTTTTGTAAAGAAATTGGTGCACATAAGTTGTCCAAACTTGCCTTTTCATGGGCATTTCCAACTTTGACTCCTCATGTGGGCTATGTGCATCAAAATTCTTACCATTGGCCTCTTTGATTCATATGTTTGTGGGTAGACCTCCTTGTTGTATTCTCATGGTCAAAACTTTCATCAAGATGAGGCACATAAGGTTGCCCATGGTTAACCCATGAATGGGTCCTCATGTTCTTCAAAGTGGGCTATGTGCTCTCTCTAATACATTGGGATGAGTCATTTGGGTTGCTCTTGGGGGCCCACTTCCCTCCTATTCTCCACTTGTCCATGTACATGTGTAAAAAGGTGGAAACACCTTAAATGAGAATCATGGCCTTGGCATAAAAGTGGACCAATCCTTGGCCACATATAGACTTTGAAAGGGGATTTCTCATGTGAAGTAGGATTCTTGTCTTTTGTTGATCTCGTGACACTTGAGTGCATTTGTTGTCCAAAATGTGTCCTTGGATGATGGACTTTTCTTACCTAAGGCATGCCATGCAAACCTCTTTAAGGTGGGCCTTACTTTCTCTAATGGGCCCAACACATATCCTAGGTGACACATGGAGTTGGACTTTAGATCTTCCATTTAAATGTGAGCCCAATCCCATGGGTTTCCTGGATGGTAATTTGGATTTTAGCAAGTAAAGGTATAGGGACTCACCTTGCTAAGCTTGTAGGATTCAATGGCGGATGGTACCAGAGGTCACCGAGTAATTGATGAGGATGATCCTACCTTCATCGTCCGCCGAGGGGACCACATGTGTTCCTTAGCTATGGAGCATCAACATCTTCCTGCTATCAAGGGTCGAGGTACCAGGGATCACTGGGACAACTGGGTGAAGGATCCACAGCCCTTGCTTGAACGAGTACTGGATGGTACTCCTTTTGCTGGCCTCCTCACCTTACGTTTTCGTAACAACGATGCTAACCGCATGATGCTCGCGGCCCTTTGCAAGAGGTGGCGGGACGAGACCCACACCTTCCAGCTCCCTTGTGGTGAATGGGGAATAACTCCCCTGGACATTTATATGCAAGTAGGCTTTCCGTTTCATGGAACAGTTGTTCCTCAAGTCAGCTCTCTGGCTCCCCTCACTTCCACTGATTGGCTACGGCTTGTCGGTGATGTCCCACCTGAGGGTGAATTCCAAGGCCACCAAGTAAAGATGCGATGGTTCTACAACACTTTTGCCTCCGTCATCCCCACCACCGAGCGAGAGGCCCTCCACAAAGCCCGGGCTATGATCACTTATGCCTTCGGGTCCTTCCTTTTTTGCCATGCGAATGAGAGGGTTGATCCTAAGTTTCTTCGTTTAGTCGAGGATCTTCATCATCCCTATAACTGGAACGGGGCTATCTTGACCCGTATCTTCCAAGGTCTGGACAAGACCTGTCGGCATAGCCGGTCCTTCACAGGTTTTTGGCCTGTCGTTGAGGTATCTCTTCTTTCACCTTTCCTGTAGGCTTTCGCCTTCTTTCTCTCTCTGATCATTAGGTGTGCTTTTTGCCCAGACCTGCTTTTATGACCATTTTCCCTATCTCGCGCCGAGGATGCGAGACAATGTTGAACCTTCTTTGTATCGCCACATGTACTGGCACCAGCAAAACCGTCAGCGGAACTCCCGAATTTCTGGGGACAATTGGCGTGCTGACATAGACGGGTTGACTGTTGAGGACGTAAGTATCTTGCTTTCCCTACCCTTCGTGCCGTACTGTAACTAATCGTGGTGACCTCATTTGCTGCAGCTCGCTCGGATGCCGTATGCCAGTTTCCCTCTCTATTATACCCCCCAGCGTGTGGAGGCCTACGACGCTTCATGTCTCCGTATCATGCTTTCCAACGCGGAATCTTTTCAGTGGTATCTGGGGGAGAGGTTGCTTCGGCAGGTCACTGGGGTGGCTCGGGTCCCCTGTTCTGCACCTCCTCCAGCTGCTCGGATCCCGGCTGATGAGAGAGCTGAGGCTCTTGTGGGCCAGCCCGAATTTCGCTTCACGATCCTGGATCGTGATTATGACGAGTGGTATTTGCTGTTCGGCCAGGGGCCTCTGCTTCCTTCGCTTTATGTTCCAGGGGGCCGTCGCAGATATGCTGGAGGCTCGGTGACTGCTCCTTTGATGGATCTTTATCGTCGGGAGCGGGACGAGATGAAGGATGATGATGACTATGTTGGTGACTTGTATCTTTTTTGGGTATTCTGCTTTGTATGGCCTTGTACTTTTGCTTTTGTCTTCTTTTGTATCAAGCTCTTTTGAATTAATATACAATCTTTGACTTGTCTCAAATTCTTTGATGATGTCTGGATGTTTTGACCTTTGACTTGTTCCTTAATGATTTGTGGAAGATGAGACTTCTTAACTGCATGGATGATTACTTGAACGGTTCAGATTGCTTGATTAGGCCTTGTGGGCCCACTTGATGATTAGATCTTGGATTCTGGCCCTTCTTTTGATGATCGAACCTTTGATCTTGCTGCTCCATGACTTGGGTAAGCTTTCCAATGGTTTGGATCCTGATGATTTAGCCCTTGAATGGTTCAGATTGATAGATTCGGCCCTGTGGGCCCACTTGAGACCTTGGCTTTACTTTGAGGCACCTCTTTTGATGATTTGTGGGGCTAAGAAGGCTTCTCATGGTGCAGATGATGGCTTGGACGTCTCAGATTGCTTGACTTGGATTTGTGGGCCCACTTGATGATTAGATCTTGGATTCTGGCCCTTCTTTTGATGATCAGCCCTTTGATCTTGTTGTTTGATGGCTCATGCAGGTTCTTCAATGGTTTAGATCATGATGATCTAATCTTTGAATGACTTGGATTGTTTGTGGCCCCCACTTGACCACCTTTCCTTCTCTTTGACTTGATCAACCATGTTCTGGCTGCATTGCTTCGTGATTGGACCGGTGGGGCACCTTTTATATGATCTTGATCAGCCTCAATCGAAATCTGGAGTAGACCGGAGCCTTGGGCGGCCCACGGAGTGCCATCTGCTGACGTGGACTATCAGCCTCACCTACCAAGAACCCTGGAGCCAATCCCGCGGAGAGAGAGGAACCGCGTCCGTACGGGCGGCCCAGAGTAGGCCGCCCAAGGCTCGCCTCTTGAGCGGCTTGGGCTGGCTCGGGTTCGGACATTCTCTGCTGTCCCTTGCTCTTGTCCCCACATTCTCTGTACTGGACCATTCGATTCCAGCCATGAATCTCTCTTTTGTCTCCTCTTTCTTTTTCTTTTTATCTTTTTCTTACTTGGTCCTTTCTTGGGCAGCCATTGATGATGGCTTGGGGGTCCTTGTGGGAGAGATTGGTGGGTCCCATATTTCAGCAATTGATGAAGGCTTTAAAGATGGTGAGGTGCCCTTGATTGATGGTGGAGATGGGGCATTGAATGGGGTATTGATGATGAATTAAGGGTGGTTGTTGGGAGAGCTTTGAATGGCTCTATTAATGGTGGAATGGCTGTAATTCCAGATTTGGATAGGCCTTTGATTGTGGGAGAAATGGGCGGTATGGATGAGATGGTGAGATGGAACATAGGTGAGGCTATGCATCCCTTGAATGTGGGCCATATGGATGATGTGATTGATGGAGGTGATGGGACCATGATGGACACTGATGGGCTGATCTCATGTCTGGATGGTATGGACGGTTCGGATGATACCTTTGACGGCTTGGATGCTCTTGATGATGGCCGAGATGTGCGGCATACTTGTTTGGGTGGACTTGATGTGATCATTGATGATGTTCCCCTCATGATGGACGGTGTGGATGCCTCGATGATCCCTTTGTGTGGACAGGATGATGACTGGATTTATGATTTCTTGTTGGAGAGGGCCGCAGGTCCAGATTTGACCGTTGATTCTTCGATCGGCGTAGCCAGGACCCTTTTTGATGGTTCGGATGCATTTTTCGATGGTCAGATTGGCCAGGGTGCCACGATGTGTGGTGTGATCTTTACTGGTAGCCCTTTTGATGGGGAGTATCGTCCTTCTCCTGATCGTCGGTCTTTTGCGCACTCTGTTCATGAGGTGGGCGAGTCTTCCCATGCTGCTGAGGTTATGACAGTTTCTGACAATGATGCGACTATATCAGACATAGCCGTTACTGCAGGCAAGTCAGGGGCTGTTGAGTCTGCAGAGGTTCCAGCTTTTCCTTCTCCTTCGCCCGTTGACCTTCCGATCCTTGATGAGCTGTCATTGATTTCTGGGTCTTTTGTTCTGGAGGGGGTACCAGTGAGGACTTGCCAGCTGCTTCCTCGTCCTTCTTGCTCGCCACGACTGCTTGCTTGGCTTGACAGCTTGTCAGCTTATGAGATTCGGGATTTGGAGTCTTATAGCTTCGGCAGTCTGATCCATATGGCTAGAGTTGACATTGATTGGAGGATGCTTGGAGTTGCCTTGATTGACTGGGTCCCTTCGTTGAACTTGTTCGCGTTCAACGATATGGAGATGGGACCTTCTTTGGAGGAGCTTGCACGCTTGATAGGCCTACCCTTGGATTATACTCAGTATTTCTCGTCGAAGACGTCGCCGAAGGCTGTTACACCGCAGAACTGGTTCGGGATCCCCTATCTTGTTCGGCCTGCAGCCACTGGCCAGGATGTTGTAGTGTTCTCCTTGGATTTACTATATGATCTTTTTTCGGGTTTTCGGAGTGTGGCCGATTCTACATTCGCACGGAACGCACTGATGTTCTGCTTGATAGCTGAGGTGCTGTTCTCGAGATGGCGCAGGTCCCAGACTCCTCTGCTTTTTGAGGTGATGAGCCGAGCTATCCGACGGCAGGGGATCATTTCTCTCATCTTGGCCGAGCTGTTCAATAGGCTGACTGACTACGCCCTGGGCCGCACTCGTGTCCTTCGCGGCTATTGTGCCTTTCTTCAGGTATCTTTTCTGCACCTTTTTCTTCTTGCTTTGTTAGGGATTGCTTTGCTCTCGCTGAACTTCTTTTCTTTTTTGTGATCAGGTCTGGCTATGGGAGTGTCTTTCTTTGACCGTTCCTGTACCCCTTCCTGGCATTCCTAGCTCTGACATCATGCGTTATATCGTGGAGTTCCTTCCGCATACAGCTAGGATGAGCGAGCCCTTGTATCGCAGGATGTTTGCTGAACTTCGTGACTGGAATGTTCGTTGGGAGTCATCTTGGCTTTCACTTCCTCCAGTGCTTTGTGATGCACACCGCCTTCCTCTGATGTTGGTAGGCTTTCGATCTTACTTTTCTTACCATCCGGTTCCTGCGGCAGTTTGGATATGAGCAGGATGTTCCTTTTTTCGCTTTCACGGGTATCGGGCGTCGAGCACTTCCCTCTAGGTCCTCTGACTTCAGGACCCGGATTGATTGTTCTTGGGCGAGTTACTTGACTGCTGATTTGCTGGGTTTTGAGCTGCGGACTTTTTCGATGGCGACCGCCTCATATCAGTACTGGGTTGCTGAGCAGTCTTTGTATCGACGTATCCCTTGCTAGCACCAGAATGCTGATGAGGATGAGCAGGATATCCTTGGAGATGCTGGCTCTTCATCTGGTTCATATGAACCCTTTGAGGAGCTCCCGTTTATCGATCCTTGCTTCCTTTTGGCCACTCATGGCCATCTGCTGTCTGAGATCTCTGCACTTCGGTATCATTGTGAGATGATGTCGAGGAGATTGGCTGCCGATCAGAGATTGTCTGATGAGGAGACAGCGATCTGTACCCTTGAGGGCGATGAGGCGCATTACCTACGTATGGAGGTGAGCAGGTTGAGAGAGAGGCTATCTTTTTATAAGTCAGAGGACTTACCTGATGTGGCCGAGGAGGAGGGTAGAGATTGATTGTGTTGGCCACCTGCACATTCCTTTTTTGCATATATGATTGATGATGATGCATTTTTGTATTTTTTGAAAAAGATGATATGATATGTGTAAAAGAAATATGATGCATTTAATTGAAAAAAAAGAAAACTGTTTGAAAATCTACTATGCTATGAGTTGTCTTGTGAGTGAGTGTCTGGATTTTGTGTCGGGATATAGGAATCAGAACTGGGGCTCGGCCAATGCCTTGACCGATGTCTCGAGATTAACTTGCGTGATCCTTTGGTTCCCTTAGAGGTGTAGGCAATGGAAACAGTTGCTTCTTGAGATTATCAGCGTTTGTAGAGCTCTTCGCTCTTGACTGCACTTTTTCTTGTTCTTGAACTGTGACTGCTTGAACCGATTTGGACTGTCTGATTTCTTGGTACCTGCACTTTTAAATTTTTTTTTTCTTTTTCTTTTTGAGCCATTTTTGCCTGCAGCACTCTTTCGAGTTTTCACCACAGCCGGCTTTTTCTCGTCATTTTTTCCCGTGGCGCCCTTTCGGGTTTTCACCACGTCCCGGGTATTTGGTCTTGCCTGCCCCTTGGCAGCTATGCTATTTTTACCCTCGGTGCCCTTTCGGATTTTCACCAAGTCCGCTGTATGCCCACTGTTTTTACTCGGAGCGCCCTTTCGGGTTTTCACTCCGCCCTCTTTGTTTAGGCACACATTTTCTTTTTCTCTTTTTTTTCTCTTTTTTTTAACTGCGGCGGCTAGAGGTCGGGAATCCGTCGTTGCCGGCCGATGGCAGTCTTTCAGCCCTTATCCTAAGTTACGATGATAGAGCTGTCGGTCTTTGCTAAAGACCCCTCTGAGATGAATGGATGGATGACTGTGTTTCTTCTTGGACTGATTTTTTTTCTTGGGTGCCTTGCTTTGGCTTCCCTTTTTCTTTCTCTTTTCTTCTTTTTTTTCTTTTGTATTCTTTTTCTCTCTCTCTTTTTTTTTGTCTTTTCCTTTTAAATCCCTCCCTTTTTTTGTATTTTCCTCTTTTTTAATCCCCTTATTTGAAACACTTGTTGGTGGACGGAAATGATCTTTCAGAGGTCTTAGCTTCGACCTCTTGACTTCAGCTCTATTAAAGTAACTCTTGATAAGGTCAGAATGACTTACCCGTGAAAGGTCTTCACGTTGTCGGCATTGGTTGGCTCAGGAAGATCCACCCCTCTCATGCTGGTGAGTCTGAGGGCGCCTCCGGGAAGTACTTTTCTGATGATCAGTGGCCCGTCCCACGAGGGTTTGAACTTTCCTCTGGGATCCGGGAGGTGCGACGGTAGAATCTTCTTCATGACCATGTCGCCTACCTTGAAACTTCTTTTTCGGACTCTCTTGTTGTAAGCCCGAGCGATTCTTTTCTGATAACACTGGGAATGACTTAGTGCCCGCATGCGCTTTTCATCTGCTAGCTGCAACTGATCGAATCTGGCCCGTTGTCATTCTCCTTCTTCAATTCCGCTTTCGAGTAACACTCGTAGTGATGGTATTTCCACCTCGACTGACAAAACTGCCTCCATTCCATAGGTAAGCTCGAAAGGAGTAACGCCCGTAGTAGACCGTACAGACGTTCGATAGGCCCAAAGTGCATATAGGAGCATATCTGACCAATCTCAATAGGTCACGACCATCTTCTCGAGTATCCTGACGATTGTCTTGTTTGCGGCTTCTACCCCACCATTCATCTGAGGACGGTAGGGGCTTGATCGATGACGTTGGATCTTGAATTTGCTGAGGAAGTCATCCATCTTCTTGTTGACGAACGGGGTCCCATTATCTGTGATGATAGCATTGGGGATTCCATACCGGCATATGATGTTGTTCTTCATGAATTTGATCACCTGAGATGCTGCAATCGTGGTGTAGGAGGCTGCCTCTACCCACTTGGTGAAGTAGTCGACTGCCACAAGTATGTACTCATGACCGTTTGATGCTTTGGGACTGATCTTGCCAATGATGTCGAGCCCTCACATAGAGAAGGGCCAGGGGGTGGTCAGGTTGTATAACTCTGATGATGGGGCATGGATTTGATTCGCATGCTCCTAACACTTGAAGCATTTTCTGACGTGCTGGCAACAGTCTGTCTCCATGGTGAGCTAATAATAGCCGAGTCGTAGAATCTTCTTTGCCATCATATGCCCGTTCATGTGTGGGCCACAGATTCCTTCGTGTACTTCTCCCATGATCTTTGCAGCTTCTGTTTCATCAACGCATCGAAGGAGGATGTGATTATAGGATCGCTTGTAAAGAACTTCGCCATTGATGGTGAATTGGCCGGCCAAACGCTGGATGGTTCGGCGATCTGTTGCTGTTGCTGACTCTGGATACTCCTGGGTTTCGAGATATTGCTTGATGTCGGCATACCAGGGTTTGTCAGGGACAGCTTCGGCTTCTTCTATTTGCAGGCAAAAAGCAGGTTCTTCTTGAATTTCGACTGTGAGCTCCCATTCTGAAGCTCCTTTTGGGATCTCGAGCATTGATGCGAGTATGGCGAGAGCATCGGCAAACTGGTTTTTGGCTCTGGGCATGTATGAGAAGGTGATTTCCTTGAATTCTTCGATCAGATTGTCAAGATACACATGATATGGTATCAACTTCTCGTCCTTGGTTTTCCATTCACCATTGGTCTGATTGATGATAAGCTGTGAGTCTCCAAATACTCGTAGCTTCTTGACGCCCAAGATTATGGTTTCCCTTAAGCCAGCGATGCATGCTTCGTACTCTGCCATGTTGTTGGTGCACTCGAATGCTATGCGCCTCGAGATAGGAATAGGGACATCATCTGGAGAGTAGAGGATTGCTCCAATACCACTCCCTTTAGAATTTGCTGCGCCGTCGAAGAATAACGTCCACTCACCTTTCTTCTTTTCTTCTTCTTCAATAAGCAAGAGATCTTCATCAGGGAAGAATGTCTTGAGCGATTGATAATCCAGGAGGGAGTGGGCGGCAAGATGATCGGCGAGGGCCTGTCCCTTGATTGCCTTCTGAGTGACATAGGTGATGTCGAACTCAGACAGGAGTAGCTGCCATTTAGCTATCCTTCCAGTGAGTGCCGACTTCTCGAACAGGTACTTGAGCGGATCCATGTGAGCGAGGAGGAGAATAGGGAATGCAATCATGTATTGACGGAGTCGCTGAGTTGCCCAGACTAGGGCGAGGCAAGTCTTCTCGATCGGGGAATACCTGGTCTCATAGTCGGTGAACTTTCGACTCAAATAGTATATTGCTTGTTCCTTCTTCCCGGTCTCGTCGTGCTGGCCGAGGACACAGCCAATGGCTTCTGCTGCTACCGAGATGTATTACAATAGTGGTCGTTCGGGAGCGGGCGGCACTGGGACTGGAGGATTCATGAGATATCTCTTGATGCGATCGAAGGCGACTTGGCAATCATTATTCCATTCTTTTGGAACGTTCTTCCGAAGGAGCTTGAAAATGGGCTCACAAATAGGTGTGAGCTGTGCGATGAAGCGACTGATGTATTGAATTCTGCCGAGGAAGCCGTGAATTTCTTTCTCTGTTCTAGGAGGGGGCATCTCGATGATTGCTCTGGTTTTGGTCTCGTCGACCCTGATGCCATCCTCACTCACCATAAAGCGGAGGAGCTTTCCTCCAATTGCACCGAAAACACATTTCTGAGGGTTGAGGCGGAGCTTGTACTTTTCTAATGTGTTGAATAACTTCTTCAGATCTTCAAAGTTTCCTTCAATTGTGCGAGATTTGACGATCATGTCGTCCACATATACTTCAAGCTCTTTGTTCATCATGTCATGGAATAATGCTATCATTGCTCGCTGATATGTTGCTCCTGCGTTCTTCAGACCGAACGGCATCACCCTGTAACAGAAGGTTCCCCAGGGAGTGATGAACGATGTCTTCTCACGATCTTCGATTGCCATCTTGATCTGAATGTAACCTGAGAACCCGTCCATAAATGAGAAGATCTTGTATCCAGCAGTGTTGTCGACCAGAGTGTCGATGTGTGGCAAAGGGAAGTCGTCTTTAGGACTGGCTTTGTTGAGATCTCGGAAGTCGATTCACATTCGAACCTTGCCATCCTTCTTTGGTACTGGTACGATGTTCGCGAGCCATTCAGGGTAGTTGGAGACTACCAAGAATCCTGCGTTGTACTGCTTGATGACTTCATCTCGGACTTCAGAGCCCATTCTGGCTTCATTCTTCGGAGTTTCTGCTTCACTGGCTTCATATCTGCCTTGGTTGGCAGATGGTGTACAACGAGCTCTTCATCGAGCCCCGGCATGTCTTCATATGAGAACGCGAAGTTGGACAATCTTGGAGCTAGGAACTCTATCATTTTCTGTTTCGTCTCAGGTGGCAACGATTTTCCAATGCGCACTTCCCTAGGGATCTCAGGTGTCCCCAAGTTTACTATCTCGAAATCATCGGCTACAACATTGGCTTTAGATTCGAACTTTTTGAGGAGATCCTCTAGTTCGAGAGCCGGATCATCATCTTCCTCATCCCGAGCTTCATCTAGACCCATGAGTTCGAAGTCTAATTCGATGTCGAAATCATATGATTCGACTTCAAACTCATGTGACTCTTTAGACGAACTTGGCACACTATTGAATGCAGGAAAAGAAATGTTTTTTGGTTTTTGAGATTTTTCTGAAATGGAAATGCTAGATGTTTTTGGCTTTTGAAAGTTTTTTATTTTTTTGGATTTTCGAAATTCATGGGACTTTGAACAAGTAGGCATTGCAGACCATGACTGAGCCCAACTTGTTCCAAAGTTCCGGTCGCTGCTTAAACAGGCATTTTTTTTGGAAGCCAGAGCCCTCAGATGGCTCTTTAGCTGATTCAAAAGTTAGGAGAACGGATGACCATTTAGGACCCCACACTTCCTCCCCTGAAGAGGTGGGGGTTGATGCTTTGGGCGAAGAATTCATGGTCTGGCCCAATGACCATGACTTCTCGTTGGTCGGGTTCGAGATCTGAGTCGCACTCAGTCCCTCCCGGGTCACTTACCTCGCATTGCAGCTCGTCTGGTTCTACGGCTAGCCATAAGTTTGGAATCTGGACATCAGACGAATCTAGGGCTGGCCATTTCCCTTTCTCGGTCCAATGGATGGGCTGCTTCTGCCCCTAGCTGGTTGATGTTGATTCTGCAGAGATGGGCAAGTCGTGCCCCTTGCTGATTGATGCTGAGATGGGCAAGTTGTGCCCCCGGCTGGCTGAAATTGAGGTGGGCAGGTTGTGCCCCTGGTTGATTGATGCTGAAGTGGGCAGGTTGTGCCCCTGGTTGGGAGCAGGTGTCAGAGTAACCTGATCCTGAAGCTGCTGTATTTGACTTCCTTCTTCATCTCCTTCTTCTTCTGGAGGCTTAGACGGTTCGAAAATTTGATCCCATCGAATAGGGGGCCATGTGGCCCAAACTAGGCTCATCGGGAGGCCTTTGTGTAGTGTAGTCGGTTAATTCCCTCCTGGATCTTTGCAAGGTTCTCCTGGCTTGACGAATTGGATGGGCGAGCACCGAAATTTCTTCCTTCCTTTGTCCATGAAGATTGACCTGTATCCGAGTCCCCATTTGCGTTGGTTATATATCAGCGGTACCTTTCTGGACTTGAAGTGATTCTTCATTCGGTATTTGAGGCTTAGACGTTCTGCCGGCGAAAAGACATAGTCCACCCTTATCGATTCTGGATTGGCGATAGAGTTCACAGTCTCGAATTCGAAACTGTGAAACGGGATGTCTTCTTCAGAGTGCTGGATATCGATGACTGGGATGTCTGGTTCAGTGGCAGCAACATTGGAAAGAATGATGAACTCCTTCTCTGCATGGATAGAGATCACTTGATTTCCACAGATGTACTTCACTCGTTGATGCAGGGTTGATGGCACAGCTCCAACCTTGTGCAGCCATGGTCGCTCGAGCAACATGTTGAAAGAGGCTGATATATCCAGGATTTGGAATGTGATGGTAGAGATTTCTGGACCTATCTGTACCTTTATGTCGGCCTCCCCTTCCACTGATCTATGGGTGTTGTCGAATGCTCTGACGCATATGGTGCTCGGTCGAAATGAAGAAGGGCTGATTCCCAGACGTTCCGCGGTCTTGAGCGGGCAGACGTTTAAGCTTGAGCCATTATCGATAAGGACCAGTGGGACGCAGAGGTCTTTATATCGTAAGGCTATGTTGAGGGATTGCCCATGATCCCGTCCTTCTGGTGGTAACTCATTATCTGTGAAGGTGATGGCGCGCGGAGCCAGGAGTTGTCCAATCATCAAAGCTATCATTTCTGGTGCCGTATCAGGGGAGACTTGAGCATCATTCAAGGTCTTGGCAAATATTTCTCGGTGTCTGCGAGATGTACAGAGTAACTCCCATACTGAGATTTGTGCAGGGATTGACTTGAGCTAAGTCGCCACATCGTATGCGGCTTCATTTTTGTTACCGAGACCTGAAAGAGCGCCTTTGGGATCTCCTCTGTTCTGATTATCTCTTCGGATGCAACGCCCATTGGGATTCACGTTTCCCACTTCCGCACATTCTGGATAGTGCCATGGGACCTCTTTATAACTTTCCTCACCTTTGCCTTCTAGGATCACCGGTTCTTGCGACGGTGCTGGTGTGGGTACCAGGTCTTCCTCGTATGGACCTTTTGCCTTGAGGACTACATTGTTGCCTGTGCTGAAGGGGTAATATCGAGGCTTGTCTTCATAGATCACGTAAGGTTGCGGTCCTGGCTTGACCGTTCCTGGAGCAGGAGGCCCCCCATGGGATGAATACTGGTCCTCTTGATATGGCAGAAGGTTTCTCTGTTCGTCTCAGCTGTCGTAGTGTGATTGACACGCCCCCGGGATTTGCTCCTTGCAATATGACCAGCTCAACTGGAGGAGCTCCTTCTAAGACAATGGGCTCTTGCTACTGATGAGTATAATCCTTCCCTCGTGGATTGGATTGTTCTTGAATTGGGGTTGCCCCTTGCAAGATGACAGGTTCGTATGTGGGCTCGATGTATGATTGTGCTCCTTCCAGGACGACTGGTTCCCAGCATGAATGGTTGTAAGGTGCCCCTTGCACAACTGGTACATCATATGGAAGTGCTCCTTCGAGTACTACTGGCTCAGAGACTGAAGGAGGGAAGGGACTTGCCCCTTGCATGATCGGAGGAGGATTTGTTGGCCCATAAGTGTAGGCATGAATGGATTGGATGGGGGAGAAGAAGCGATCGAGATGGTCCCCTTCTTCTATACTATTGACTGCAGGGCCACGAGATGAACTGGGGTCCGTTGGGTGCTGAGGCAGAGGATTCTGAAGGATGTTGGTGGAAGCTGCTGGAGAAGTTTCAGGAACCGAGATGACGATCTTGCGGTCATCAATTAGGTCTTGTATGGCATTCTTCAAGGTATAGCATCGATCAGTGGTATGGCCACGCCCTTGATGATAGGCACAATACTCATTTTCTCGGTAGTTCGGTGGCAGAGGATGAGGCGGAGGCCGAGGTGCCATTAGAGTAAGCAACTGCTTCTGCACCAGCGTAGCCATGACTTGACTGAGTGGCTGAGAGAGGGGAGTAAATTTCCTGAACTCCCTGTAGTTTTGCCTATTTTGATATGAGTATTGACCGTTTCCTCTGAACTGCTGCTGTTGTCGAGGTGGTTGAGGCTGTACCGCTGAGGCTGATGCTGAACTGGATTCTGCTGATACTGTTGACGTCCCTGTGGGGGAGCATGTTGATTTCCTTAAGCAGTGGTGTTGATGTTGTTTACCTCTGTTAGGCGGGGAGGAGAACCACCGCGGTTTCCATTCCCGTGCCCGATAGGTCTTCCTTCCACTCTGTTCCTTTTGATTGGAGTGGCTTGATGAGGCCATGGGAAGATTGTCCCGGCACGGATTCCTGCTTCGACTTGCTCTCTATCACGGATCAATTGTGAGAAATTCGCATATGGATGCGAGATGAGATACCCGGATATGCCTGGATATGTTGAATGAACAATCATGGAGATTTGTTCTTCGTCGTCGATAGGCGTTCGCATTCGAGCTGCCATAGCTCGCCAACGTCCCACGTAAGCTGATAGTGTCTCATCACTCTTTTGCCTGAGAGCTGCGAGGTCGGCTCTTCTGGGTGCCATGTTGAGATTGTACGCGAATCTATCGACGAAAGCCTGGGAAAGTTGTTCCCATGTCCTGAAGCGGTGGCAGTCCAATGAAGTGTACCAATCTAGGGCATCACCCTTTAGAGATTTTTGAAACAAGCGAATGAGGGCCCCTTCATTTCCTGAGATTGCACTCAGCTCTCCACAGAAGGCCTTGAGATGTGCTGTGGGACAACCGCTGCCATCGTATCTTTTGAATTTTGGAACCTCAAAGTTTTGAGGTACTTGAGCATCTGGGAAGGGACACAAGTCTCTGAACTTGGTCGAAGGTAAGTCGATTCCTTGCTGTCGCTGAAGCTGATTTTGCAAGATCTGGAACTGCTCCCGCAACTCGTCCAGTCCTGAGTGATCTGTTCGAGCGACTGGTGCCTCCTGGAGTAAGGCACGTTCTTCTTCGGCATAGTGGTCGATGTCCTCGACCCTATGGGCTTGCTGAAAAGCAACCACGGATTGCTGAACTTGATTTGATGACTGAACTGGATTCTGATGAACTTGTGCTTGAGAGAATTGTAATTGAATTGGAGACTGTACTGAAGGTTGGACTGGAACTTGCTGGAAATTAACTGGAGTTTGCTGAATTGAAGATTGCTGGAAATTAACTGAATTTTGCTGAATTGAAGATTGCTGGAAATTAACTGGAATCCCATCGGCGGGGATGTGCTGGAATTGAAAAGTGCTCCTATTTGCAAGAGGCTGAGATGCTGGGAAGTGACCCCCTTGTTGGGTATTCGCCACTGTCCGCTGATTGATGTGGGCTTGACATTGACCCCCATTGTGGGCATTCGCCAGCGCTATCCCTGTTGCTGGAAATTGAATTGAAATCCCCTCGGCGGGGATGTGCTGAAATTGAAAAGGTGTCCCATCGGCGGGGACATGCTGAAACCTACTGAGATTATTGTTTGCAAGATTGACTGGAAGCTGACTGGATGTTCCTGCAACGGAAGTGCTCTGAGATGGCCTTATCGTCGCAGGAAGATATTGAGAAGGATGCCCCATAGCGAAGGGCTGAGATGGCTGCTGTCGGTAGTCTTGGGTAGACTCTGATGGTTGCGCTTGATTTGAACTGGAGGTCGGAAGGACCCGGCATGGCTGCTGAGATTACTGAACTGGGCCAACCTGATTGTTGGCTGCTGCGGTGGCTTGTGCTTGCATGAATTGCAAGAGCATTTCTTGCATTGCTCTCACTCCTTGTACTAATTCCTGTATGATTGGCGTATTATCAATGGGCTGTTGCGCTAGAAGTTGCGCTTCGGTCATCTCAAGAGCGGGAAGGAGATGAGTTTCTTCTTCGTGGTCGGACATGGCTTGCTGAGCCCGAGTGCAAATTATGCTGCGGAAGGGAAGTTGTTTCCGAACACTTTGAGCCCGAGGAGGCGCAATGGTGAGGACTATACTCTTTTTGGGTTTTAGGATTTTCTATATTTTTTTGGTTTTGGGATTTTCTGTTTTTTTTTTGTTTGTTTTGGGTAGAATGTTATGCAGATGAGATTGTATGAGGCTTAGTGACTTTCAAGTACAGGAAGGATTCTGTTTTTCAAGTCGGATCACGACTAGTGGGACTAGCTCATCCCCAGCAGAGTCGCCATTCTGTGGACCCTCGCCGTTTCCGCGCTCCCAAACGACGACGTTCTCGTCCCTTCCCCTTTTCGGGAAAAGAAGGAGAGGATGATGCGTGAGTGCGAAATCGCCGTTTGTGCCACTGGCTTGCCTCATTCTCGAGGGCTTTATTTGGTTGTCGTGTTAAGCTGAATGTGTTTAAATGAGTTTATATAAGACCAGAGTCGCCACTAGCCAGTTACTTCGAATCTACAGTCGGCTAGACCCCGTAGAAACGTTAGAAAAGGGGATCCGAAGATCATTTCCTCTAAAATGACTCCTTTTGATCTGCGGCCAGAGATTCGAGGTAAGGGATCATGGTTACAGGGTGGGAAGAGGTTAAGCACCCCACACATTGCCCGTACCGAAGTACGGTCTCTACTTCACATAATCGAACTAATACTTGAAAGTCTGTTTTAATCCTCGTACATTCTCATAGATGACATGATGCATAAATGCGGGGCTGAACAGTAAGAGTTTCTGATGGGCAGGTTCCAACAACGGGCAAGCCCAGAGCATACGCTCGAACTGACAGGTGCTTAATTTAAGACGTATGCAGTGTGCTTGAATAATCAAGGTGCTTTGTAGTGAAGCATGAATGCAGGTCTGAACAGTAAGAGTTTCTGATGGGCAGGTTCCAACAACGGGCAAGCCCAGAGCATACGCTCGAACTGACAGGTGCTTAATTTAAGACATATGCAGTGCGCTTGAAGAATCAAGGTGCTTGCAGTGAAGCAGGGGGGTTGGAAGAAAAGTAAATGTTGCACTTATGCTAGATGCAAATGAGATGATGCTGGAAAAAGAATAGCTGGATGGACAGAGGTGTCGCAAGGATTGGCTTTTTGTGGCTGGATCAAGACTTGGGTGGCTTGGGAGACTTGGACCAGTGGTCAGGCTGGGCTCGACCAGGGCTTGGCTCTCCTCACTCGGGCTCTCCTTGGTGGAGGAATGGGCTAAGGGGTGGAGAAGGGCACTCGAACGAACGGACTCTCTTTGGCCGCGTGGTCTGTTGAAATGAGAAGGGGAGGGGGGTATTTATAGCAGCGAGCAGTGGCAGAGCTCGTAATTTATTTTGGGTGGCCTGCTATGGGCCGCCCGTACGACCGTTCCTCGATTTCCAGCGAGGTACGGTCGCACCCTCGGGGCTGCTGCTTGACTCGCTGGGTCGACTCAGTGAGTTGACTTAGCGAGTCGACTCGGTGGTTTGACTCGGCGGTTTGACTCGGTGTTTTGACTCGACGAGTTGACTCAGCGGGTTGACTCAGTGGGTTAACTCAGTGAGTTTGACTTTTTTGAGATTTTTTTGACTAGCTTTTCTTATGGGGGGTTTTTTCAGGCTGATGTTTAGGACTGGGTTGACTGGGTTCAGGCTTGAACTGGGCTATGGAATGGGGCTTACAAGGGTGAGTTTAGCTGAGTTTGGACTTGGGATTTGGGGGTACGGTCCTCCATTCATCCAGCTATCTCTACCAACAGTGTAGCCGAAGGTGGGGTGCCTACAGAAGTCGAGCCATGTCTCTGGAATGGGAACATGACTCATCCAGTTCTAATGCATTATTTACCTCAAATCAACTTATTAATGAATTGATGTAGCCTTTCTATTAGAGTTGTACACGAGCCAAGCTAGCTCGGTTAGCTCGCTCGAACCAGCTCGATTTGCCTTGATTTGAAGGTTGGGTTCGAATCAAGCCAAGCCATTTTTCCAAGCTTGAAATGATTTTCAAGCCGAGCTCAAGCTAACCCGAGCTCAATTCAGCTCAACTCGAAGTTCGGCTCGATTGAAGCTCGATTCAGCTCAACTCGGCTGACTCAGTTGGAAAAGTACGTGTTTTAGTCCCAGAAGTGAAATTCTCTATAAAAGTAAGTGGAGGGTGTCAATGGGCATTGGGCTGCCTTTGTGCCCGATTTTAAACAATTTTAAGCTGGGCTTTTTGGCTAAGCCTATTTAATTTTTTGTTTTTTCCAAGCTTGAACACAACTTGAATTGGGCTCAAACTTGTCTCGAAAGCTCAGTCGAGCCAGCTTGAATATGTTAGTCCAGCTCGAAGGCCGAGCCAAGCCGAACACGAGCCAGGGTGGTCATTAAACGAGCCTAGCTCGAATAAGGCAAAGCTTGGCTCGACTCAGCTCATGCACAGCTCTATTCTTTTTTTTCTTTTTTTGGATTAGTTCACACACCTCATTGTTAGTACACCCACCCATCCCTGTTAGTTACATCACAATGTTAGCCAACCCCTCTATGGGAATCGATGCCATGACCTCAATGTTGAAACCAGGCTCCCCCCCCCCCCCCCCCCCCCCCCCCGCGCCCGAAAATGGGATACCTGAGCCATAGAAAATAATGAACATCCCCTTGAAAAACTCCATAGTTGCGTGGGGTGCATCTTAGGATTTTTGGGGCAAATAAACATTACCAAAGCCTCACGATGGGCTTTTTAGAATTTTTAATGGTGGGCACTCTCAATCAGCACTGTTTCCAGTGGTATGGTCCATTTGAGATTTGAATTTGCATAATTTTAGTAGACCATCCTAAAATGGGCCGGAGAAATGGATGGATATACAAAATACTATCCATGTGGGCCACACGGTAGGGGTAACACCCATTAAGCTGTTCACCGAGTAACACCTAATTTGCTCCCCACACCGTTGATGTATCTGTTTATCATTGCCATTTAGATCCGTGTAGGGCACACCGTGATGTATCTATTTATCCATGTACTTTGTCCCTTTTTTCATATGAAGGCAGATCCAATGGTCAAATAGACGTCACAAAATAGTAAGCTTGGATCTGCTTTATTATCATTTTTGGGCTCATACCTTGAAATGATCTAAGAAAAGGGAAAGAGAAATCCACCTAGTGTATCTATTTTGCCAGCTCAATTGGATATGAGAAATCTAGTCTATCAATTTTGCCGGCTCAATTTAGGATATAAGCCCAAGAATGAAACAAAATCTAAAACTTAAGTGGGCCACAACATGGGAAGGAAAGTGCCTACTACCGCTAAAACCTTCCTAGGGTCCACGTAATAATGTTTATATGCCATTCAAACCATTTATAAAGTTATTCCTATTGGCATGAACTGAAAACATTAATAAAAATAAGAAAAAACCAATGAGTGTTTGAACAATGGATGATCAATCACTACTTTTTTCTGTCATTTGGCCCACTTAAATTTTGGATATGCCTTATTTTTTCGCTCATATCCTAACATGATCTGTTAAAACAGATAAACGAGGTGGATTTCTCACAAACATCATGGTGGCCCCACCCAGAGATCACGCAATCCACGTCCAACCAGCAAACAACACACAATCTCCGAATATTTCTCAGTGCAGTTAGATGAATTCATCATTTTAACTAACCAATGGTTATTTTAACTAAGTTCTGTTATAAACGTTTCTATTTAAATCAATACTATCCTTTCATGGGAAAAATCATTATCAAACAATTGAAAAGTCTTTATGGTATCAGAGCCGTAGAGAATTTTTCTTTTTCTCTCTTCCTTGGCCCTCTATACCGATCGAATACAATCGGTTTTCCGGTTGTATTATATACAACATCATACAACATCATGGTGGCCCCTAACGCCAATTGGTTGGACACACTGATACTAGTTGTGTTTGAGCATTTTAATAGATGATTGAAATAAAAACCATCCAATTGTTTAAGTAAAACAAACCATCCATTCAGTTATATGGCTCAAGTGGTAGACTGAGTGAAGATAACTTCATTTCAACATTGAGGTCATGGTACCGTGTGAATCGATCCCATGACCTCAGTGTTAAATTGAGGCTATCTTCACTAAGTCTACCACTTTAGCTATCAACCTGGGTGTTGCTTGTAAATACTCAATGAAACTTGATCAGTCACATTGCGGATGATCAATGGCTACGATGCAACCCTACGTTGATGCCTGGGGCCCACCAAGGTGTTTGTATGACACTTTACCTATCCAACAAGGTCATCCCACCATAAAGATGCGACGATGCAAATATCAAGTAGAAAACTCCACATTCACATGGGGTGCATATAATGGTTAGATTGACCCCGAATTTTGGGCGTCCCATTTTCCTGATGGGACAACCTTACTGGACAGGTGAGATTTAATACAAAACCATGGTAGACCCCACATGCCAACTAGTCGGAGTGTGTGAACGGTCCAAATTGTGAACCACAGTTTAAATGGATCATAACTTATGGATTAATGATTTAATTACTTATCTAATTGGTGGACGTTTAATAGATAGTTGAAATGAAAACCATATTTACAACAAGTGACCCAAAACCATAACAGATATGATATGGGGTACATATCATTAGCGTAACTATTAGAAAATACATACGGTTAATCATATAGATACATATAGACTGTCATACATGTAAATATGCATGCATATGTATCATGTATATATGTTTTCATGGCCTCACTACACATGGAGACAACATCTCTAATAAGATTGGCATTTGCTCCCCTGTTTTGGGCCAAAAATGAATATATGGATGGATAAAAAATGAGTGGCTAAAGCTTCTCTATCTCTCACCCATCCATTTGTTTTGTACTATTGATGAATGAGTTGGCCTTAATTTTCAGCCAAAGCAAGTTTGGCCAGTGGGTGGACCACTTGAATAATGTACGTGCGACATTAGCATGTAATCTGGTGTATAAATGGGCATAATGCCGGAAAAAAAGTTGTTAAATAAACAGCCCCCACAAGTGGTTCAAAATCCAGTGATGGGACCTTCATATGACTAAAAATACCCTCGCACGTTTATGAGCTCCAAATAATAAGCACATCATTCTAATCATATATATGTGGGAAAAGGTACTATGCGCTCGACCTCATGGGAAGTCCCCATGAGGTCGAGCTATGTGGGCCCCACTGTGATGTGTGATGGGCATCCACACCATCAGTCAGATGCAACATTCCGTGCTGGGCTATGGGCCTAAAAATAGGCCAATCCATGACTTGGGTGGGCCACACCAGTTAAGAGTGGATATCCACCCATTGAATCCTTTATGATCGTTTATAGGATCCACTGAAATGTTGTTAAGAAATCCAGTCCATCCATTGTGCGTGTCCCACTTAAACAAGAGGTCACACAAAGTTTCAATCGTATCCAAAACTCAGGTGGGCCCCAACAAGTGCTTTTAGATGTTGTAGGCATGATTTTACACTGTTTCAGTTGGTATGGCCCACTTGAGTTCCGGATACAGATGATTTTTTGGATTTCCCGTAAACAATAGGGGACCCACCAAATGCATGGTGTGGATGCCCATCACACATCACAGTGGGGCCCACACAGCCTTTTCCCTATTTTATACAATGGCTGGATATTCACCTATTATATATATATATATCTCCAGACCCTTGTTCTGTTGTGCCCCGCTGTGAGTGGGTCATGCCCCAAAAATCTCATCAACAAGACCATCCATGACAATTTTTGAGACAGCCCTACCACAGTGTTCTGCAACAGACCAATGTTCTACATTACAAGTTTACAACCATGGCCCCAAATTCTCCAAACTGAGAACCCAGGCCAAAAACGTCTATCAACTAGATCGCTAGGATTATGCAATCAAATGCAAAACATTCATGTAGCATCACCAAACCCCAACTTACTGATCATACGAGTATAAAATACGCTCCAAGGAGACAAAGCTACCCTTACAGTAAACTTCAGTATGTGTCGGGACTAAAGCTCTATCATCGTCTGAATATTCAGATATTAACATCCGAGCATTTGATGATAATGCCTTTGCCAAGATCAATAGCCGCTCACGAAGAAGACCCAATGATATGTCGATGGATTTAGACTCCGATGCAGAATCCTTCTTCATGTCGCAGACAGCTTTCTGAGGAGCCACCAAAACCAAAGACTCAAGTACAATAGCCTTCTCTAGGAAAAATTTCACCAACTGCATTTCATCCTTGAGCCCTCTAAAACCATTCATTTTTATCTCCTTCAGATGATCAAACACAATCTCCGGAGTGTCCTCTGCTGGCAGTCCCTCGCACTGGTAGTCTCTTTGAGAGGGGTCCTCGACGGCTGACGGAAGCTTCAAATTCACATTGAAAACAAAGAGAGCATAAATAAGCAGCTCTGAGAGAATATAGATGGTGTTCAAAATGAGATATGCTAAACTGAAAAGCACATCCTGGCCATGCATCAGGTGTGCCCCATGATGCTTTGATGAAATCGAAGCCCTGAAGTGGTGATCGATGTTGCAGGACTGCCCACCTGATGAATTGATTGGCCTGATTTTGCACCAGGTCAATCTATAAGTAAAGCCCTTCTCATTTATGGCTAGGATGTCAGCTGAAGCTCTTCCAAGAAATTAAATGAGAACTGAAATTACAGTGGGAGCATATGTAGACCTACTTCAATGAAAAGCTTCTCTAGACAAGGGCATGGACAATTTTTGAAGAAGCTATAGGTGCAGGCCAGATAGCTACCACCAGACCAATCCATCAATAGCTGCAATTCTTGCAAATTGTGGAATGTAATAGGCAAATCTTCGGGTGTGAATCCCTCTGCTAAATCTACATGCTGTGCAGATCAAAAGAAAGACTAGTAACATAAAAGTGACATTATTAAAGAGTTGTACCATGCCTAACACATCTCTCTCTAGGCACCATACATCAGGTGGGTCCCATTGCATAGATGACCCAAAAATTTCAGAACAGTCCACTCATTAGCATATCTCTCTCTCTCTCTAGCCCAACTTACGGTCCAACAGACTGATTTTCAGCCAGGCCATCTGCAAGGTGGGGCCCACCTGATGTGAATCAATATCCTACAAATGCATGTAGAGGCTTCTGTGGCACAAATCAAAACTGTTAATAATTTCATAGAAGATTAGGAATGAACATATACCTCAAGTGAAAGGTAACACAATGTCAGAGTCTTAACATGTTCAAGATGGTGCAGAACAGTCATCCAATCATGCCTATGTACGCGAAGCTCCCTACATATACCATTAACAAGGACATCCACCAAACTCGAAATGTTCTTGAAATACATATGAATAAAATTACCATAGAAACGGAATGACAGGAGGTTTGGAGCAAAAATCTCAATCTCATCGGCATCCCAACAGTCGACCACTGTCAAGCTCTTAAGTGGCAGATCAGGAATGGAAACCTTGATGCGAGTCAGACCATGACAATCACTTAAACTCAATTCCTCCAGAAGTAGGCAATTTGAAAGCATGCTTTCAAACAGGGCATCTGTAACTGTGACATTGCTTAGGTGGAGCATTTTGAGGTTGTGGCAACCTTTGAAATTTAATGGTGGGAAGAAATAGCAGCGACTCAAATTTAAATGGGTTATAGAATCACTACTAAAGATAGAGTTAAGCAATTTACAAGGCTTACTTCCCTCAATTGGTTTGGATGCCCTAAAATATACGGTTCGACAGAAGTCAATATCAAGCTCCTTAACTCGTTTTGCTATTACGAATTCGACCCATTTCTCAGCATCTGACAGATATCGATCCCCTCTATTGAATGACAGCCGAAACATCTGGATCTCCTTGGCTTTGTGGAGTTGTAGATATTGGTTGACAGTAGCCACGAATTCTTCTTGGGTTTGGCCAGTCGCAAATTCCCCACCAAAGTCCAGAGCAGTGGAATAAGCCCAGATGGGTTTCCACAAGTTTCTCCATCTCCTTGACAGAATGCTTGTTCTTACTATGAATTTCATCGGCATCAAGGAAAGGATGTGATGAAGAACAGCATCGGGTAGTTGGCTGATTCTGTCATTGGTTTCTTCCATGGCTTTCTTCTTCTTCTGAAACTGATGCCTACTCAATCCACAGGAACGATGCTCCATTTAAGTTCCTCTTACTTTCGTCATAATCAGATGGTGTGGATTGAACTAGTTCGGTCCAATTGGAGGTGGGGTTTGACGATCCAGTGCTCAATCAGATTGATTTGTAAAGGAAGAAGTTGTCGAAATTGAATGCTTACCAAAATCTTATTCAATCGCGCTGTGAAGATCAACGGTCCTGATGCAACCGTGAATTCCTGGCAATGGAGTCGGGAGGAGAGAAGCGGAGGAGAGAAAAAGCCCTAAATCCCTGCGTGCTGATGAAAAAAAACATATAAAGAGAACGTTTAAAACCCTCGTGGATCCGAGGTGGGTGGGATCCCTGACCGTGGGGCCCACCTTGATGGATGTTCCTTGTATCCACGCCGTCCATCTGCTTTTAAAACTTAATTTAGTGCATGATACCAAAAATGAAGAAGATCAAAATCTAAGGTGGACCACAATACAGGAAACTATGGTAATTGATCATTAAAAACTTCTGATGGGCCCCAAATTTTTGGATCAAGTTGATATTCGTTGTGGTCACGGCCTTTGTGACCTTATCAACAAGTTAGATGGGAAATAAACATTCTAGTAATCCCATTAAGTTTTTAACGGTGGGGATTCAATGAAGACTGTTTCCTGTAGTATGGTACACCCAAGAGTTGGATCTGGTTCATTTTTTGGATCCTGCCGAGCTTTCAAAATGGATGAATCGTGTCGTTGGGACCCACAGTTAGCGATCCACCCACCTTGTGGATTCGGGGATCCACCCAAACCGCTCCTGTCGATAGGCCGGCCATATCGAAAGTTTCAACGGTAGGGCTCATTGTGGCCACTGATTCCTGTTGTGTGGTCCACTCGAATCTTCGATCTGTATCCTTTTTGGTATCCCATCCTAAAATGAACGGCTTTGATAAAAACAGATATATCACGGTGGGATCCAGAAAAGCTCTGACAAGTACCGATAGGGCCACCTTGATGTATCTTTTTTATCCACGCCATTCATCCATTTTCTCATATCATTTTAAGGTACGAGCCCAAAAGTAGGCGGATCCAATGCTCAAGTGGATCACACCAGACATGACCTTGTATTTAATGCAACCAAGCTCACTATTCGGTGTGGTCCACTTGAGCCTTGGATCTGCCTATTTTGGAATCATACCTTAAAATGATATGAGAAGATGGATGGACGGCGTGGATAAACAGGTACATCACAGGCTACGGCTTATTGTCTGGGTCTTTGGGCTCCCTCTCACCCACCAATAATTCACTTGTTGTACTGCATGTGGGCCCACCTTGGTGTTTATATGACATCTCACCCATCCAACAAGGTCATCCCACCTTAAAGATGGCCCAGCACCACACAGGAACCAATGAACTACCATCCAAAAAACTGAACATTCACATGTGGCACATCAAACGGTTGGATTAACCTGATTTTTGAGGCATCCCATTGACCTTGCTGGAGTAGCGAGATGTAACACAAGCCTAATAGTGGGCCACTGGCCAACTAGTTAGACATATAAGTAGTTGTGTGCAAGCATTTCTCTTAAATAATTAAGTTCAAATTATAGGGATTTTTATTAAAACGGCCCAAGGCTTTGTGCTTTGGATGTGTTTAGCTCAACTCTAAATGCTCATGTTTCATCATGCTAATATCATTTTCTTTTTCATTTTTCCTGAAATGAAATTGCCCCACATACCAAGTACTAGCCTTCTAGTGCAAGAAAAGAAAAATAGATGCCCACCATGATCTTGGCATGGACTGTCAAGCATTGATTGGGCCCATTGTAAGAGAGATCTAATCTGTTCATTTTCTTCATGACCCATAATTTCAATAGGAAATGACTAATTTCAGCCTAATTTGAGCTCTTTGAAACCCACGACAACCAATAACGATTTCCGTTCAACCCCAACTCTTTCTTGTAGTGTGATCCATCTTTTCTATGG
This sequence comes from Liriodendron chinense, assembly GCA_003013855.2. Classification (NCBI taxonomy): domain Eukaryota; kingdom Viridiplantae; phylum Streptophyta; class Magnoliopsida; order Magnoliales; family Magnoliaceae; genus Liriodendron; species Liriodendron chinense. The sequence goes on along the minus strand of ML058567.1, from coordinate 613,858 downwards.
ATGCGCCTCATTCTTAGGCATGTGACCTTAAATTAATTCCGAATCCAATGAACTGAGTGGATTTGACGCATACCCCACAGTGGGCCTCACGGATGGTGTCCGATGATCGTATGGTAAGACAAGCATGTTAAGAAACCCCATTCTACCTTTTGTACTTTTTTCAGAGAGCTTCTTCTTCCTTCATAACTTCCTCTGTGAGACCCACTACTACTTTTCGATCAACTCCAGTGTCCAACGTTCAAGTCTCCGGCCTTACATTCTTAGTAGAGCTGAGCACAAATCGAGCGGGCTTGGTTAGCTCACTCGATTCAGCTTGGTGTGTGTGTGTATATATATATATATATATATATATATATATATATATATATATATATATATATATATATAAACCCTAACTTCCCCACTGCCCGACTATTCGTCTGGCCATTGCTGCCCGGCCACCCACCAGCCACCGCTCATCTCTCTCTCTCTCTCTCTCTCTCTAGTCTAACTCTGACTAGTCACTGCTACAGTCCTAGCACCCTACCCTACCCGGCCACTGCCTCAGTCCGAGTGCCCTAACCTGCCAGGCTGGCAGCCACTATTGCAGTCGCTGCTCGGCTGACGACCCTCAACAACTGCCCAACGTCCGACCAGTCACTCCATCAATTTTTGCCCTAAGCTCGACTCTCAGCTCGAATTCAGCTTGAAAGGCTCAAGCTCGAACTTGGCTCGAAGCTCAGACGAGCTAGCTCGAACATAAAAGTCCAGCTCAATGGCCGAGACAAGCCGAACACGAGCCAGACTACTCAGTCATCGAGCCTAGCTCAAACATGGCTAAGCTCGGCTCGTGCTCAGCTCTATTTCTTAGACATTATTTACTTCAATTTTTTCCTGCTTTGAAGTTTCCTTGACAAAATCCACCAGTATGCTCTTATATTCTATTCTTCAGTAGACTATTCTCTTGCATTTCATTCTCAAACATGGGAGTCGGGGCACATTCCTCCCCATCGGCAAGGAATTGAGTTAGGTGCACATTCCTCTCCTTAACATACGACAACCACAACCCTTAACACATAATATCCAAGACCCTTAATACATGACAATCCTGACCTTTAACACATGAATCTCTCCTAACCTACCATAAACTATGGGATTTTTGTTACTCCGTGTGCCCATATGTCAGTATAGCAAGCCTATGCAAGATCCAAGTAATAACATTTATTTTCATGTAATTCCTCTCAAATCAACAATAAATATATACATTAAAATACACCACTGGTATTTGAAAATGAGGAGTTACCTCCTATCATTTTTCATGACAGGGTGCATAATTTGAAGCCAAAACTTCATGGGGCCCACCATGATATATATGTTATATCCACACCACCCATTCGTTATTACATATCTTTTAGGATATGTTGAAATATTTTAAATAAAATATATTTTTTGGTTAAAAAGTATTTTGAAAAACAATTTTTGTTTTTGTCCCATATTGGATGGGAGAAAGATTTTTTACCTCTTTATAAGTAGGGTGTTGTACACCTTACTTATTTATGGTGGAAGAGAGAAAGCACTGGAACATCACGCACGGGCACGAGCTGGTCTCGCGCTCAGGCACGGGCTCAGGCTAGGTGCGAGGGTGTGGGCATGTGAGGAAGTGTGGTTGTAGATGCGCTAGTGGCGCACTTGGCACTTCGCATGTGCGCATCGTGTCATAGATTGGTAGCGACCTCGTGGACTGGTGCGACAGAGGCTAAGTAGTAGGTCAAGTAGCTAACAGAGAAGGTGTTGTGGGTGGGAGTCTGACAGAGAGACCTCTCTACTTTTTATAGAGAGCTGCAAGGCTATTTAGAGGGACCTGTGTAACTGCTCATGCAGTAACGGTCTAAACCATGGAGTAATAGTTGCATGTGGCTAGCCCAACAGTAAAAAACGGCAAGCCATTGAGTTAAAACAGCCAACATGCAGGTGTGTAACTCCCACATGCACAACAGTCATAAACTGCAAAAAACGGCTAGTTTCTCACAGCAGCTAGAAAATGGCTAGTGCCATTATGGCTCTGGACCAAAACTGCCAGCCACCCTTGCCTATATAAACCGAACAGGTCTGGTTCATTTCATCACAACAACTGCAATCACAACCATCTCTACTAAACCAACACCATCTAAGTCTATTAGCCTCTCGGTTTGATTGATACAAATCAAGCCACTTAGACCAGCGTAGTGGTCTACTACTGCAAGAAGAAGAAGACCGCCATTTTTTTTTCTCTCTTTCTTTTCATCATCTGCCAGATAGTGTTACTGAGTTTCATAGAGGTTCTTTCGTTTCTAGCTGAACGCAGAACTACATAAGGATCGTCATATTCTGGAAGCAATTCGCCTGCAACCTATCAGTAGACTCAAAGTAATTTGAGTAAGGGCGAATTATGCTTTAAGGACAGCGTGTTTTTCACGTGCTTTAGCCTATCCTTTTTTTTCCAATTAATTTATTTACTAAGATCAGAAATTCACAACAATAGGATATGGGCTAAAAAATGAGGTAGATTCAAAGCTCAAATGGACTACACCACAGAAAATAATTGAGATTGATCGTTAACCATTTAAATGTTCTTCCTATAGTATGGTCCACTTGAGCTTTCAACCTGCCTCATTTTTGGAGGCATATGCATAACCATGACATATAGACCCATCTCTGTCCCATACCTAAATACAGCACCCATTCCCTCACAAATTACTGTGGTAAGTAATAAATGCTATAAAGTGTAAAATACACTGCAATTCCCATTAAATACATCCAACCAAACAGGCCCTAAGTGGGCCATGTTCCATAGATGTTATGGCCCAAAGGGCGGTCTGCTCATTAAGTGGGCCAAAATGTAGGAAACAAATGGGTGGCTAAAGCAAGCTCTCTCTCTCTCTCTCTCTCTCTCTCTCTCTCTCTCTCTCTCTCTCTTTGCATTTGTTTTGTACTGTTGCCCACCTGATGAACGAATCAGCCTCAATTTTCGACAAAAGCAAGTTTCGACAGTGGATGGGCCACTTGGATCCTACCATGTAACATTTGCATATACTGGTGTGTAGATGGGCTTAATGCTAGCAAAGGCTGTTCAATAGGGCTGTCTGGGAGCTTTATTTAGAATGCATGGCATTCCAAATAACAACCCTCAATGCATTGAAATCCCCTGGTATATTTAAGAAATTTTGTACATATATGATATTTGACAAAATGATTGTAATAAATCCATTGAAATATATGTGTGTGTGTGTGTGTGTGTGTGTGTGTGTGTGTGTGTGTTAGGATCACAAACAACTCACCAATGTTTTTTTATCTGCCGATTTACATGGCAACGTTTGGACTGTATGGATCATTTTTCTTTGATGTAATTTTAGTGATGCAAACATGAAGCTGATAATTTGATTCTATTGGAATATCATCAGCATGCAACATGTACAATGGATTAGTAGCTTAGTGACAGCTTTGTCATATAAGCCATTAGTTTGCAATTAAAAAGAATAGAAACGGTATTTGATTAGGAATCATAGCAAAAGGGAGAGATTTTAAAACACAGTAAAAATGTATAATTCAGATGACTCCAATTTAAAAAAAAAAAAAAAAAAAAAAAAAAAAAACACTCCAAATCCACCATTCCGCCCAACTAGTTTTGGAATCTGAATGCCCTCAAATGCACTCAAATCATGCAGCCCACGCAGTTTAAAATCCAGTGATGGAACCTTGACTAGAAAACCCTCGCATGTTTACTAGGTTCAAATAATAAGCACGTGGGGCTTAAAAATGCTCTGTAGGGCCAACCAGGATCTCTATGTGACATCCACTCTATCCATTAGTTACCCCAGGTCCCATTTGAGGTTTAGCATAAAAGTTGGGCAGATCAAAAACTCAAGTGGGCCACACCAAAGGAAAATGTGGGAACAAGAGTGCTCACAATTAAAACCTTCCGGGGACCCACCGTGATGTTTATATGCGATTCAACCCATTCATAATATTATGTTGATATATTCAGGATGAAGATGAAAAAAAAAAAATCTTTTATCTAAGCAGTCAGTGAACCCCACTCAGTATAATGAAAGGATTACCAGAGTCTACATTTTTTTTGGTTACCATAGCCCCTCTTAAATCTGCATTACTATCCAAGTTACGAAATTGCAAGGTTTTTTTATATCATTAATGGCATTCCACATCATGGGCACGTGGAATCGTGTGAGTCCATCCATCAAATGGCCACCCATGAATGGACCAAACCAGAAAAACCGCAAAGTTTAGAGATCCTTGGACTGATTGTTGGTGTATAAACAGAACTTACAAACAAAGGAAGTACGCGATCCAGAATTTAGAAACAGAGGAAAGTAGAATGATCCAAAATACATGGCTTTGTACGATAAACTTGTTTTCATTTCTGAGAAAGGCACCCATGGTTCGGTAATTCAGATCATTTTTCTGTTTTTTCCTGCTATGAGTGGGCCCTGCGCCAAAAATCTCTTCAACAGGAGTATCCAGGACAATTTTTGAGACAGTCCATTCACAATGTTATGCAACAGAACAATCATCTACATTACAAACCATGGGCTCAAATTCTCCGAACTGAGAACCTAGGCCGAAAAGTCTATTAACTGGATGGCTAGAATCATGTGATCAAATGCAAAGCATTAATGTAAAATCACCAAAACACAACTTACAGACCAAACTCAAAGAAAATATGCTCCATGGCCACAAAGCTACCCCTTACAGTAAACTTCAGTATGTTTTGGGACTAAAGGACCATTGTCATCAGAATATTCACATATTAATATCCGATCATCTGATGGTGATGCCTTTGCCAAGATCAATAGCTGCTCGTGAAGAAGAGCCAATGCTGCATCGACGGATTTAGACTCTAAAGCAGAATCCTACTTCGTGTCACCCACACCTTTCTGAGAGCTACCAAAACCAAAAACTCCAGTACAATAGCACTCTCTAGGAAAAATTTCACCAATCTCATTTCCTTCTCAAGCCCTCTAAAACCATTCATTGTTATTGCCTTCAGATGATCAAACGCAATCTCCGGAGGATCCTCTGCTGGCAATCTCTCACACTGGCACTCTCTTTGAGAGGGGTTCTTGGCAGCAGATGGAAGCTTCAAATTCGCATTAAAAACAATAGAGAGGATAAATAAGCAGCTCTAGAGAAGATAGTATTCAAAATGGGATTTGCCAAGCTGTCAAGCACATCCTGGCCATACATCAGGTGGGCCCCACGGTGCTTTGAGGAGATCGAAGCCCTGAATAGGTGATTGGAGTTGCAGGACTGGTAATTGCTAATTGTTAATTAGGTTTTACCGGTGACCCTTACAAGGTAGCTTTTGGGCGGTATCCACAGGTTCCCACTTCCCATTGGCCCATTTTATAATATAACAATCTGTAACCCTTAATGACCAATCAAGAAAGATTAAATCACCTCCCAAGTAACTCATGACTGCTACCATAGCATATTTGTAGATTATGACCGTTACAAGCATTCACGGCCATTATACCAACAACCCAGTGGGCAGATGATCAGGCACGCATGTCTGAAGACAAAGTACAATGTACATTGGTACAGAATGTGGCTGAAGCCGAAGTGTTGGTAGACGGCATTCATCTTTGCTCTAATATGGGCTTAAATAACATCATTATCAAAACGGACTCCTGTGTTATTGCAGATGTGGCATCCACTCATTTAGAAGCTGGTCCATGGAACATTCGGTACAGAATGGGTGAAGTAAAGCGGATGCGTCATCTCTTGAACTTCAAATCTCCCACGTACTAAGGGAAGGTAACGCAGTGGCAGATGCTCTCACAAAAATGGGGAGCAGTGGTTATCCTGATACAACTGTTCTCTCTTGTTAGGATCTCCCGCCTCCAATTAGGGGTATGTTAAGGGTAAGACTTAGATGGCCTTTTGTTTTCTGTGTAGAGGGCTGGAGGGTTGCTTGTCCCTCTTTTGTATAGACTTTGGGGTATATGATAGGCGAGGCTCGGTCTTTTTATGTTGCCGCTTGAATGAGTTTGTATTTTGACCCTCTCAATAAACTCTAGGTGGTGTGATCCCACCTTTTATAAAAAAATAATAATAATAATTTACAATGTACATTTGTGGTCCACCTGATGAACTGATAGGCCTGATTTTTGCACCAGGTCAACCTACAAGTAAAGCCCATCTCATTTATGGCTAAGATGTCAGCTGAAACTCTTCAAAGAAATTAAATGGGAAATGAAATTACAGTCAGAGCATAAGCAGACCTACTTCATGAAAAGCTTCTCTAGAGAAGGTCATGGAAATTTTTTGAAGAAGCTATAGGTGTTGGCCAGATAGCAACCAATCACCCAATCCATCAAAAGCTGCAATTCTTGCAAATTGTGGAATGTAACAGGAAAATATTCGGGTGCGAATTTCTCCGCTAAAAATGCAGACTGTGCAGATCAAAAGATAGACTTTAGTAACATAAAATCACATTATTAAAGAGTTGTGCCATGCCCAACACTTACCATATATCAGGTGGGCCCCAATATGTAGGTGACCTGGCCAAAAAATTCAGGCCGGTCCACTCATTAGCATTTTTCTTTTTCTTTTTTTATTTATTATTTATTTTTTTGAAGCGTGTAATGTTTCAGACTTTTGAAGCCCAACTGATAGTTGAGTGGACTGATTTTCAGCGAGGCCATCTACAAGGTGTGATCCACCTGATGAGGATCAATATCCTATGAATGCTTGTAGACTTTTCTGTGGAAACAAATCAAAACTGCTACGAATTTAATAGAAGAGTAGGAATGAACATACACCACAAGTGAGGCATTACACAATGTCAGAATCTTCACGTCTTCAAGATGGCACAGAATTGAAATCCAATCATGCTCAGGATCATAACCCTCCCTATTTATAGCATTAACAAGGATATCCACCAAGCTTGAAATGTTCTTGAAAGACATATCAATAAGAATACCATAGTAACGGAATGACCGTAGTTATGGAGCAATAATCTCAATCTTGCAGAGACTCCAACAGTCGACCATCCGGAGCAGAAACCTTGATCAAATGCAGATCACAACACTCCCTTAAACTCGATTCCTCCAGAAGCTGGCATTTTGAAAGTATGTATTAAAGCAGGCCATCTCGAACTCTAACAAGCCTTAGGTGGAGGGTTTTGAGGTAGGTGTAACCAAAGGCATTCAATGGCGGCAAGAAACTGCAGCGACTCAATTTTAAATGGTTTAGAGAATCACAACTAAAGAGAGAGTTAGGCAATTTACAAGGCCTAATTTCCTCAATGGGTTCGAATGTCTCATCATATACAGTTTGGCAGAAGTCGATATCAAGCTCCTTAACTCCTCTTGCTACTGCGAATTTCACCCACTTCTTAGCATCAGACAGATATCGACTACCTGGAATGAATGAGAGTCGAAACATCTCAATCTCATTGGCTTTGTGGAGTTGTAGATATCGGTTGACAGTAGCCACGAATTCTTCTGGGGTTTGGCCAGCTGCGAATTCCACACCAAAGTCCAGAGCAGTGGCATAAGCCCAGATGGGTTTCCACAAGTTTCTCCATCTCCTTGACAGAATGCTTGTTCTTACTATGAATTTCATGGGCATCAAGGAAAGGATGTGATGAAGAACAGCATCGGGTAGTTGGCTGATTCTGTCATTGGTTGTCCACGGCTTTCTTGCTCTGAAACTGCTTGCCTACTCAATGCACAGGAAGGATTCTCCATTTACATCCTTTCACTTTCACCTGATGTAGGAGCTGCTCACCAAACCCTGACTCAATCGCGCTGTGGAGATCAACGGCCCTGATGCTGGTAGGGCTCTGGAGTGGGTCAGATCCGAGATCCGATTCACTCCGAATCCGTTTAATGCGGATTTGGATCTTAAAATAGGTCTGATTAGTTAAATGGACCGGATTTGGATCTTAAAATAGGTCCGATTACTTAAACGGACCGGATATGGATTCACAGGAACACATCCGAGTTTGATCCGAATCCAATTAAGATCCAACTCATTGTCACCTTACTGTATATGTTATATTCATGCTGACCATCCGTTTTACAAATTATTTTAGGCCATGTCGCCCATACCATAGTAAATAGTGGGATTTGCATAAATTTTCTACTAAATTAAATATATTATATTATATATTTTATATCATATATATTTTTAGATTTGTAATGGGGTGGACTCGGACCTAGATCCGACCCGAATCTGATGGTTATATGAATTTTGGCTCAGAAATGGATCTAACAATTTATAAATGGATTGGATATGGATATCACCTTTTGGATCCGAGTTGGATCCGAATCCGATCTGAATCCGTCTACAGATATATGGGCTTGGAGCCGGATCCAACTGGATCCGATCCAGATCCGACCCATTGAGAGCCCTAGATGCAGGCCTGAGTTCAGAGCCATGGGGTCGAAAAGGGAAAATGAGGAGAGGTAAAAAGCCCTAAATCGTCGGGTACTGGTACAGCGTTACCGATGAAAAAGACATAAGAAAATATTTAATACTCTAGTGAAAAATGCTGGTGGAGCATGATGGTTGATGCTCAGGCACTATTAAATAGTGAAAAATGCTCACACATTGGTGCCTCCATGGTGTTTATATTGAATCGCATCTGTCTAACAAGGTTGTCCCACTATGAAAATGAGACAACCCCAAAAGTAATGTGGACTTTTTTAGTTAGTCCTGCAATGCACCCACCCTTTAGCTGCAGAACACATCCACAGGGTTAGTCACATGATGCACCCACCCACCGGTGGGGTTAGTGTGCCTCCTTGGCATTTTGGGTTAGTGTGCCTCCTTGGCATTTTGAATCTAAGACCTGTTGTTGAAGGGCCAAGCGTCTTCCAGCTGGGCTAGCAGGCAAGACAAGTAAAGTGGATTCAACTATCAGGTGAGTTACACTAAAGAAAAAAAATGAATGACCCCAAGCCACACTTTCATGTGGGATGCACCGATTTTTGGACACCCATTTTCATGGTGGGGCAACCTTAGATGTGCATGAGATCCATGATTACTAGTCTCCAGAACGAGATAATATCATTTTTAACAGGTACCCAAACATGCCCTTGAATGGTATAGAAGACTGAGTGAAGATAACCTCGTCTCAACATTGAGGTCTAGGTATCGAATCCCAACATGGGGTGGCTAACATTGGAGGGTGACTAACAGTGTGGTTCATAATTTCTAGAACGAGCATTGAAGGCACACTGCATCGAAGCATCAGAGACGGATCTGATATGGAGTACATACCATTGGTGTAACTATTGAAAACTACATGCATTCACTACATACATACATATGGACCACCCTAAATATATACTGGCCGTTAATTCCCTCAAAAAAATTGGATGTTATTGGACCTTTTGCTTTTGTCTTGCAGTTGTGTATCTTAGGTTGTGGAATTGCATTATTGGAGTAGGCTAGGGAATTATAAGGAATGTATCCAGGAAGAGTGGGAAAATGAGTGGTGGGGTTTAAGAGATGGAAGTTGAGTTGGAGAGTGGTAGGCTTCTTTTAGAGCAATGAGAGGGCTTTAAAGGATTTGGGTTGTCTCCACTCATATCCTTTTATCAACATTTTCTCTCCTGACATACCATAGATAGAGTTGTACATGAGTCGAGTCGAATCAAGCATCACCCTGCTTGGCGCTCGATTTGAACCCACCTACCCCTGCTTGTTACTCGGATCTACTTGGCCGAGTCGAGCAGGCTCTTGCTCGATCATCAGACCGAGTGAGTTCGAGTTGATTTCGAGTTTTTGAGCCGAGTCCGAGTTCGATTCTTTCGAGCTAAGTTCGAGTTCGTGTTTTCAAGAAAGGGTCACTTGAAATTTCATGAAAAATAATGGAGGGGGAAGGGGATTACCAGCGTCGATGAGAGGGCAGGGTTGAGAACACTGGTGGCCGGCGACGAGCGGGCAGGATGACTGAGAGCAGTGGGTGGCCGGCGTCGTGCGGGCAGAGTGAGGATGGTCGGCAATGAGTGGGCAGGGTGAGGGTGGCTGACGACGAGCTGACAGAGTGAGGGTGGCCGGCATGGAGTGGGCAAAGTGATGGTTGCCGGCGTGGAGTGGACAGCCGGCCATCGAGTTCAGAGAGGGGGAGGGTGGGTTAGGGTTAGGGTTTGAAAAGGGTGGAGCTCGGGCGGATGAAAGGTAAAAATGTAAAAATGTTTAGGGTAAAAAAAATAACTTATATATAGTATGGCTCCGAGCCGAGCCGAGTCGAATCAAATCGAGCTGAGTTCGAGTCTATAAACGAGTCGAGCCGAAGCGAGCATGGCCCTGCTCGAAGCTCGCTCGAACACATTCGAGCATTAGAAATTTGACTCGGCTCAGCTCAAACTCACTTCCGATATGAGCCGAGTCAAGCATTTTCCGATCGAGTCGAGCAAGATTTTAGAGCTTACTCGACTCGTGTACAGCTCTAACCATAGACCATGAGAGTTTGGCTACTCCCATGTGATAATGTAGCACGCCTCTGTGATATCCGACTAGTCCATTAAGTGGGCCACACTCCCTAGATGTTATGGCTCAGAATTCAGGCTGGTCTGGTCCACACATTAGGCGGGCCAGAGTGGAGGAAACAAATGGGTGGCTAAATGAAGTTCTTTTTTTTTTTTTTTTAAATTTTTTTTTCTTGCTATCCATTTGTTTTGAACTGTTGTCGGCTTAATGAATCAATCGGCATGAATTTTTGGCTAAAGTGAGTTATGGATGGGCTTCTTGGATCCTCCTTTGGTGTGCAGATGGCATAATGCCAGCTAAGGGCTGTTAAATAAGTGCAGCCTGATCAGTTCAAAATCCAGTGATGGGACCTTTACATGACTAAAAGACCCAGGCATGTGCATGAAGCTCTGATAAGAGGCATATGTGGGTCTTAAAAAAGCTGTGGGGCCAACTGTGATCTCTATGTGACATCCACTCTGTCCATCAGTTATCTCAGGTCCTATTGGAGCTTTAGTATTAAAATTAGACAGAACCAAAACTCAAGTGGGCCGCATAAAAAAAAAGAGAGATGGGAACAGGAATGCTCACAACTGAAACCCTCTTGGGACCCACCATGATGTTTATACGCCATCCAACCAATTCATAATATGATCTCATCAGGATGAAGGTTAAAACATTTTTTTTTTCCAAGAAGTTGGTGAGCCCCACTCCATATATAGTAAAAGAATTACCATATAGTCTGCTTCTTCTTCCTTTTTTTTTTTTTTTGGCCAATCTGTTACTTAATCTGCATTACTACCAAAATAACCAAATTGCATTGTTTTCTTTTATCATTAATGGCATTCCAAATCATGGGCATGTGGAACCATGTGAGACATCCATCAAATGACCATGAATTGACTACATCCCCAAAACTGCAAAGATCAGAGATTCTCAGATGGATTGGTGGTGTCCAAAATACATGGCTTTGTACAAGAAACTTGGTTTTCATTTCTGAGAAGAGGACCAATGGTTTGGTAATCCAAACCATTGTACTGCTGTGTCCTGCTGTGAGTGGGCCATGAACAAAAATCTCATCGACAGGACAATCCAGGACAATTTTTGAGACAGTCCATCCACTGTGTTCTGCAACAAACGAATGGTCTACATTAGAACCATGAGCCCAAATTCTCCAAACTGAGAACCTGGGCCAAAAAATCCAGGGAAAAGAAGCTGCTCGGGGACAAAGCTACCCTTATGGTAAACTTCAGTATGAGTTGGGGTTAAAGCTCCATCTTCGTCCCAATATTCACATATCAATATCTAAGCATCTGATGATGATTCCTTTGCCAAGATCAATAGCTGCTCACGAAGAAGACCCAAGGGCACGTCGACGGATTTAGACTTTGATGCAGAATCCTTCTTCATGTCGCAGGCAGCTTTCTGAGGAGCTACCAAAACCAAAGACTCTAGTACAATAGCCTTCTCTAGGAAAAAATTCACCAACAACATTTCATCCTTGAGCCCTCTAAAACCATTCATTTTTATCACTTTCAGATGATCAAACACAATCTGCGGAGAGTCCTCTGTCAGCAGTCCCTCAAATTGGTAGTCTCTTTGAGAGGGGTCCTCGACGGCAGAAGGAAACTTCAAATTGACATCGAAAACAAAGAGAGCATAAATAAGCAGCTGATAGAAGCTAGTATTCAAAATGAGACTTGCTAAACTGAAAAGCACATCTTGGCCATCCATGAGGTGGGCCCATGATGCTTTAATGAAATCGAAGCCCTGAAGAGGTGATGGGTGTTGCAGGACTACTAATCACTAATTGTCAATTAGGTTTTTCCATGAACCTCGGGATGTTGTTTTTGGGTGGTATCCATGGGCTCCCACGGACCCATTTTGTCGCATAAACATTCTGTAACCACTATTGTTTTGCCCATGAAGAGAACTAAGAAAGATAAACAATTTAAATTCATGGCCCACCTGATGAACTGATTGACCTGATTTTTGCACCAGATCAATCTGTAAAGCCCATCTCATTTATGGCCAGGATGTCAACTGAAACTCTTCAGAGAAATTATACGGGAACTGAAAATACAGTAGGAGCATATGTAGACCTACTTCAATGAAAAGCTTCTCTAGACAACGATATGAACAGTTTTTGAAGAAGCTATAGGTGCAGGCCAGATAGCAACCAACTACCCAATCCATCAATAGCTGCAATTCTTGCAAATTGTGGAATGTAACAGGAAAATATTAGGGTGCATATTTCTTTGCTAAAAATGCACTGTGCAGATCAAAAGAAAGACTTTGGTTGCATAAAGTCACATTATTAAAGAGTTGTGTCATGCCCAACATGCACGTCTACAAACCATATATCAGGCGGGCCCCAATGTGTGGATGGCCTGGTCAAAACTTTCAGGCTGGTCCACGCCTTAGCATTTTTCTTTTTCCATTTCTCTTTATTTATTTATTTTTTTGAACAAGTAATGTTTCATACTTTTGAAGCCCAACTGATAGTTGAACAGACTCATTTTCAGCGAGGCCATCTACAAGGTGGGACCCACCTGATGTGGATCAATATCCAATGAATGCTTGTAGGGTTTCTGTGGGAACAAACCAAAACTGTTAAGAATTTCATTAAGAGTAGGAATGAAATATACCACAAGTGAGCCATTACACAGATGTTATAATCTTAATGTGTTCGAGATGGCACAGAATTGAAATCCAATCATGGTCAGGTTCGTAAACCTCCCTATTTATAGCATTAACAAGGACATCCACCAAGCTTGAAATGTTCCCGAAAGACATATCAATAAGATCACCATAGTAATGGAATGACCGGAGGTTCGGAGCAATAATCTCAATCTTGCAGGCACTCCAACAGTCGACCACTGTCAAGCTCTTAAGTGGCGGATCTGGAGTAGAACCTTGACAACATGCTGATCACAACACTCCCTTAAGCTTAATTCCTCCAAAAGTGGGCAATTTGAAAGCATGTATTCACGCAGGCCATCTGTAACTCTAACAAGGCTTAGGTGGTGTTGGAGGCGTCAGCAAATCCCCTGATATACATTGTTCTGTCATTCCCTAACAGCTCGCGCTTTTAGCGCAACCGGTCAGTAACATGGTATCAGAGTAGGACATCTAATGTTCAAGTCTCGGGGTTTGCAAAATTTGGTATTATAGGGGATCCGATATTGTATCAGCCCAGAGTATCACGTGCGGGGCCAGTATACCGAAACTAAAGATGGAGGTATGCAATTTACTAGGTAAAAACCATGGGACAATTTGATAGATGTCGATAGGCTCCTTAACTCCTCTTGCTACTGCAAATTTTGTTGGGTGCGTTTCACAAAACCTTAGGATCTCGCCCCCCAAACTACTTGGATTATGGGATATGATAAAGTAATGA